>JACGAQ010000241.1:0-214155 GCA_014119065.1 Orius insidiosus
ATCAGAGTTCGAGTCAACGGTGGAGGTCATGTCGCCCAGATCTATGCCATTCGTCAAGCGATTACTAAATCTCGTCTCCTACTACCAAAGTGTAATTATTCTAATTTCCTACTTCTTTATTATTTTCAAGTTGCTAACTCATACATTATAATGAGCTAACAACGCTTTAGCTGATAAAATGACAGTGCAACGGCCATTTAGCTGAAATTATGAAAAGCCGATGACCATTAAGCTGATAATATGACTGCTCATATTTTCTTGCTTATCTGACATTTTTTTTTCCAATTTATCATCTACTTACTTTGTTGTAGTGTTAAGTTGGTAACATTGGATTAATGTCATCATTTTCTTTGATTTTAGATGTTGATGAAGCTTCAAAGAAAGAGATCAAGAACATCGTCCTTCAATACGACAGAACTCTTCTTGTTGCCGATCCTCGTCGCTGCGAAGCAAAGAAATTCGGAGGTCCTGGCGCCAGAGCAAGATACCAGAAATCTTACCGTTAAAACTTATTTTATGTTTTGACTTTATAATAAAAATCTTCTCTTTTTTTTCTAAGTTCATTTCCTTTAATTCACCCCATTTTCTGAATTTTTGGTGTCAAATAGACGAGAGACACATAACAACAACTAAAAAATTTTATTATTTACAAACACAATAAACACATTTTATTTTTGAATTTCGATCACTAAGTTGTCCGTGCGGTACAGGGTAGACACCAAAACCTGAAAAACAGAAAAAATTAGAATTATGGTATTATTATTACCCAACTATTTAATAACTATGAGAAAATCAATTACCTGGCGTTTGATGGTCTCCAGATTCTTCAAACCGTCCTCATAATTGGCTTTTATTTTGACGTCATCGACCAAATTTTATTCATCTTAAAGCCATCTCTGATCCGACGCAACGCGTACATTCTTTTAAAATGAAAATAAAATAAATTTTGTTTTCTTTAAATTAAAGTACCTGAAATTATAAGCCGGAAATTTGGAAGCTTCACGGAGAAGAGATTTGTACAACGTCAACATTTGCAACTTGAAGACATTCTTTTACTTGATTATATCAATTCTTTTTAATGGAGAATCATAACATTTTCTTTGAAAAAAATGAAAATTATCGACTGATGATAATCGTTGAAACAAATATGAAACTTAAAATTACAAGGTAGGTTATGGTGCCTTCACTGTTATCTTGACACAGTATTACCCCAGGGCTCCAAGTCACCTTTTGCATCAAATTAAACCACTGAATCGATGCACTGAATTATGATCATGATCATAATTATGATCTAGAACTAGTATTTACTAGATCATAATTTAGAGCTAAAACTACGCTCTAACCAAATTTTTTTACTTGCGAATTCACTATTGCCAGATAAATAATAAATCTAAATTTTTAATTTGCTATAAACTATTTCTTATTTATCTTCCCTAAAATTGTGGTAAAAAATGCTGATCAACAATAGTTTGACCCTAAAAAAATTACTAAAAACCGTCGTGGGTATGACAAAACATTTTTATTCTGGAAAGTAAAAATTGATTTTCCGAAAAAAAACTAGTTTAAAGTTAAAATAGATTTGTGAAAGAAGAGAACTCTCTGGACGTAACGGAGAAAAATTGATTTGAAAAATAGTTTAAAGTTAACTTTTGTGAAAGAAGAGAACTCTCTGTAACGTTGGTAATTTTAAATAGAAATTAAAATAATATTGAAATTATGTTGGCAAACGTGATTCAGTCGGAAAGCGGGCGCGTCATTCGCTTCCCGATTGGAGAGGGATCAGAGAAGTCTTGTCCGTTCTTTCACAACCTTTCGAACGTCCGGCACCAGCCAAAATGGCAGAAGGTCAGGAAACTGCGAAAAAGAAAATAACTATCACCGTCAAAACGACGAAAGAAAAACAAAGTCTTCAAGTTGACGAAGATTCTTCGATTAAAGACGTGAGTTGGACGTTTCTTATTTTTCTTCCCCTCCACTCGCTCTTCAAACCCTAAAGGGCGACACACGTTCCTCTCATTCTCAATATAACTTCCCTTCCGCCTATTTTGATTAACTACCTGCTAATAACCTAATTAACCGGTTAAACATTTAAATCTCTTACTCTATTAAAACATCCTCTAGAGCTCTCATTTTATCCATGACACGATCTTACGTTTCTACCGTTTTTGTTTCTTTCGTTTCATTTAGATCGTTAAAAATTTAACCGATTAACTGGCTTCGGTTAAGAAATTACGATTTTGACTTAATAATTTTTGAACCCTGACTCAGCGTTTTCGAGCTCAATTGCTGTCATAGGCGGTGACGATAATCCATTAAAACCTACCCTCATTGTTTCAAAATATTGCTAATTTGTTTAATTGAAGTTTTACTATGTTTTCCGTAGATGATATTAAGACCCGTTTTTAGGAATTTTATGATCATCATGACTTCTTTATACATTTTAACTTCCTCAAAAAGAAGTTTTATGTTACCCTCCCTGTCTGTTCCGTTCTGAGACTGTCTAGCTGACAGTTTGAATGACAATGACAAATTAAGAAGAAAATGTGTCTCTGGTAGTTTTTCACCAATTTTACGGCAAAAGAAAGCTAAAGTGATTAAAGAACTGAATTTCTCCTTCCGGAACACAATAGGTTCATTTTTAGCTCTTGCAAAAAAAGCTTGTTTGATACTAAATGAAAGAACCACACCGCTTTTCGCTTGTATCTCGGGAGATGTAATTTGAAATTAGGTTTTTGGTTCTTTTCGGCTAACATCTGTTTTAATTCAAAATTCATTACAGTTGAAAATTAAGAACTAGAAGTGACTATAAATTTCGATTTCACTTTACAGTACAATCGTTTTGTAGTCATTTGATTGACTAACAAATTATAAATATATAAGTTAAAAAAGAAAGCTGACTAAATTTCCTATAAGTTTGGTTCAATAAAATTTTTTATACGACCAACCGCGCCGAGCTACATGGCGGCGAAATATGTTTCTCTCTTTTGTCGAATTTACCACCTAGCGGATTTATCTTTGGGTCGAATTTACTGTTTTGCTCATTCACTTTGTAGGTCGAATTTCCCATTTTGCGGATTTGACTTTTTGGTCGAATTTACCATTTTGCGGATTCGACTTTTTGGTCGAATTTACCATTTTGCGGATTCGACTTTTTGATTGAATTTACCATGAGATAAGATGCTAAGTCATTAATTTGGTCGAATTTACCATGAGATAAGATGCTTAGTCATTAATTTGGTCGAATTTACCATGAGATAAGATGCTAAGTCATTAATTTGGTCGAATTTACCATGAGATAAGATGCTAAGTCATTAATTTGGTCGAATTTACCATGAGATAAGATGCTAAGTCATTAATTTGGTTGAATTTACTACCGCCCTCTCCAATACTCTTCCTCCTTAGATTCCAAAACTTCAGTTCAAAAGTTAATAAGAATTTTTTTTTCAGTTTAAAGAAGTTGTGTCTAAAGCTTTTAAGGCACAGTTGGAACAAGTATGCCTTATTTTTGCGGGTAAGATAATGAAAGACCATGAAACTTTTGCGACGCATAACATCAAAGATGGAGTCGTCGTTCATTTAGTCATTCGAACGAGTAGCACAACGACGCCTGCTTCTGGAACGAGTTCTACTCCAAATACGACCCCAAATCGCCCTCCTGGTAAGTTTTTAATGGACAACTCCTTAAGAAATCCGTTGGACTTATTCATTGCTTTGCAATCTTAGTCAAATGATACTCATTTTATGTTTTGTTTTTAAGAAAACGAAGGTCCTGGATCTTTGCCATTTTTATCTGGATTGGGCGGCCTACCTGGGTTCGGAATGGGTCTCAACACGCCTTCCTTGATGGAAATGCAGCAAAGGATGCAGCGAGAAATTATCTCCAATCCGGACACCCTCAGACAAATAATGAATAATCCACTCGTCCAGCAGTTAGTCAACGATCCAAACAATATGCGACAACTTATTATGGCTAATCCTCAAATGCAAGAATTAATGGAGGTAAGATTTTTTTTGGGGGTTTGTCACCTTTGCGATTTTTAAAGAAAATCATTAATACCAACACTTTTTCAAGTCCATTATGTACTTTGAGCTCACCTGGACAAAAAAGGAAACAGCTGGGTGCAATGAATTTTGGTTTTTAGCGTCTTCAACTGGTTTTCAGAGTCCATGGGCATGGATTCTTTTAACCCTTTCGAGACCGCAGGCGACTATAGTTGCCATGTGCGCATTTCGCTTGAAGACGCAGGTGACTTTAGTTGCCCAGCGGCGCCAGCGAGAAGCCTCTCTAAGATATTTAGTACCTTTGCTTCCCGTGGTGCTAGCGACATGCAAAAACTGGCCATCTGTTGGGGACGAAATGAACTAAGTGATGATCGCATCACTCTTCACTTTCTGTGCTTTGCTGGGCGCTGGGAGCGGTTGGGGAGAAGTGAGGGGAAAAGTGCTGCGCCAGTAGCGCAGAGAATCTGGCGTCAGACGCGGTCTCGAAAGGGTTAAAAAAGAGTTCCAAAAGGGAGGACTAGCAAGTTCCCTCCCTGTATTCCTTACTATTAATTTGAAAAAGCCCTTAACTGAATTTTTTTTTCTAACTAAGAACATTTTTTACAGAGGAACCCGGAGATAAATCATATGTTAAACAATCCCGAATTACTCCGACAAACGATGGAGCTTGCGCGTAACCCGTCAATGCTACAGGAATTGATGCGGACACAAGATCGTGCCATGTCAAATTTGGAATCGATCCCCGGAGGCTACAATGCTCTGCAGAGGATGTACCGCGATATCCAGGAGCCGATGTTGAATGCCGCTTCGGAACAATTCGGACAGAACCCGTTTGCGAATCTTGTTTCGGGGAACAATGCGGACAATCCGCAGTTGGGACAGGAAAATGTCGAGCCGTTGCCGAACCCATGGTCGGGGACGAGAAACACCGGATCGGCCAGTACTACCAGCACATCTTCGACAACAACGACAACAGCAACGTCTGGCACTGCTGGAACTGCTCCCGGGGGTGGTTTCTCGAACCTTTTCTCTTCTACAGGAATGCAGTCTTTAATGTCTCAGATGCTTGAAAATCCTCAAATCATGCAAAACATGATGTCTTCACCATACATTCAAAATGTTATCCAAAGCATGGCTGCTGATCCTGCTTCAACACAAAATCTTATGGCCCAAAATCCTCTTTTTGCAAACAATCCTCAATTGCAAGTAACTATCATTATTTCATCTCTTTTTTCCTCTACTAATTTTATCATTTTAGGCACATATGAGAGACGCCATGCCGCAGATAATGAACCAATTACAAAATCCGGAAGTTCAGCAACTTTAACCAACCCGCAGGCTTTACGAGCGATTCAGCAGATTCAGCAGGGGATGGAACAACTGCAGGCAGCTGCACCTCAGTTTGCTAACACGTAAAATAACATTTTAATTTAATATAAATAAGTAATACGTTTATTTTTAGGATGGGTATGGGAGGGCTAGGAGGAACTCCTCCTACTACCGGAACTACTGATTCTAATAATTCACAACTATATATAAATCAACTTACAAATTCAGTAAGTTTGTTGCCTAATTACTAGACAAATTCAATTTACTTCTCTTTTTTTTCTAGCTTTCTAGATTGAGCCAAAATAGCAACCAACCTCCTGAAGAAAGATACCGATCCCAATTGGAACAGTTGACCGCCATGGGATTCGTAAATCGGGAAGCAAACATTCAAGCATTGATTGCGACTTTTGGCGACGTAAACGCAGCAGTCGAGAGGCTACTCGGCAGCGGGCAGCTTACACCTCAAAGTTAACATTCCATATTCCGTTATTCGAAACTGTGAAATTAAACAGAAAATATTTGTGTTTTTTCGTTCGTTCTTTTTTCTCTCTTCTCTTCTTGCCGCTAGCCGTTCATCCGCTTTTCCGAAATTTTGAAAATAAACTTTGGTTTTTTTAGTTTGGCGTAGCTAGTGGCATGTTTGCACTTGAGTTTTAAGACAAATCTGTTGTAGTTTTCATTCAAATAGGGAAAAAAATCATATAAAACGACAGTCATGTAGTAAATAAAGATTTACTAAGTATATTTTCTCTATATTATATTTAAATCTTGTTATGTTTTAATAAATTGTTTACATTCTAGGGTTTTCATGTTTTGTTTGTGCCAGTCTCTCATCATATTTATCAAACAAACAAAAAAGTTTTAATTAGCAGGTTTTTGTGGGAAAGAGTGTAAAAATTTTTCCGCAGGTCCTATGATGGCGTCCAGCGAAAAAATTAAGGGGTCTTAAACATTATAAATTATTGTTTTATTTTATATTAAAATTTAAAAAAAGAAGAAAAAACTGTTTATCTTGTAAGGTAGTCTCAATACAAACCCTATTTTCTGGTCTTCGGGAAATGGTCATCCAGACCCCATAGAGGAAAATGAATGTGAGCTTTTTTTTGTTGTTTTTCATTTTGAAATGAAGAATTGTTGTTAGACTGTTTTATTGACGGCCAAACGGTCGTGAGACTGTCATATTGACGGCCAAACAGTCGTGTGACTGTCATATTGACCGCCAAACGGTCGAGAGACTGTCATATTGACCGCCAAACGGTCGTGAGACTGTCATATTGACCGCCAAACGGTCGTAAGACTGTCATATTGACCGCCAAACGGTCGTGAGACTGTCATATTGACCGCCAAACGGTCGTGAGACTGTCATATTGACCTTATTGTTATCATATTGTTTTTCATTTTGAAATTTCTGATGTCTCAACTCTCAATTCTGATGAGTGAAGAATGAGTAATGAAATTCTTCTGATGAGTGAAGAATGAGTAAAGAAATTCTTCTGATGAGTGAAGAATGGGTAAAGAAATTCTTCTGATGAGTGAAGAATGAGTTAAGAAATTCTTCTGATGAGTGATGAATGAGTTAAGAAATTCTTCTGATGAGTGAAGAATGAGTAAAGAAATTCTTCTGATGAGAAACAGAAAACTTTTTAGACAAAAAAAAAAACGATAGAATGCAAGATCAAATTTTTAAAGGCTTGGCTTCTGGAGCAAGAACTGTACAGGGTGGACGACCTGTTTAAAATTGTTAAAACCAACTTGCTGGACTAAACACCTCTGCCTCTTTTAATTTATGCTATATTTATTATTATTTCTATTTTATTTTATTTTATTCCAGACAATTTTCAAACATATAACATGTCACTGAATAAAGATTGATTTGATTTGAGTGAAGAAAGTCTTCTGATGAGTGAAGAATGAGTAAATAAATTCTTCTGATGCGTGAAGAATGAGTAAAGAAATCCTTCTGATGAGTGAAGAATGAGTAAAGAAATTCTTTGATGAGTAAAGAAAGGTGGAAGAATCTAACCTTCCTTCAGTAGGCTAATGATCTGGGCTCTGATTAATTTCAAATTTTTATTTTTATTATTACAATAAATATACACAGTTACACAAGTGAAAAACGTTTTAAGAAATTGCAAAAAAAACTTCTGTTTTGTAAAATAAGAGAAAAACAATCATTATTTAATTAATACCCAGAAAACAAACCTTAAATGCACTAATAACTTGAGATCGCAAACAAACAAAAATTTAAAAAACTTATTTCCAAGATTGTTTAAGAGCTTTTCGTGATGCCAACCTTTTAGTGATATAAGCGGCACTTATAAGACCAGTTAAAACCGCAGTAATGAGCCAGTATTCAAAATCTTCTTTGAGAACGTCAAACGTCTTAGAAGGTGAAACTCTTGTATAAAAAAGATCTTTGGAAAGAAAAATTAGTTATGGTTAGTTTGGAGTGTTATGTAATTACCTAGACCATAAATAAAGACTAGAGAAGTTGATTCAAGGCCAGCAGGCGACGTGTGGATCCCTTTGATTTGAATAAGGGTGTGGTTGTAGGTGACGAGAGCTTCAGGGGGAAGTGCCAATTCTGGAATATACGGAAGGACGCCTTCTTCTCGCATTTCCGCGGTCGGCGTAACTCCTCTTCTTGGATCCAGAAAGCTCCAGGGCACCTCCATCACTCCTCCACTTTCCAAACCGACTAGAACACGCAATTTCAAAAGAAAATAGCAAAGACGGCAGGATAATGCATTCTGGCCCTAACTCGCTAACGGCCTTTTTTCAAGTGAGAACCCCAAATTCAGAAATGAACCCTAACTTTTGAAAGAGCTACAGCGTCTCTTGCAGTTGTGCATCAAAAAGAAAATTCTGTCAAAAAATCGCAAATTTTCATTTCTGAAGTAAGAAATTTGGGTTCTAATTTGAAAAAAGGCCGCTAGCGACGACATCTCATGATGAAGAATGCGAAGATCTTTGAATATGTGATAGTTGGAAACTTCGCCATGTGTTTTCAGACAACAAATGTACATCCTTTTGTAATAATTTACCTAAAATATGTTTGCTGGTGATTCCTTTTTCTGTTATCGTTTCTTTCATCGTTGTTATTTGATGTGGGAAAATATAAGCTTGCTTCCCAACGAATGGATCCAGTGGAGGGTCCAATGAAGAAAACGCTAAAAATAAAAATCATTAAGGCTTATTGGGTTCAACCTTTTTGCTGAAATTTGTTTTCTTGGACGAAAAAACTTAAAAACAGCATTTTGTTTTTAATTAGGCATTTTAAACGACCGACGGGTTTTCCATAATCTCGAGCCCAAGAAACGCAATTTTACTGAGCTTTTACTATCAAAAAAACACTTTTTTTGGGTGTTTCTGGTCTTCAAGTCGCAAAAAATAATGAATCATACCTGTAGTGTTTCTTTGCATTTTCCCTTCATACAGATCAAGAGTTACTAGTTCAGTTCTTTTAGATTTGTCGTTGAAGTATGAATAAACGACCCAATTTTCCGAATGAACAATATGGACGGGAAGGAAAGCCCTTTTATGAGAAGCCGAGTACACGAAGGCTCCACTCACTGTGTCCACCAAATGAATGGAGATTACACCTAAAAGAATACGTTTTATTTTATTTTAAAGAAAAATGGGAATTCGAAAAAGGATAAAGGAGTTTGCAAAGAGATTTAGAGGGGTCGAAAAGGAGTTTTAGAAGGAGAAAAAGATGTTATAGAGAAGGAGAAGGAGAAGAAGAAGAGTAAGAGGGGAGAGGGATGAGGGGAGAGCGAAGAGAAAGAGGGAAGAGGGAATAGGGAAGAGAAAGGGGGAAGAGAAAGAGGGAAGAGCGAAGAGAAAGAGGGAATAGGGGGAAGAGAAAGAGGGAATAGGGGGAAGAGAAAGAGGGAATAGGGGGAAGAGAAAGAGGGAATAGGGGGAAGAGAAAGAGGGAATAGGGAAGAGAAAGAGGGAATAGGGAAGAGAAGAGGGAATAGGGAAGAGAAAGAGGGAATAGGGAAGAGAAAGAGGGAATAGGGAAGAGAAAGAGGGAATAGGGAAGAGAAAGAGGGAATAGGGAAGAGGGAAGAGGAAGAGGGAGAGGGACTAGGGAAGAGGGAAGATGAGGAGGAGGAGGAGGAGGAGAAGGAGAAGAAGAGAATAAGAATAAAAGAAACAAAGAAAAAAAGAAGGGGGAGAATTACTTTTGTGGACAGCATCACGACTGTAAGTAGCAAAAGCGACCAAATTTGGATTAATATATTTATAAAGGACACTCCGGTCGCCTAAAACTCTTCCTTGCGAATGAACTTTTTCTCCGCTTCTTTTAGGAGCGACTGCTACAATGTTATCGCCTTCTTTAACCCTTATTGTCCAAACAGGGTAACTTATGAGATTCTAGAACAACAAAATAAATAATCTTATAAATAAATACAAGAAAAACAAACTTTCGACTTGTCTGAAGAAAATGTGCGCCCTGTTAATTGAAATTCGTTTACGCTATAAATGAACATGGACTTTGCATGTTTTAAAGCGATTTTCTTCGTGTTTTTAGGGTAGATTTCGATCTCGTTATTATCTAAAAGTAACAAAATCCCTTCGACGAATTCTTCGTTCGCTTCAGGAAGTAGAAGCCATTGCGAAACACGATTTTTCAATTCAAATTTTTCTTCTAAAACAAGTAAATAAAATTGAAAGGATTAATCTAAGAAGGGTAATATAATAATTTTTTATCCCCAGGCCAGTCTACATGGAACTGGCATGAAGAGCCCCAATTTCTCGCTACTATCGAGCTATTTAACCCTTTCGAGACCGCAGGCGACTTTAGTTGCCCAGCGGCGCCAGCACGGAAGCCTCTCTAAGATATTTAATACCTTCGCTTCCCGTGGCGCTAGCGACATGCAAAAACTGGCCATCTGTTGGGGAAGAAATGAACTAAGCGATGATCGCATCACTTGTCGCTTTCTGTGCTTTGCTGGGCGCTGGGAGCGGTCTTGGAGAAGTGAGGGCACAAGTGATGGGAGAAGTGCTGCGCCAGTAGCGCAGAGGATCCGGCATCAGACGCAGTCTCGAAAGGGTTAATAAAATGTTTGGAGATTTGGAGGAGATTGGACCAATGGTATAACCCCTTGTCATTACATTGTCAGCTAAACCATTATTAGATTCCCAAATTTTAGCTAAGCAGTCAGCTGAGTAGTAAATGGGCTATCATATCGTGAGCTAAATAGTCATTAGACTGTCACATTGTCATCTAAGCCATTATTAGAAAGACATATTGTTCGCTGAACAGTCGTTAGACGTATTGTCTACGAAACCGATTTTTGTCAGGTAAACAGAAAAGTCGTTGACGGACAGGTGGCAAGATCATTCAATTTTCCTCTAAGGGATCTGAAGACCCAAAACCGATTATGGGTAAAAAAAAAGCACTTCTCTTAGAGGAAGTTAAAAATTAAGTTTAGTTACTTGTTTGGCCTGTTATTGGGTCGAAACTGTAAAGCCAAGGAAGTCCGGAGTTCTAAAAACAAAAAATTAATTAAAAATAACCTCATGTGAGAAGAAATTACCTTATTTTGAACAAGAATAGTAGCAATCGATGGAAAAGGTAAATGCCTTGACGTCCTTTGAATAAATAAAGGAACAGTCTCTCTTCCGAAATGATTCAAAGGTTTAAAGTCTTCTAAGTAAAATTGCCATATTATCTCTCCCTTTTCATTGTTTATTCCATAAACCTGAAGGATGTAAATTGACATTTGAATCAACTTGATTAAAAACTTACTTTCATAGCATCTGTGATGACTAGAATCAACTTGTGAAGACCAAACGGGTCACGGACAAGGTCTTTTCGCTCCCCAGAGCGATTTTCTTCTTTAAGTCCAAGTACTGTTATCAGCAAATTTTTAATTTGAAGAATTTGGCTGCTTAATCTGCGTGACACCATTCCGAAAACTCCACCTAAATTAGATTAAATTAGAGAAATACTCTTTCCATATAAATTAGAAAAAAAGAAAAATCACTTGGTGTACTATTTCCAAGTTAGAAAATGGACGATTTGGATAAAATCTAAATTTTTGAGAGTATTTCTTCTATCTCCCTAGAAATTATGGCTTTTGGTTCTTTAAGACATAAGTAACATGCAGAATTTAATGAAATCAATAAAAGATCACACATTTTCATACTTACTTGTTAATCCCCAGTCTAAAGCTGCACAAAATGAAATTTTTAATTTAAAAGATCTTAGAAAAAAAAAGATTTATGAATTATGAATAAAAGCAAAAAAAAAAAAAAAAAAAAAAAAAAAAAAAAAAAAAAAAAAAAAAAAATAGTTCACAGTTTGAGAGACACCCATTTTCCAGTTTTCCCCCTTTATCTTATACAGGGTGTCCGGAAACACAAGGCATACGTCTGGGAGAGCGTTAAAAAGTGGTTTTGTGAAAAAAAGTTAAATGTAAACCCCCCCCCCCCCCTAATTTAAATCAAAAAATTCGATGGTGTAGTTTGAAATGCGTTTGGATATACAGGGTGTCCCAAACAGAACCTAACTTCGTTATTTCAAATGAGAACCCCTATTTTTTATTTCAGATTCGTAATCTACGCAAAATTTCAAGTAGATTTGACTATTTTTATGACCATTTTCGACGACTTTAAAAAATGTCAAATTTTAGCGTTTTTTGCGCTAAAATCCGTTAAAATCGACCTAAGAGACTCATTTTTTACAATTTTTTTTTCCGAAGATTCCAACTTTCACAAATTCAAGCATCTTCGCATTCTGCATCACGGGATTTCGTCACTAACGGCCTTTTTTCAAGTTAGAACCAAAATTTCTTACTTCAGAAATGAAAATTAGCGATTTGTTAACAGAATTTAAATTTTTGATGCACAAACACAAAAGACGCTGTAGCTCTTTCAAAATTTGTGGTCCGAAAGAAAAATTCCTTTCAACAACACTAATTTTCATTTCTGAAGTAAGAAATTTGGATTCTAACTTGAAAAAAGGCCGTTAGTGACGAAATCTTGTGATGCAGAATGCGAAGATGCTCGAATTTGTGACAGCTCTTCGGAAAAAAATTAGTGGAATTACAAAAAATGAGTCTCTTAGGTCGATTTTAGCGCAAAAAACGCTAAAATTTGACATTTCTTAAAGTCGTCGAAAATGGTCATATAAATAGTAAAATCTACATGAAATTTTGTGTAGATTACGAATCTGAAATAAAAAGTAGGGGTTCTCATTTGAAATAACGAAGTTAGGTTCTGTTTGGGACACCCTGGATATCCAGGCGCATTTTAAACTACACCATCAAATTCTTTGATTTAAATTAAGGGGGGTTTACATTTAACTTTTTTCATAAAACCACTTTTTAACACTCTCCCAGACGTATGCCATGTGTTTCCGGACACCCTGTACAGTAAACACATTTCACCGGATTTTTGGGCTTCTCACTATTCCAGCTGAGAAACATCCTATCAATTGATTTATGGAAGGCAGAGAAACTTCCTATTTTCATTATTTTTAATGCTATAGCATCTTACAGCATAGAAACACCAATTTTACCAAATTTTTAGGCTCTCTCTTGCTATTTAGGCTAAAACACTTAGAAAGCTGATTTTTGCACTCTTTCTTACTGTTTTAGCTCTCTTTAAGATTCCTTGATGCTATATCCACAATTTTTGAGCGTTTTTTTCTGTTTTTTGGTCAAGCAGCCTACAATTTTACTGACTTATGAAACTTTTCCATTGCTCTTTTGACCAATAAACGCCCCAAAAAATGCCATTTTTTGGCATTTTCTTTCTAATTTGGCCAAGAAACAGATTTTCAGGCGCTTTTCTCAATTTTTTTGGCCTATGAGCTCATTTATAACAAGGTTTTTTTTTCAAGGTTTTCACGTTTTCCAAAAAAGGATTTCAATATTACCTCCTTTATTTGCGAATTCCTTTTCTATGGCAGCCTCTTGTTCAGAGACGGGCAAATCAATCATTTCAACATTATTTACTCTCGCCAGTGCTTCTTCTCGGACCCATAAAACCGTTCCTGAAAATTCGGTAATAAATAAAAAGAGAGATCAAGGTGAGTAAATTACCCTGGCGCAAAAGTGTGGATGAATGATCTTCTGAGGTTACCAAAGTGTAGCAAGATAATTTGTTGTTCTCCGTAGTACATGAGGATGAAGAATATTCTGGTTTGGAAGGCAAATTGGCCGTCCAAGTGGTTTCTTGTTTCGTCTCAACTTCAAAAGTTAAAACGTTGTTTTTCTGAAAAAGTCGGTAGATCATCAGCTAAACGGTCAGCTAAAGAGTCATTAAATCAGGAGATTGGCACCTAAAGAGTCGTTATTTTCAGCTAAACAGTTGTTTAACTGCCAGCTGAACCTACAGATTAGCAGCTAAAAAGGGTTTGCACCATTAGCTAAACATTGGTTAGACCCGCAGTTTGGAAGCATAACAGTTATTAGATCGTCAGATAAGCAGATTAACGTCAGCTAATAGTCTGGAGATTGGGCAGATTGGATCATAGTTAGTTAAACGGTCGTTAGACTGTCATATTGACCGCCAAACAGTCGTTAGACTGTCATATTAACCGCCAAACAGTCGTTAGACTGTCATATTAACCGCCAAACAGTCGACAGACTGTCATATTGACGGCCAAACAGTCGACAGACTGTCATATTGACCGCCAAACAGTAGTTCGACTGTCATATTGACGGCCAAACAGTCGACAGACTGTCATATTGACCGCCAAACAGTAGTTCGACTGTCATATTGACGGCCAAACAGTCGACAGACTGTCATATTGACCCCTAAACAGTGGTGAGACTGTCATATTGACCGCTAAACAGTCGTTAGACTGTTATATTGACCGCTAAACAGTTGTTAGATTGTCATATTATCAGCATGGCACTTTATTAGTATTTCTGTGGAGCAAAATAAAAATTTTATGACTTTTATTGTCTACTAAACTGTCATTAAACCGCCATGCTGGCAGATAAACTTTCATGTTGTCAGCTAAACAGTTGTTAAATCAAGTAAAGGGTGAAAGAGGTCATTAGACTGTCATATTGACCGCCAAACAGTCGTTAGACTGTCATATTGACCGCCAAACAGTCGTTCGACTGTCATATTGACGGCCAAACAGTCGACAGACTGTCATATTGACCCCTAAACAGTGGTGAGACTGTCATATTGACCGCTAAACAGTCGTTTGACTGTTATATTGACCGCTAAACAGTTGTTAGATTGTCATATTATCAGCATGGCACTTTAGTAGTATTTCTGTGGAGCAAAATAAAAATTTTTATGACTTTTATTGTCTACTAAACTGTCATTAAACCGCCATGCTGGCAGATAAACTATTTAGTTAAATCAAGTAAAGGGTGAAAGAGGTCGTTAGACTGTCATATTGACCGCTAAACAGTCGTTCGATCGCCATATTATGCATCAGCATGGCACTTTATTAGTATTTCTGTGGAGCTAAATAAAACTTTTTATGACTTTTATTGTCTACTAAACTGTCATTAAACTCCCATGCTGGCAGATAAACTATCATATTGTCAGCTAAACAGTCTTTAAATCAAGAAATGGGTGAAAAAATTTAATAGTACCCCAGATGCAGACTGAACGAAGGTGAAGTACTGAAGTTGTCCCTTCTTCCCAATCGAAACCGTCGAGCCTGGCGGCAACTCTTTAATTCTGAGAGCGCCGTTAATACTCAATGAAGCGACGTATTTTTTGTCGTTGGCTACAAGAATACAACCGTTCTCAAGCGGTTCGATCTTTTCGACTTGGAAATCGACCGGGTTAGAAAAGTCGATGAGTCACTCAAGCTGAAAAAGGTCAAATCGTTTTTGTCATTCACACAAGAAATGACGGCGTTTGAAACGGAACATTTTGAAGGAGACGAAAGCCACGGTGCCGTTATCAAATTAGGAGATCCAGTTTTATGGCCATTTTTTAAAATATATGAGTTGACTTGAACTGAATTCTTTGTTATGTGCAAACAATAAACCTTTTGTTGATCAGCAGTCCACAGTAATTCCCTGAAAATAAATTTTTTTCTCACTTATAATCATGTACTCATTATCATTACTCGTTAATAGGAAGTCCATTTGTGCTCCACTCGAAGGTTTGAAGGCCGGTTGTTTTATTCCAACCTCTGATCATAAACGGTCGATTACCGGATATAGTGACGATCTCGTTGTTGAGAAAATAAAATCCCTTGATGTCGCCTTTTCCGGATTTTTCCAAGAGTCGCCTCCAAATAACTTTTCCATCTTTAAAGCTAAGTGAGGCGACAATATTTTCCTCGGTGGCGACATAAACCCGAGAAAGCTTTGGATCTAAGTCGACTTTTGAATATTTTACTTTTCCAACATAAGTCTGCTTCCTAAAACATAGAACGAGCAACTTTCAGCTAGGGAACTTAAGGAATTAAGTCTCTATTCTTTAATGGCCATTTTCTTAGACGAAATACCCAAACTAGTTTGATAACACAAGGGGGTTAATTTTTTTCCTCTCGCAAGAAAGCTCGTGTGAAGAATAAAAAAAATCAAACGAGCTCTCCTTGCGAGAGGAAAAAAATTAACGCTCTCGTGTTATCAAACGAGCACTTCTTGCGAGAGGAAAAAAATTAACCCCCTCGTGTTATCAAACGAGCTCCCCTTGCAAGAGGAAGTGTTACCAAACTAGGCAAAACTCATCGGGAACTAAATAATCGTGGAACCCTAAACTCACAAGTACCGAAAAGTCTTTTTACCTCGAGGTCCAAAATTTTCTTAGAATAATTACTTAAGTGCTTACCAGTCAAATTTCCCTACTTGGTCTTCATAAAGAGCAAAGCATGATTGAAAGCTTAAAAACACGCTTAAAATAAAAAAGCGAGTAATCATAGTAGAAAACGATGATGATAACGCTATAATACTGGGTTGTTGATAAAAATTCAAACCTTTCTATGTTTAATATTTCGCAGTGGTGCCAACATTACGATTTTTTTTTGTTTTTAATTTTAGTGCGTTTATGAAAATAAAACATACAATAGAAATAAGGAATCAATTCTTGAACTAAATGTTTGTTACTTTAAGGCAATAAGAGTTTTAAAAGTTGTATTTTTATTGTCAACTATCAAGTTGGCTTCGGATTTTTCTATCTTGTAGGTTCTTCCATATTTGATTGTGGTTCTGAAGTTGTCGAATACCATTTGATTAAGTAATTGTCTTTTTAAAAATCTTAATATTGTTAAATAAATTTTCCAGAGATGTCGGACGCTGTCGCTAAGCAAATCGCTAAACCTCAACTTCGGGGTCTTCTCAACAGCCAAATTAAGACGAACTTGATCGTCGGAATCGGTCTTTCGATCGTTGCTGGTGTCGCTTATAAGATCTTCGTCTGCGACGCCCGTAAAAATAAATATGCTGAATTCTACAGGTAATATTCTTTCGGACGTTTTCTGATTGGCCAAGGCGATCCTTAGTACCTTAAATTTAGTTAGATCTTACAACGTACATTGGGTGAGGTATAGGATGTTCCCTACAACCTTAAACTCATTTTTAGTTGGTACTCGTTAATATGTAGTTAGGCAAGTTCAACCGGTCAGCTAACGTATTGGGCAAGTAAAGCAAGTGTCTTTTTGCTTAACCTACTTAAGTTGGTACTTGCCCAGGCATAGTTCAGGAATATACCTTACACCTTTTAACCAGTCATGTTTCTGATCTATTATACACCTACCCAATACGGTTATAGTTGCTATTATTCGTTTCAATCACTACCCTTACTGAATATGAATCGATTGAGCGAGGAATCTGAAGTCATACGACGTCAAATTTGACGTTCAAATCCTTCTGCGCATGCTCCAGGAGTTTCAAACCAGTTTCAAACTGCGGTTGGAACATAGCTATTATTAGCCATGGTATCAAGCAAAACAATATTTGCGTTGTAAAAATTAATGTTTGCTGTCCTTCCTTTTTTAGTTTCTAATCAACCTTTCTTAATGTTTCAGAAACTACGATCCGGAAGCCGATTTCCAAAGAATGAAGAAACTTGGCCTTTTCCAATCTGGTTAAATTAAAATATAAAAATTTAATTGTTAAAGTGTAAATGAAAAAGAAAAAAAATAGTTGTATCCATTTAATTTAAGTGTAATAAATTCTTGTGTTAATAAATTTTCTGTATTTTACTGTGATTTGAAAAACCTGTGATAATGGTCTCCCAGTTTCGCCAACATTGCCAGTTAAGACGTCTTAAAATCAGCCTGAAGAGCTTTTCTCTCCTTATAAATGGGCTCGCTTAATCGAAGAACCCCGAAAATATGTTAATAATAGCTTTGTTCGAACCACAGTTAGAAATTATCTAGTTTGAAACTGCTGGAGCATGCGCAGAAGGACGCACGTCAAATATGACTTCAGATTCGACATACTAACGATTTGATCGACGTCTGATGTAACTTCCAAACTCTGCGTATGCTCCAGGAGTTTAAAACTGCGGTTGGAATAAAGCTATATGGTTTCTCAGCAACTCTTAAGAGAAGGCAGTTATTTTCTTTCTCAGCAAGTTAAATTTTCCTCCTGAACTATCAAAAACGGTCCGAAGACAGCAAGTAAATAAAAGATGTCGGTGCTCCTCCGTAATTTTAAAAATGGAGTTAAATTCAACTTCAATAAATTGAACTAAAACGTCAAAACTTAAAAATAGTGAATCTTTATACTTCCTCAAAACCGTTTTAAAATATTGGAAAATGTTTGCGCTCCTTAGAACAGAAAAGGTTGGCAGGACTGTTTGACAACAACATCTACCTTCGTAATTCCTTAAAATCTCGATTCTTCAGTTTACGGATTAAACCCTAGTGAACCTCATGAAAAGTAGAAGTTATTTGTTTATTTTATTTTTAATCTATTATTTTTAAATACGAAAGTGACGAATTCTAGATCGTCATTCTTGAACAATTTTGGCGAAATAACCTTTTGAACTGTAACCGGTTATTTACTCACGTTCGGACTCGCAAAAGTGATTTTTGAAATATTTCTTAGCCTACTTTTTCCTTCACGGTATATGGCTCTCCTTCTTGAACTGTTTATTTACTCTGGTTAAAAATACCGTTTTTTTGTTAATTAAGTTTTCTTTTAGTATCCAATAAAATATTTTAGTCAATTTAATCAATGTAGATAAACGAATTGACATTTAATTATTTAATTTAATTTTAATTAATTAAGCATTTGAGTATTTAGTACGGTTTGTAAACACAGTTTTTCAAGTGAACAAGTGGTTCTTCTTAAAATTACGGTGCTCGAGGGTATCTTTCAACTTGAGCGTTTTATGACGCAAAATGCTTTGGGTAAGTTTAAAAAAAGTTTAAATAAATTGCATGTTTTTTTGTTTATTTTATTTTTTTAACGATAAAAGCATTCAACCGATCGGTTAAGTGATTCTAGCGAGAAGCAATTATTAAGTGACGTAATTAATTATTAACTCTGGTGATTGCGATATGATTAGTTTTTTTAATCCACTCAGAATTCGATTACTGGATATTTAAAATGGGCCACATTTTATATACCGAGGTAGTTAAAATGAATGGCTTCAGCCTGTTTACAGGGGTAAACAGCCCAAAAAATGGTAGATTTCGAAGAAAAGAGATCTACATAAAAGAAAGGCAGCGATAAAGCCGGAAAGTCCGGACCATCCATTGGTCTTCAGCGATATCAGTAATAGCCAATAGCTTTGTTTCATCCGCACTTTGAAACTTCATCAAATGACTTCAGATTTAACGGACCAACGATTTGACGTCACGTCAAATTTGACGTCTAAATCCTTCAGCGCATGCTCGACTAGTTTCAAACTGCGGTTGGAACAAAGCTAATATTCAGCAGTACAGTATAAATTAAGTCCAGTTACTCCAGTTTAGTTAAAAACATGTGGTGGTGGGGGATTCGCGTTGATTACTCCGTTCTGGGCGAAAACATGCTGTTTCAACCTTGATAATTGCACATTTAAATTGAGAAATCTCATTGGTTGATTATTATCCTTGATCTTGAAAACTAGTCGTTTCGAAAAAATTATTTTTCGAGAGTAGGGGGAAATTTTCTGCCTAAGCGAAAACTCGCCGCTTTTCTTCACCGCCTGTGAATCAAATACGAATTTAATATTATAGAAGAAATATAATATATTCTTGAATGAATTTAGTTCGTAATATTTGATTGCTTGCATTCCTGGCAGTAATGGCGTAATTGAATTTTACAACCTTGGTAATCTGCTCATGCGCTCTTTCAAATAATTTTGCCCTCTTCTTAGTTCCTTTGACGTCTACTCTCTGGTTATCATTGTTTTATTTCCTTCCTAAAACTAGAATTTTCATTTAATTTTGTTTTTTCATTTTTGCGTCGTCATGGGAAAAATGACGTTCTTCTATCCAATAGTGTTTCGAAAAAAATTTTTAAAAAATATTTTCAATAAAATTTTGATTTTTTAAAAATTGAAATTGTGAAAAACTGAAGAAAACGTTGTTGTTTTAGTATTACATAATTTGTTTTACCGACTTTTAAACTTCCACGTTTTAATCTTATCTTCGTTGATAAGGAAGATTGAAAAAAAGCACTTGTTTGTATATTTTTTTGTTTTCAAAATTGAGCTAGCATTTAATTAGACGGTAAAAGTGAAGGTACGGAAAAAGAGAGAAAAAACCGGGCGGTTTTTCATTGATCGGTCACCACGTGCCTCCATTCATTTGCTCTTTTCGATGCCCTACTTTAAGGGAGTTTTCCAGTCTTTCCCCTTCGGCTTTTAAAATTCGTTTATTTCGAACGAAAATGCATCTTGAGTAATGAAGCTTCAGTTAGTCGTCGTTGAAACCGGTGAAAAATGGAGGAGAGCTTTATTAAGGTAAGTTCTTATCGAGAAAAGACTCTAAAACACTCGCCGAAGACGGCTTAGCTCCTAATATTCGGTTAAGCTTTTCTATTTCTCCTTTTTCGTTTTATTTCGCCTTTTCAAAAGATAAAAACTACTTATGATTCATATTATTACCTACGTGTTTTGTTTGTAACGATTCATTTAATTTATGTCCAAATTTACCATAGGTAACCTGTTGATAAATGAAGAAACCAAAGCCACCTGATTTTCCTCAAAGAAAATTTATTAGTTTTGTTTCAATCGCCGTTTGAAACTCCTGGAGCATGCGCAGAAGGATTTGGACGTCAAATTTGACGTCGTTCAAATCGTTTGTCCGTCAAATCTGAAGTCATTTGACGTGCAAATCCTTCTGCGCATGCTCCAGGAGTTTCAAACAGCGGTTTAAGACACCCTCCTTGGTACAGTCTGGAAAAGGGTCTTCCAGACCCCGAGGACGAAAACTGATTAGTGATCTTTAGCAAAACTCCTGCAGCATGCGCAGAAGGATTTGGACGTCAAATTTGACGTCGTTCAAATCGTTTGTCCGTCAAATCTGAAGTAATTTGACGTGCCAATCCTTCTGCGCATGCTCCAGGAGTTTCAAACAGCGGTTTAAGACACCCTCGATGGTACCGTCTGGAAATGGGTCCGTGGACGAAAATTGATAAGTGATCTTTAGCGATCATAATGTTGTCTGTCGTGCCGTCCGTCCGTAGCATTTTTCCGGAACACTTCACGTCCGCAACTTTCATCCTTTCGTAGAATCTTCCTTTCATTGTAATCTTAAAAACATCGAGAGCTTTTTTTCGCAAACATTTTGAATCTTGAAATTATAATACTTTCCCTCCTTTATACTTCCCCCTCCTTTACATGTACCCTTTATACTTCCCCCTCTCCTACTAGGAAGTTCCCGTCAGGGACAGCTCCAGAACTAAACTTTTCCGCGTGCTTAATTTGAACTTAATAAATAACAAGTTTCAAGACTTCATTTCATTGAATGAATGCCAAAGTTTATTTTTAGACATAAAAATACAAACACTTATTGTTTTGTTTTTTGATCGAATTAACTTTTTTTCGCAATGAAATGCCCTATTTGGCAATTCTTTATTTGTTTACAAAAGGCAAACACAATTTTCTTCGCTTAACTTAAGTTGTTGTGGAGGGTCTGGGGCGTTTTGGGTCACTTGTGACGTCATGCCTTGCCCACGATCGAATACGTCATCGTTTTTTCATAGAAGTTTGAAAATAAGTTGAACGTAATTGCATGAATCATATTAATAAGTTGTTACGTACGTGTAAAGCTATTATTACTACCTAATTAAAATTTTTGGATAAAAAAATGTTGTTTACCAACATAATTTTTTTTCTAGGAACAGCCTTTTCACCAAATTTTTCAGGCTTTTGCCTATTTCTGCCAGTAAACACTGTTTTTTGGCGTTTTTGTTTTTGGGTGTTCAAAAACTATGCTTTTGGGCGTTCCATTTAAGCGATTTTTTTTCGTGTTTTCCTCGGTTTCTATTTTCCCCCAGGGGTCACCGTACATTTGGGAGTTTCGAACACCTTTATTAGACTTTTTCTACAGCTTTTGTCCTTGAAAAACCATTTTTACCAGATTTTTAGGCGTTTTTCTTGGTCTGCCAATATACACTTTTTTTCCACAGTTTTTTGTCAAAAAAACACCCTTTAAACCGGATTCTCATGTCAGTTCGGTCTATCTTTTAAGAGATCCCTTTCTTCGGGATTTCCACATTTTCCGTAAATGAAGAGATACCAGTGGGGGAATATGCGCTTGGAACTTGTTAGAAACTCCTGGAGCATGCGCAGAAGGATTTTGACGTCAGATGACTTCAGAATTGACGGACAAACTATTTGAACGACTTCAAATTTGACGTCCAAATCCTTCTGCGCATCTCCCTGGAGTTTCAAACTGCGCTTGAAACAAAGCTAATAAATTTTCTTGGAGGAAATTAAAAATTAGGTGGCTTTTTTTGGGTTTCTTCATTTATCAACAGGTTACCTATGGTAAATTTAGATATACATAAATTAATTGAATCTTTGGAAAACCAAAACACTATAAATAGGAATCATAAGTCATATTGAACGACGTCAAATTTGACGTCCAAAGCCTTCTGCGCATGCTCCAGGAGTTTCAAACTGTGGTTGGAGTAACGCTAATAAAAATTTTGAATCTCTGAAGATGTAGCCTATGTTCTGAATGGTGTCATGGTCAAGGGTTTTCTCTTCCTTCTGGTAGAGAGCTCTTATACAGAGTGTGTGTAGTGCACGATTTGCTTACTTACTCTTTTTTGTTTAATATTCTTTTGTTTATTAAACAAAAATCGTTTGAACAAAATTAGAACAGAAAACCCTTCGAATTTTCTCATGATCGGTGACCATCTCATTTAAAAATTACGTAATCCAGCGTTTTTTAGAGAAAATGAAATCTTCAGACAAGTTAAACTTGGTTCTGGTGGGGAGGACGGGAAAGAGACCTTGTGGTGATGCGAAAGGATTTGAAGAGAGGGGAAGTTTTCTTTGGAAATCGAATGCATTTAGTGTTGCCCCGTCATTGACAGAATGCTCTTACCGCGACTTGTGATTTTACATTAATTCCAGACTTCTTAGTCAACCTGTACCTGAATTTTTTTCTTTTTGTGCAAATGTGACATAATCAAGCATGATGAAAGACGATGGAGATGAAGCGCCGAGGTAAATTTACGAATCCCAAGAAAACACGTGTCTTAGCCGAAGAACTACATATCGATTCTCTTGTCAAAAGTGTAAAACTTCCCATCTATTAATTTTGAAATATTGGAGATGGCCATCGATCCATCTAGTGAAAGCTTTTGTCATTTATTATTCTATTTCTTCCCTTTGAATTATTCTCTATTTTTACCATTAATAACCCCAGAAGTCGATTGAATTTGTATTACTCGTTATTTTATTCCACATAAGCTTTTGTTGACACCAAAACTCATGAGTCATTATTTTTACTCATAATAAACATGCCAAACGTGAAATTTGAATTAAAAACGCCTAGTTTAACAGATTTTTGCTTTTTAACTTCCTTGAATTGTGATACCCTCCACGTCGGGTTTTTGGGGAAGGGTCTTCCAGACCCCGGAGGGTCAAATCGAATATTTTTAATCACCTGCCTACCAAAAGGCGCCATTTTCACCGTATTTTCGGGCGATTTCCTCGATTCATCTGCTCTGAAAAACCCCATGTTACCACAGATTTAGGATTCCGGTGGTTTTCTACAGTCTTTCCTCCAGGAAAAACCCTTTGTGTCCGTTTTTCCCCGCCTGCCTTCCAAATGACGCCATTTTCACCTTATTTTAGGGCGATTTCCTCGATTTTTTTCGCCCCAAAAAGCTCCATGTTACCACAGATTTATGAGTTCGGTGGTTTTCTACAGTCTTTCCTCCGGGAAAAACCTTTTATGTCCGTTTTTCCCCGCCTGCCTTCCAAATGACGCCATTTTCACCGTATTTTCGGGCGAATTCCTCGATTTTTTTTGCCCTAAAAAGACCCGTGTTACCACAGATTAGGAGTCTGGTGGTTTTCTACAGTCTTTCCTCCAGGAAAAACACTTTGTGTCGGTTTTTTTCCGCCTGCATACCTAAAGACGCCATTTTCACCGTATTTTCGGGCGATTTCCTCCATTTTTTTCGTACCGAAAAGCCCCATGTTACCACAGATTTAGGATTCCGGTGGTTTTCTACAGTCTTTCCTCCGGGAAAAACGCTTTGTGTCCGTTTTTTCCCGCCTGCCTTCCAAAATTCGCCATTTTCACCGTATTTTCGGGCGATTTCCTCCATTTTTTTTTTGCTCCGAAAAGCCCCATGTTACCACAGATTTAGGAGTTCGGTGGTTTTCTACAGTCCTCCCTCCGGGAAAAACCCTTAGTGTCCGTTTTTTCCCCGCCTACCTACCAAATGATGCCAGTTTCACCGGATTTTCGTTAGTTTTCCTTGATCTATCAGCCCTTCTCTTTAATATTCTGAATTAAAACTATAGCTTTGTTCCAACCACAGTTTAAAACTCCTGGAGCATGCGCTGAAGTATTTGGACGTCAATTTTGACGTCAGATGACTTCAGCTTTGACGGACAAACGATTCGTACGAAGTCAATTTTGACCTCCAAATCCTTCTGCGTATGCTCCAGGAGTTTCAAACTGCGGTTGGAACAAAGCTATTGTTTGCGGGCCCGAAAATGAGACCCATCACTCTCGATGGAGCAGTTGTCCATTTCAACCATGAATATAGATGTCAAAAACAAAAATTCTCATGTTGGTCTACTTTTAGGGCCACCAGGGATTAATTTACTGGATTAGCGTTTATATTATGTAGCTATAGACCTAGGAACCAGTGTTGCCAGATCGGGGGTTTCCCCCTAAATTTTGGGGGATTTTAGGCCTTCGGGGGAGAAGTAGTAGTTAAATTTTAGTTTTTATTTGTTCTTGTTTATTGTCTCATGGTTTGTTTATTAGTTTATTACCTCGCAAAGTCTATTTAAAACCTTTATTAATAAAAGAAAACCTATCGCAATAATTTTTCTTCACCTACTTACTAAAAAAAAAATTTAGGGGGAATACTTGGAAATCTGGCGGGGGGCGGGGGACCCTTTTAGGGGGAAAAGGAAGTCGTCTGGCAACACTGCTAGGAACGTTGTTAACTATTCATCTTTCCCTCAAAAAATCTTGCAGACAAAAAGAAACGTGAATAATCGATTCGGAAGTTATCTTCCGACACGGACAAGCATTTCACTCAAATAATTACGCTAATGCATGAGTCAGCCGCTCTTCTCTCAGAATTTAGCTCTTTAGAATTTTGATTTTACATATTTAAATTTTTTTTTTTTCCGCTTATTGCCTTTTGATGGATCCGTAATAGCTTTGCTTTTCCTGGATAATAAACTAATGATCAAGGATGTCGTTATATCATTATCGCGACAATATTAAATATTTCTAAATTTTTCTGAACGGAAGACCAAAAAATCACTTGATTTTATTGTAAAATGAAGGGTTTTTCGAATTTAAATAAAGTCAAATTCTCATTTTTAGAGGAATGAAGTACAAAGTAGGACGTTACGTAATAACTAGGTCGGTCCTTCCTCCCAAATCCAATTAAATTTTTTTTCTTTCTCGTAATGATGCTAACGTTACTTCACTTTTTAACTTTCTCAATATATTGTAGTACCCTAGGGATTTTCGGGAGGGCCACTTCCAGACACCGAAAATAAAAAAAGGAAGATTCTGTGAAAATTTTGGGAAAATAAAATGAAAATTGCTGTTATAAAGCGCTCCGGAAGATATAAACATATTTTTTGAGAAAAAAAAATTATTTATTTTGGAGGTAATTTTTAATTTTTCATCTGAAAACATATAATCAGATGAAACTTAGTTTTTTAGGTAGATTTGTTGTTATTCATAGAAGACCACAAAGCTTTTTTTCTCCCACCCCCATCCCTCCCCCTCTCACCCCTCTCTCACTCCCTCACCCCCTCTCTAACTATAGCTTTGTTCCAACTCCTGTTTGAAACTCCTGGAGCATGCGCAGAAAGATTTGCTCGTCAGATGACGGAAAAATGATTTGAACGACGTCAAATTCGACGCCCAAATCCTTCTGCACACGCTCGGAGTTTCAAACTTTGGTTGGAGCAAAGATAATGCCTTCAAAAATTTATTTTACTTAAAAAAACTTATCGACTATCGTGGTTATTTAGTTCCTTTTTTATCTACCGAGATGCAAAGCTAGATTTAGCGGTAGAAAAGTTGAATTCGGTCCTATCGTACGTTCTATTTAAAAATGGAAAAATTTCCTCCATTCCGCCCCCTTTTTCGATAAGATAGCGGGATTTAAATTCTAGCAAAGAAAAGACTGTTTTAGCCTCTATGTCGGGTTTTTGAGGAAGGGTCTTCCAGACCCCATTGGGGCAAATCGATTATGGATCTATATCGATCTTTTTACATCGGGGGGGGGGGGGGGGGGGCGCTAAGAAAAAGACCAAAATTTGTTCCATCCACAGTTTGTAACTGTTTGGAACTCCTGGAGCATGCGCAGAGGGATATAGACGTCAAATTTGACTTCAGATTTCACGGACAAATCGTACTGCGCATGCTCCAGGAGTTTCGAACCAAATTCCAAACTGCCGTTAAAACAAATATATTAATTACTCGAGTTTTTCTTGCTAGTTATTCAACTGTGCGACATTACAAAATAATATTGTCTTCGGTTATAGTGAATTCGGTACGGAGTTAATCCGGTTTTAAAGTACTTCGGTTACAGTAAAAATGATAAATAACTGAAGAGGGACCCGGATTTACTATAATCACCCGGTTATAGTAAATTCTGTTTACGTTATTTAAAAATCGGGTGACTTTTTTCAACTTACTATAGCCAAAGTTTTAACAAAAAAATATGCGTTATGTTTTTATCACAAAATATGTTTTAAACATGCGAAAAATTCCTATAAAATATTTAATTTGAAGGGGAGGGGAAGAATGAAAGAAGCAGACGAAGCACAAGGAGGTGCGATATGTTCAACTTACTAAACGGCAGAAGCCGAGGTATGAAGTAAAAATTCATGCAACAGGTTTTCGGCCTTCGGGGTCTTAAGACGTCAGATTTGTTCCAAACGCAGTTTGATACTGGTTTAGGACTCCTGGAGCATGCGCAGAAGGATTTACTTCAGATTTGACGTACAAACGATTTGAACGACGTCAATTGACGTCCTAATCATTCTGCTCATGCTCCAGGAGTTTCAAACTGCGGTTGGAACAAAGCTAGTAACAAAAAGAAACTACTTTCAGACTCATGTTAAGCTCAATTTTCATCTATTTAGTGTTTTCTAGTTCCAGTTGTTTTTGTCCTAGGAACTCGCGTTTGATCAAACGAGTAAACATAAAATGTTTACCTTTTACGTCACAGCGCACGTACTTGCCTCCGGCGCTGCCCCCGATAGAAAGGTTCCTTAAAAAATTTAACAAAATTTTTTTTTGGTAAAATCATCTGAAAAATTTTTGCTTTTTTCTGGAAGGAAAAAGATGCTCACTAGTTATTGTTTTTAAAATGTAATTATAAATTACGTAATGGCTAACGTCTAAAAGTGGCGAAGGTCACAGACTTCA
The DNA here is from genome assembly GCA_014119065.1 of Orius insidiosus. NCBI lineage: Eukaryota > Metazoa > Arthropoda > Insecta > Hemiptera > Anthocoridae > Orius > Orius insidiosus. The sequence goes on from JACGAQ010000241.1 coordinate 27,314, forward strand.
TGATGCGTAAAGACCACTGGTTGCTTTGATCTTAAGGGGTCTGTGAGACCCTTTTGCTCTGGGAAGCTAACACATTTTTAGCCTTCCGTTGTTAAAAAAGATTCTTCGTCAAACTGTCCATTTTTATTTCTTCAAGAAATGATGTAATTTTTCCGAGGTCTCATATTAAGGTCAATTTTCATGCATAAGCCTTGAACCAATCCAAAGAAAGTTATATCCTTGAAAAAATAAAAAAAAGTAAAATTATCTAGTTAGTCCGTGGTGTTTTTTAGGAGGTAAAAATATTTAAAACACATCTAGGCTGGCTATGCCTAGGCAACAAAAAAGGCATTGCTTGCTCCAGAGAACACATTAAAGTGCTGTTGAAAATAAATTTTTTGACGGTTTCCGTCATAATTTTGCTATGATGGTCAACCCTTTCGAGACCGCGTCTGATGCCGGATTCTCTGCGCTACTGGCGCAGCACTTTTCCCTCTCTTTGCCCCTCACTTCTCCCCGACCGCTCCCAGCACCCAGCAAAGCACAGAAAGCGACGAGTGATGCGATCATCACGTAGTTCATTTCTTCCCCAACAGATTGCCAGTTTTTGCCTGTCGCAACCGCCAAGGGAAGCGTATTAAATTTTTTAGAGAGGCTTCCCGCTGGCGCCGCTGGGCAACTAAAGTCGCCTGCGGTCTCCAAACGAAAAGCGCGAATGGCAACTATAGTCGCCTGCGGTCTCGTAAGGGTTAATTTATGCGCTATGAAGGGTTGAACGTTTTAAACCTGATGTTGCACGGATGACTGAGAAAACTTGATAGTTTATAGAAGCCTTTTTTTTTTCTTGAAGGAATACCTTGCTGCTGCCTTTTTATCATCATTTTTCTCTTTGATGGTAATTTAATGTTTAATGTCTCAGGATGGTGTTAGATGCGAAGACTGGAGTTGGCCATAACGACTACGGTAGTATCGCTGGAGTCGGTGGTGAAGTGAGCTCAAGCGGGGCCGTTAGGATGACGCAGAGCGACCTATATCAGCGGCAACCTTTATTACCGCAGGAACCGTGGCCGATCACGAACGGAGGTACCGTACTCGGAGATGTCACCACCACCGAAACTGACTTCTTCGAAGACGACGACGATCGAATCGATGGCCTCAAAGAAACGCCATCAACGGCGGCGGAAACGTCACCATCGACATCGACCTCCCGCATCCCCTCCGCGACGACAAATTCCCAAAAGAAAAATTTAAAACTTTTTTAGGTAAACCTACATTCATTTTTTTACCTTAAGCTAATATCTTTTCAGCCTGGATATTTTTAACGCTAGCATTCATTGCTTGTACGACATCTCTAGCAATAGTCCATGAAAGGGTCCCTGATAGAAGTGTCTATCCTCCTTTGCCAGATTTTATTTTAGATAATATTCCTACACCCTGGTGCTTTGGATATTTCAGAAATCATTATTGTAATATCGTCAAATATTACTTTCCTAGTCATGGTCATGCATAAACATAGGTAAGCCCATTTTTGTCGCCCCCTATAATTAATATCATTATTTTTTTTTTAGATTTATTGTATTTAGAAGAGTATTCTTAATATTAGCGGTGTTATATTTAATGCGCTCATTGACTATGTTTGTCACTGTACTCCCGATGTCGAGTTCTTCGTATTATTGTTCCCGAAGGAAAACTCAACGAGTACTCTTGTTATCGCAAAGCGAGTCTTCCAGCTTATGTCTGGATTTGGTCTCTCGATCAACGGGAAGCACACTTACTGCGGAGATTTTATATTTAGCGGTCACACCGTAATGCTTGTCATGTATTACTTAATTATAAAAGAATGTAAGTTTTAGCTAATTTCATGATCGCTTTGTTAAAACTTTTATTTCAGATTCAGCGAAAAAGTTTGTTGTTTTACACTGGGCTTCAGGGATAGCCTCTTTTGTTGGGATATGTTTGGTTTTGGTTGCTCGAGGGCATTACACAGTTGATGTTCTCATCGCCTATTATGCGACGACACGCGTCTTTTGGATGTACCACACATTAGCAAACCATAAAAAGCTTAAGGTTGTAAGATTCCACAAATATCCTAAATAATTTTTTTTTCTTTTTTAGCAAGCGACGTCAGATAATCATCTATCGAGGAGCATATGGTTCCAACTTTTTCTCTATTTCGAAGGAAACGTCGGCGGGCCCGTTCCGCGGCAGTACAATTGGCCTTTGCCGTGGCCGCGGCGAATGTTGGCCAAGCATCCAAACCGCGACAGTTAGTATCATCAGGTATTTGTGATCCTTGTGTCTCCGACATTTGTCAGCACTCGACCCACTCGAAACTTACAGATTTGAAACTATAAGTGAAAGTCACCTATTTTTAAAATTATGTATTTAGAAAATGAAATATATTTTTTATCATTTTTGTCCATTTATATTTTTTTTTGTATTAAAAAATGTGAGGGGGAAAAAATAGGGTTTTTTTTGTTCAGTAGTTCTTCTTTATCTTATTGAAAAAATAAATAAAAGCATTCCTTTGTATGAAGCTTTATTATTGGAGGGAAATTCTCCAAATTTTGACGTTTGCATTGTGAGTTTCGGCTGTGAAATCTAGGTGCACATTTTTTCCCCCTTCGTTGCTGTTTAATTTTAAAATGAAATGAGTAAACATATCTTCCTCAGCCAGAGATTGTCAGCTTTTTGTCTACAGTCTAGTCAATAGGTCTAAATTTTAAGATTTTTTTTCAGGACCGAAAGTCTTGAAGCAAAGTACTGCCCAGCCTGATTGGTTTAAAAAAAATTAAAGGGTCCCAGTACTTCTCAAGCACTTCTGGCTTCTGATGGCCTAAAAAGTTTTCCAAAGGGTCAATTTTAAACGTCTTCTAGATATTGGCTTAGTGTACAGGAGTTTATACTTAGCAAAGAAGCCATTTAAAAAAAATTGTGAGTTCTTTGAACTTTTGAGGCTTTGCTCCAAGGGATTTGCGGTACCTAGCAAATTAACGCTGCATTTAATCCTCTTATCATTTATGTGCCTAATTTAATCCAAATATTTATTATAACTAGTACAAAATGCAAGAGAGAATCTGTGATGTACATGGAAAAAATTTATAGCAAACACGTAATGCCTTTTTCATTGTTCTCGATGTTCCTCGAAAACTTCATTTTCTTTAATGTTACCTTTTTGCTGTACTAGTTTTGCTTGTTTTGTTGGAAGTTTTTAATGGCCTCCTCTTTCTCAGAAAGCTGGACTTGTCTCGTTTTTTAAGAATATTGTAACATTTATTAATATGGAAAAAAAAAGCGTTTTTATCTTTAAGAAAATGCTTTCGACCTCATTTTTAGGCACTAAAATATTTTGTCAACAATGAAAGAGTAAAAAAATTTTTGTGATTTTAGTTCCTAAAAATGGAATTACAAGCTTTTGGTTGGTCGAAAACTCACTTGTTCTGGGCCTGGAACTTCATTGAAAAGCAAATGGATGAAGGGAAAGAAACTTGAGTAGTTTTTTCATTTGTCAGAAGTTACTTTTCCCTAACCATCCCTTACCGTCCTATTATTTTTGTGCCTCCTGGATCCCTTCTCTATGAATTTTCAGGCCTGGAAATTGTTTTGTGCACCAGTTTATTGTGTTTCTTCAGGGGCATAACTGTTGATTTCATTGAAACCTTTTCAACGAAAAGGAACTTTTCGTCAACCTTTGCTTTTAGAGTGAGGGGTTTTTCGTAGGTGTGGAACACACAAAATGTGCCTATATTTTTATTCTAACGAATCTCCAAGGTTTTTGACAAATAGTGCGTAAACACCTTTAGGTTTTGTTGCTAAGGGAGAAGAAAAAAAAACTGTGAAGGTTTTCAAAAAAAAATTTATTTATCTACTGGGAGTTTTTATATTGTAATTTTTAAAACTTATTTTTATGTAAAAAAAGTATTTCAACTGAAAACACGTTAATCCTAGCAAGAATATTGTTCTGTTATTTTAAATGTGTTAAATTACTTAAATAAAAATATTTATTTAATCCTTTCCTACTATATTTTACCCTCATCTTTCTTCATGGTGGAACTACCTTTTCTCAAGTATTTCAGGCAGAGAAGGCATATTCTTTGTTCAAGATACCCCATTTTAATCGGATTTTAAGGCTTTTTCAACAGTCTTGTGGTATAAAAAGAAGCTTTTTTCAAAAATTACAGGTGTTCCATAGGTTAGAAATGGATTTAAAAAACTGATATCATTTTAATTAGGACGCTTGAGCTGAAACTAGGGTTAATTCGATGTGGCCTTCCTCCGATATTTTACAAAAAATATCGGAAGGAAAATATTGGATGAACCGATATATTGGAAGGAAAATATCGGATGAACCGATATATCGGAAGAAAAATTTCGGATGAACCGATATATCGGATGAAAGGAAAATATCGGATGAACCGATATATCGGAAGGAAAATATCGGGTGAACCGATATATCGGAAGGAAAGGAAATATCGGATGAACCGATATATGGAAGGAAAATCGGATGAAAAGGAAAATAACGGATGAACCGATATATCGGTGAAAAGGAAAATATCGGATGAACCGATATATCGGAAGGAAAATATCGGGTGAACCGATATATCGGAAGGAAAGGAAAATATTGGATGAACCGATATATAGGAAGGAAAATATCGGATGAAAAGGAAAAGGATGAACCGATATATCGGAAGTAAAATATCGGATGAACCGATATATCGGAAGGAAAATATAGGATGAACCGATATATCGGAAGGAAAATATCAGATGAACCGATATATCGGAAGGAAAATACCGCAAATATCGAAAGGAGAATATCGCGATAATTCCGAAATATCGTGATATATCGCATCAGATGTTAACAGTTATCCGTGTGTTGCCCTATTTTTCTTTCGGATTCATATCGTAAAAATATCGCGATATATCGGTAAGGAATATCGTATCTAGGGTTGTTGCGATACTTCCGATATATCGGAATATTGATATTTCCTTCCGATACATCGATTCATCTGATATGATAATCCTTAATATATCGCGATATTTTTACGATAAGAATTCGAAAGAAAAATGGGGCAACACACGGATAACTGATAACATCCGATGCGATATATCGTGATATTTTCCTTCCGATATTTGCGACATTTTCCTTCCCATATATCGGAAGTATCGCAACAACCCTAACTGAAACTAACAGCCTTTTTCCACTTAAATAGGAATCAATTTATTAAAAATACAAAGAACAGGGTTCATATTTTGAAAACGAATTTTTTTTTTCCTTAGAATTGTCCGCTTCCATAAAAAAATATCATTTTGCTTCTTGGAGATTCTCATTATTTCTCAGCAACAAAAACACTGAACAGTTCAGACCTCCTTGGTTTACGTTGAAAGACCTCATCTGTTTCCATTGTTTGCATTTCCATAAAGCCTGAAAAAGTTCCGAAAACGATTTTAAAAAATGAAATCAGAAGCTAGAGCTGTTGGGAACATCCGAATATAGGAGGATGTTACAATAACCTCTTGTGAGGAAGCTAAAAACCTAACCTAACTGCATTCTTAGGCAACTAAAATAAGCATAAAACTTTACCATTGTCAACGCTTTTCGATCATAAGTTATAATCGAAGCACGTCCAGTTCCCTTTCTGACGACCCTGGCCATACTAACGAGGACTCTCTCATAAAGCCTACAATTATCACTTTTTCTCCCACTCCTCCTTCCAAAAGGCTGTAAAGAAAAAAAAAAAGTAATGAATAGTCAACAATCTTATTTTTACCAAATCAGTGACAAATATATCAACGGAGTCATCTTTGAGAGGAATATGAAGGGCATCCCATCTAAAAGAGTTGATGGGAAGCCCGTTTTCTTTCGTAAGATTTCAACATTAGCGATTGTCCTATTTATCGCTTTTTCATTGTTAACCATAAGTGAGAAAAGAGAAGTGCACTTTATCAGCTACTAGGAATGCCAAGGAGTTCATCTAAGTAGCAGAGCATCACTGTCGGCTCAGGCAGGGGAGAGGCTGCAGACTTAGGCTGCACATTTGGAGTCTGCTGACAGAAAAACACTTAAAGACCTTCAAAGGGTAGGAAGTTACAGCTGTTTCTGTCCTTCAATCTTCTGTTACTGCAAAGGCTTACTAATGCCCATGTGCTTAGCAGAGGAAAATCCCAGCAAATTGCACCACCCTCTGAAGCCTGAGCTGGACAGCGAGCTCTAAAGATAGAAAGGCGCACAAAGTGCACCACCATTTTTTGAAACAAAAATCCCAGCAAATTGCACCACCCTCTGAAGCCTGAGCTGGACAGCGAATGCCCATGTGCTTAGCAGAGGAAAATCCCAGCAAATTGCACCACCCTCTGAAGCCTGAGCTGGACAGCGAGCTCTAAAGATAGAAAGGCGCACAAAGTGCACCACCATTTTTTGAAACATACTTTCTTCTATGACAAGAACAACGTTTAGATCAAAGCGTGTAAGGTCGACGGTCCAATTGAAAGTATCATGGAGCTTCTCCAAACTCTGCAGCGGCTTCCATAGAAGAGAAAGAGTGTTTTGGCCCTGCACGGAAACAAGTGACGCGGTATTAAGGATACCGTCGTCAACATACGGTTTGGGACCAGGGCCAGTCCTTTCCTTTTTCTGCTTTGAAAATTTTGAACCAAACTTCTTCTTTCCTGTAAACAAGAAACTATAGAGACTCTCACTGAAAAGTTAACAAACCATAGCCAACTTTCTGTCTTGAATCTTTAACGTTCTCTACAAGCTCAACATTTTCATTATTGACATAGGGTTCGGTTTTCTCATCATCTTCTGGGTTATTTTCCTCTTCAAATTTCATCTTTGTCAACTCTTCGACAACATCCGAAACATCACCTTGTCCTTGAATTTCTTAAAGCCAATCCAACATTCAATTCAGTCGCTTCACAAGCTTTTTTCAAATCACCCATTTCATTCATCAGATGCATCATCGTACTTTCTGAACTGGGTGAACTTTCCGACTTTTCCGAGCTCCCCTTACACTAGTAACAGATTCTACGGTGCTCATCTCATCCTTTTCTGTAGTTTCTGACAAAGTGCTCTCAGCTTTCTTTTCAGGGAACAAGATACCATTAAAGTTTACTAGTTTGCTCCAACTGGTTATAAAATCTTTCCAGTCAACTTTGTGAACAAGAGATTTAATGATATCAATGTCATTTTCCTGAAATGAAGAAAAATATATTAGAAAACTTGACCATTGTGCAATTTCGGGTCAATTTTATGGCTCTTCTAATTGGAGCTCACAGGGCAGCCAAAGACTTTTCAGAAGCTGGGTTTTCCTTCCGACTGTCAGCTAAACATTACAGCAACACTGGGCACAATGGAACCTTAGGGCTTTTAGTGCTAAGGGAGCTTAAACGGTAATTAGATCATCGTATTGTGAGCTAATTGTCAGTTAAACAGTCAACAACTGTCATCAGCACGTATTGTCAGTACATTCGGTTATGTTATCAGCTACACATTCATTATCAGCAGATAATAGCTTTGTTCCAATCGTAGTTTGAAACTCCCGGAGCATGCGCAGAAGGATTTAGACGTCATATTTGACGACGTTCGAATCGTTTTTCCGTCAAATTTGACGTGCAGATCCTTCTGCACATGCTCCAGGAGTTTTAAATCAGTTTCAAACTGCGGTTGGAACAAAGCTAATTTCTGAACCCCTGAAACCGGTAACATTCTGCTTAACCCCTGAGTGCCCTGGGATAATGAGGATTAAAATAATTACTTTGATTCCTTGAAAATTGATGACTTTAATGGATTCTCCAACGAGGTAAAGATTATCAACAGACCTCAGATTGAAAACCTGAAAAAAAATATATAAAAAAATTAAGGCCACTAGGCCATCCTTACCTTTTGAAATTCCTGTAGATGAATATTGAAGTAAATCCTCCCCTTAGACTTACAGATCGAAATGGGTTTACATTTCACTTGACATTCGTCGGCCGCTTGGAATTCAAAGCCGGTTATGACGGTCGCTTCAATTGTCAAAATATTTGGATCGCCTTTCGACGACTCCACCAACGAGTGGAGATCTACAGGGCGCAAATTAGACATCGATCGGCAGCTTGTTAAGACTTTTTTCAAATTTCGAATAACGTAAGTTCCAACAATCGGCATACGAAGTTATTTCAAGTAAGCACATGAAAAGTGATAAGGATAAACTGATAAAAGCAAGTAACAGCATGTGTGATAACAGATGATAACCAGTATCACTGCAGCCCTTTCATAATTTTTTTAATGATTTTTCTTTTAAATCATCATTATTATGTAATTTCTATCTGGAATCTTTTTCTTATCGACAGCTTATCCCAATTTTAGGTTGATTTTTTGAAAATTTTAAATTCCTTTTCATTTGATACACGTCGATTGGCGGGAAAAATTTAGCGCGAATGTTGTAACCTTCAGAAAAGTTATCTTGTTTGTTTATTGAGCGTTGAGCGCCTTAGAATTCCTTTTTTTGTTTAATTTTTACAGCGATGAGCTCTTTGAATGAAAAACAATGTAGAAGTTCAGGCCAACTTCATGTAAGTAATTTGTTTGATATCAAGTTTCTAGATTTTTCATCTCTCAAATTCCAGTTGATTCTTGGCCCCATGTTCGCGGGAAAAACGTCTGAACTATTGAAAAGAATGAGGCTTTATAAGCTTTCGAATAGAAAATGTATGATTATCCGTTATGCAAATGATACCCGGTATACAGAAAGTGATATGATAACAACCCACGATGGGTTTAACACCCAGGCTGTTCAAGTCCTCAAATTAACGACCCTTCGTGGACAGGTCAAATGTCGACGTGATCGGAATCGACGAAGGACAATTTGTGAGTGAAATAGAACTAAATACTTTACTATTAGACCTTTTAAACATGGCCTTAACTAATGTCATCTATTAAATGTATTTTCTTATTTATATGAGGTTTCTTCCATTTCTGGTAAGACCATGATGCTGTGGTTCCTTCTCCCTGCTCGGCCATTCCTGCTGCTTCTCAAGTCTTTTTGCTCTCCCAACCTTCCAGCTTGTTTGATTGTCCTGCTCCTCCAGTCTTCCTCGTCTTCCCTACCTATCTCATTGCTCTTCCATCCTTCCTGATTGTTTAGTCTTCTCACTCTTCCGATTTTCCTGTTCTTCCCTTGTTTCTGCTCTTCAAACCTTCTAGCTCTTCCAGTCTTTCCTGCTCTCTGCGTATTTCTGCTCTTCCATACTTCCTGCTCATTTAGTCTTCTTATTCTTCCAATTTTCCTGTTCCTGCTCTTCTATCCTTCTAGCTCTTCCAGTCTTCTTCTTCTTCCTTCCTATCTCATTGCTCTTCCATCTTTCTTGCTAGTTTAGTTTTCTTACTCCTCCAATTTTCCTGTTCTTCCCATGTTTCTGCTCTTCAAAACTTCTAGCTCTTCCAGTCTTTCCTGCTCTCTGCGTATTTCTGCTCTTCCATCCTTCCTGCTCGTTTTGTCTTCTTACTCTTCCAATTTTCCTGTTCTTCCCATGTTCCTGCTCTTCAAACCTTCTAGCTCTTCCAGTCTTTCAACCTTCCTGCTCTCTGCGCATATTCTGCTCTTCCATCTTTCTTGCTAGTTTAGTCTTCTTACTCCTCCAATTTTCCTGTTCTTCCCAATGTTTCTGCTCTTCTAACCTTCTAGATCTTCCAGTCTTCCTCTTCGCCCCTTCCTATCTCACAGCTCTTCCAGTCTTCCAATCTTCCTGCTCTCTGCGTATTGCTCTTCCATCCTTCCTGCTAGTTTAGTCTTCTTATTCTTCCAATTTTCCTGTTCTTCCCATGTTTCTGCTCTTCAAACCTTCGAGCTCTTCCATTCTTCCTGCTTGTGGAGGAAACCTGTGTAGTCCAGAGATGGGGAAAATCTTAATCATGAATATGATCATGAATATGATTAAGATTTTAAATCATAGGAATATTTTTTCTGTGATTAAGAATAAGATTAAAATCACACTCACGAGTATGATTAAGAATAAAATCCTAATCACAGAATGATTAAGAATCAACTCTTAATCAGAGGAAATCTGTGATTAATCCCAGAAATCTGTGATTCAATCACCGTTTATGTTGTGATTAACTACAAGAATCTGTGAATAATCATAGGAAAATAATGATTAATCATTGGAATCTGGGATTAAATAAGGGAAAAGCTTCATCAATCATTACACAATCATTATTGTGTAATCACAGGAATCTGTGAATGTTGTCACCTCTGATCACAATTTACTTTCAAAAACTAAAAACTCAAAATCTATCAATCTCTATAACTCCAAAATTTTAATCATTATTTAAATTTTGATAAATCAAAATTTTATAAATCTCTAAAACTCCAAAATTTTAATCATTATTTAAAATTTTGGAGTTTTAGAGATTGATAGATTTTGAGTTTTTAGTTTTTGAGAGTAAATTGTGATCAGAGGTGACAATAGCTTTGTTCCAACCGCAGTTTGAAACTGTTTTGAAACTCCTAGAGCATGCGCAGAAGGACTTAAACGTCAAATCTGACGTTTCTCAAATCGTTTTTCCGTCAAATCTTACGTGAAAATCCTTCTGCGCATGCTCCAAGAGTTTCAAACCAGTTTCAAACTGCGGTTGGAACAAAGCTATTATTCACAGAGTCCTGTGAGTACACAGTAATGATTGTGTAATGATTGATGAAGCTTTTCCCTTAATTAATCCCAGATTCCAATGATTAATCATTATTTTCCTATGATTAATCCCAGATTCCAATGATTAATCACAACGGTCCGGTGATTAATCACAGCTTTCTGGGATTAATCACCGGAATTGGTGATTAACCACATCTTTCTAGGATTAATCACCGGAATTGGTGATTACCCACAGCTTTCTGGGATTAATCACAGATTTCCTGTGATCAAAAGTTGCTTCTTAATCATCTCTGTGATTAGGATTTTATGCTTAATCATACTTGTGAGTGTGATTTTAATCATACTTTTACTACGTGAATACGAATCTTATTCTTAATCACAGAAAAATATTCCTATGATTTTGCCCATCTCTGGTGTAGTCTATTTCATCAGTTTTTCTCAATTTTGTTTAGATAGTTCACCTTTCTTAATTCTGAATTTATTTTAGTTTCCAGACATAGAAGAATTTTGCCATGAACAGGTTGAAAATGGAAAAATTTTAATCGTCAACGGTTTAGATGCCACATTTAAAAGAACCCCGTTTGAAAACATGCTGAACCTCGTCCCTCTTTCACATACTGTAGTAAAACTTTCAGCGATTTGCATGTCGTGTGGAAGCAAAGCTCCATTCACCAAAAGAATAGGAGTAGAAACAGAAGTAAACAACATTAAAATATATTCTTAAAACAATCAACAAAAACTAAAAATTACAGATTGAAATCATTGGAGGAATCGATAAATACATGGCCGTTTGTCGGGAATGCTACAAAATACCTCGACCAGAGAAATCATCTCCGTTCAAACGTCTAGAAACAAGCAATTCTAAGAAATTTAAAGAATCGACAGAATGTAAACGTAAACTGGTCGCTGAAATGTAATTTTGACTAGAAATCGTTAGGTTATTTTAGTTTTCTTCTATGACTTTATGATGTTTTTTCAATTTTATTTCTATTCTGAAGCACATAAGATATCATGGCGATCGTTCCGCTCATAAATGTAGAAAGGACTAGATTACTTAATATTATTTTGTCACCTGAATCCATCAGTACTGTATATATTCGACCTAAAAATAAATTTGTTAATTTTTTATATTGTTTTAGAGCACTTTTCCTTACTAGCATTTGTTAGCGCTGATATTATCCAAGAAGTGACACTTACGGAATCAGCATTCATGTTTTTTAGTATTTCCCAAAGCTGAACGGCTTTGCTGGATAAGGAAATCGGTGTGCATAAAGGCTAGAAAGTTTGATCAGTGAAGATCATTGCTGGCATGACCCAGGATCTAATGCAAGTTCCACTTTGTTTACTGCTAAAGAATAGCTTAACCAATGAGGAAGAGGCCTTCTTCCTATTGGTCATGATGTTAAAGCCTTCACCAATGAGGAAGTCTTCTTTCTATTGGTCATGCTATTCTTTTTCTCTGTTAGCCAATGATGTCACAAGGGGGGGGGGCTCTGCCATTGCCATGGCCCAATGCCATTCCTTACCAAAATATAGGTGACAATTTGACCAGGAAGAATTCCACTTGTGAATCCAGCCACAAGTAAACAATAAACTCCTGCATAAATCAACGTTTTTCTCCCCATCAAACCTTGATAATACAACACCAACAAGATCAAAACATATTCCTGCGCTAATATTATCGGATATTCCAAATAAGACAAGATAGCATAACCGTTGACATAATTATAAGTGGCAGTAGTCGAATAACTGGGGAAAAAATGGTGAATCATTCATTAGATTAAAAAAAAATACCTTGAAAGTTCTAATATCAAACTATAAATATTAATCCCTTTTGCACTTTTTAGATTAATAATACTTTTGATTTGAGGAACTTTTAAAAAAAGGCAGAAAGAAATGGTAAATATGCTTAAAAAATCTGAGAGCAATTGGGTAAAATTCATGGCTGTGTAATTATGTGATGTTTAGTGGAACAATTCAAAATAAAATGTTGGTTAAGTGCCAAAAGAACCAGAATTTTCACCCATAGTTTAATATTCAAAATACTTTTTTGCGGGACGAAAATGTAACACTGATAACGATAAAAGTTATCTAATCATTAGAAAGGAACGATATTACCTCAGTGGTGACGTCATAGGAAAGTGAGTTCTTTGGTGAACTCTAAACGCCATTTTTCATGTGGTGGGTTACGAAAACCCGGGTACTTGAAAACATCCTAATCTTCCTTCCGCAATTTCATATGAACCTAACGTTTTTTATTCATATTTATCTGTATTATGTTCATTTGTTTATTTTCAACTTTTATTTGGTTTACCGTTTTTTTGTACATTTTATTGTAAAATTCTTTTTTTTTACTGTACATAATAGTGGTACACGTGTACTTGTACGAAACATCAATAAAAAAGCATTATTATTATATATGTACATATTTTCTTCTACCCCACAGGATTAACCAAAAATGCAAATGGCGAAAACATTTTTTTTTCTTATCATCTCCTTCTGGAGCCGGGGTCCAGCGGGTAATAAACGAGACTTAGTTGCTGAATTCTAGTTGCTAGTTGCTAAATTCTAGTTGCTAGTTGCTAAATTCTAGTTGCAAGTTGCTAAATTCTAGTTGCAAGCTGTTTTATTCTCGCGATAATCTGGTTATAGAATAAAGAAAGAAAGAAAGGGGGAAAATGTGACTTTTGGGTTTAGTTGTGTAGTTGGGTAGACTAGTTGCTAAATTCTAGTTGCTAGTTGCTAGATTATAGTTGCTAGTTGCTAAATTCTAGTGATAATCTGGATACAGAAAAAGAAAGGGGAAAAATGTGACTTTTTTTGGGTTTAGTTGTGTAGTTGGATAGACTAGTTGCTAAATTCTAGTTGCTAGTTGCTAAATTCTAGTCGCTAGATTCTAGTTCCTAGTTGCTAGTTCGAGTTGCTAAATTCTAGTGATAATCTGGTTATAGAATAAAGAAAGAAAGAACGGGGGAAAATGTGACTTTTTTGGGTTTAGTTGTGTAGTTGGATAGACTAGTTGCTAAATTCTAGTGGCTAGTTGCCAAATTCTAGTTGCTAAATTTTAGTTACTAGTTATTAGTTGCTAGTTGCTAAATTCTAGTTGCTAAATTCTAGTTGATAGTTGCTAAATTCTAGTGATAATCTGGTTATTGAATAAAGAAAGAAAGAAAGGGGAAACATGTGACTTTTTGAGGTGGTTTTTGTGGTTTAGTTGAGTAGTTGGATAGACTAGTTGCTAAATTCTAGTTGCTAGTTGCTAAATTCTAGTTGCTAGTTGCTAAATTCTAGTTGCTAGTTGCTAAATTCTAGTTGATAGTTGCTAAATTCTAGTGATAATCTGGTTATTGAATAAAGAAAGAAAGAAAGGGGAAACATGTGACTTTTTTGAGGTGGTTTTTGTGGTTTAGTTGAGTAGTTGGATAGACTAGTTGCTAAATTCTAGTTGCTAGTTGCTAAATTCTAGTTGCTAGATTCTAGTTGCTAAATGCTAGTGATAATCTGGTTATAGAATAAGGAAAGAAAGAACGGGGGAAAATGTGACTTTTTTTGGATTTAGTTGTGTAGTTGGATAGACTAGTTGCTAAATTCTAGTGGCTAGTTGCTAAATTTTAGTTACTAGATGCTAAATTCTAGTTGCTAAATTTTAGTTACTAGATGCTAAATTCTAGTTGCTAAATTTTAGTTACTAGATGCTAAATTCTAGTTGCTAGTTGCTAAATTCTAGTTGATAGTTGCTAAATTCTAGTGATAATCTGGTTATTGAATAAAGAAAGAAACTATCGTTCTCTTTTCTTCCGTCGCAATAATGTAATATTATAGGTGTTGATTAACGTCGACCGAACAGAAAGTGCTGAAGAGGGGCTGCATGTTGGCCCGAAACATGTACAAATAAAGAACTGAAAAATCAAGCGTCGTACGTTCAAAAAACACCTATAATAAAGAAAGAAAGAAAGTGGAAACATGTGACTTTTTTGGGTTTAGTTGTGTAGTTGGGTAGACTAGTTGCTAAATTCTAGTTGATAGTTGCTAAATTCTAATTGCTAGTTCCTAGTTGCTAGATTCTAGTTGCTAGTTGCTAAATTCTAGTGATAATCTGGTTGTAGAACAAAGAATGAAAGAAAGAAAGAAAGGGGAAAAATGTGACGTTTTTGGGTTTAAATGACGTCTTTGAGCACCACTTGTGAAAACTGTTTCTCGACAGGGCATCGACCTTCTAATTAGATATCCATTGCACGGATATTTTTCAATCGTCACCGTAATTTCCTTCAATCGTAAATAGTTGTCATCGCCGAGCAAAAAATTATATCCACGATCAGCAAGATAAGCTTTATCGTGGGTTGTGCTTATTTCAATTCTATTTTATCGCTCAGTTCGATGAATGTTCAAGAAGCATGGAGATCGAAAACGTGAACAGAAATATAAAATAACCGTCGAGCCGATATTATTTTCATTCGTATTCACAGGAGCATTATCTGGTAGATATCAATGTTAAATAATAATCAATCAAGTGTGGAATGACGTTCTTGTAAAATGCAATAATTGAAGATGAGGGGTACAAAAGCGCGAATTTCACGATATTTTCCGTTTATTTTCCTCTTAAATTTTTCTGCGGGAAGGTAGAGAAGAACGACCCGTTCTCTTTTACCGACTGCCTCTCTCAAAAAAGGAGGAGTCGGTAGGCTGAGGACGAGTCGTTCTTCATCTCTACCATCCTCTCAACCCTAAGTACGTAACCTTATAGCTGTTACGATTATACGAATATAACCTTATAGCAGGTTATGGACCCATAACCTGAGCGGTTATGATGGGATTGTGCTTGTATCCTCAGGTCTCAGCCCAACTCCTCTCCTCTTACTTTTAATTCATTAATAATAATAGAATAATCATGTTCTGATGGTTCTAATTTATAGATAGCGTCATTACGAATCTTTTACTGAGGCAAGTTTGCTGGTACGATGACGGCCTTCCTTTGGATCAATGCAACCTCGAAATCGCCCAGAAACGAGTCTCCTATTTCGAAGTTTACAAAATGCTTATAGAAACAGTCGTCCCGACAATTTTGTCCTTATTTATCGGATCCTGGAGCGATACCAACGGAAGGAAAATGATAATGATAGTGCCTCTTTTGGGTAACTTTATTACGTCATAGGAAAAAAAATATTTTTTATATTTTAGGGCACGTTATCACCTACAGCACATGGACGGCTCTTTCTTTAATAACAGATCTAAATCCAGCCTATTTATTATTTAGTTCCTTAGGCGTCGCTCTTTCTGGAGGATTCGTATCTGTTTATATCGGATGCTTCTGCTACTTATCCGACGTAACGAATGATTCGAATAGAGCAGTCAGGTAGTTCAGTAGCCAACAACTACCAAAATTAACAAATTTAAAGGATGGGAATCGCCGAAGCTGCCATAAATACTGGACAACTAACAGGGTTTTTTATATCGCCATATTTATTTCAGTCAATCAGCAATGGATATTGGTTAATATTCATAGTAAACGCAACCATTTTGACCTTAAATATTGTTTATATAACATTATTTCTTTCAGAAACAGTAGATGAGAATTCAGTAAGTGTTGGATACGGTCAATGTTTTTAATAACAATTGTAGGAGAACAAAAAACGACTCTTTGATTATTCGCATTTGGTGGATATGTACAAAGCTGTTGTGAAGAAAAGGAAAGATTATGGGCGAGTGATTATTTGGCTTGTGTGCTCTATATCGTTTTTAAGCCTTTTGACAATTAACGGTGAAGCGTCTGTCAAATATATGTCTACCATGATCGCCTTTCATTGGGATATCCATAGCTTTAACTTATACAATTCACTCACGCTCGCTGCAGTCCGTAAGTTGGAGAATGTCAACTCTTTTGACAGCTATTTCTCGGATTAACAGAAGTTTTTCTCGGTATTCGGAAAGTCCTCTTTTTACCGAGTTTTCGGGAGTTTTTCTCCGTCATTAGTTTTTTTGGCGTCTGTCCAAAAAGTGGTTTTCCGGGCTGATGACGGAGGAAAATGCCAGAAAAGTTTGAAATGGAGGTTTTCCTGTTCCATAACCCTAGGAAAACCGGGTTTCCTGTTCCATTACCCTAGGAAAACCGGGTTTCCTGTTCCACAACCCTCGGAAAACCGGGTTTCCTGTTCACTAACCCTAGGAAAACCGGGTTTCTTGTTCCATAACCCTAGGAAAACCGGGTTTCCTGTTCCACAAGCATAGGAAAACCGGGTTTCCTGTTCCACAACCTAGGAAAACCGGGTTTCCTGTTCCACAGCCCTAGGAAAACCGGGTTTCCTGTTCCACAGCCCTAGGAAAACCGGGTTTCCCGTTCCATAGACCCTAGGAAAACCGGGTTTCCTGATCCACAAGCCTAGGAAAACCGGGTTTCCTGTTCCACAACCCTAGGAAAACCGGGTTTCCTGTTCCACAACCCTAGGAAAACCGGGTTTCCTGTTCCAAAACCCTAGGAAAACCGGGTTTCCTGTTCCACAACCATAGGAAAACCGGGTTTCCTGTTCCATAACCATAGGAAAACCGGGTTTCCTGTTCCATAACCCTAGGAAAACCGGGTTTCCTGTTCCATAACCCTAGGAAAACCGGGTTTCCTGTTCCATAACCCTAGGAAAACCGGGTTTCCTGTTCCATAACCCTAGGAAAACCGGGTTTCCTGTTCCATAGCCCTAGGAAAACCGGGTTTCCTGTTCCACAGTCCTAGGAAAACCGGGTTTCCTGTTCCACAACCCTAGGAAAACCGGGTTTCTGTTCCACAGCCCTAGGAAAACCGGGTTTCCTGTTCCACAGCCCTAGGAAAACCGGGTTTCCTGTTCCATAACCCTAGGAAAACCGGGTTTCCTGTTCCACAACCCTTGGAAAACCGGGTTTCCTGTTCCACAACCCTTGGAAAACCGGGTTTCCTGTTCCACAACCCTTGGAAAACCGGGTTTCCTGTTCCACAACCCTAGGAAAACCGGGTTTCCCGTTCCATAGACCCTAGGAAAACCGGGTTTCCCGTTCCATAGACCCTAGGAAAACCGGGTTTCCTGTTCCATAACCCTTGGAAAACCGGGTTTCCCGTTCCATAACCCTAGGAAAACCGGGTTTCATGTTCCATACACCTAGGAAAACCGGGTTTCATGTTCCATAGCCCTAGGAAAACCGGGTTTCCCGTTCCATAGCCCTAGGAAAACCGGGTTTCCCGTTCCATAGCCCTAGGAAAACCGGGTTTCCCGTTCCATAGCCCTAGGAAAACCGGGTTTCCCGTTCCATAGCCCTAGGAAAACCGGGTTTCCCGTTCCATAGCCCTAGGAAAACCGGGTTTCCCGTTCCATAGCCCTAGGAAAACTGGGTTTCCCGTTCCATAGCCCTAGGAAAACCGGGTTTCCCGTTCCACAACCCTAGGAAAACCGGGTTTCCTGTTCCACAACCCTTGGAATACCGGGTTTCCTGTTCCACAACCCTAGGAAAACCAGGTTTCCTGTTCCATAACCCTAGGAAAACCGGGTTTCCTGTTCCATAACCCTAGGAAAACCAATTTCTTACTGGGCATAGAAAGCAATTAAATGCTCTTCTAATAATTATGTAAATGTTCGTCAACTATTTTAAAATAATCTAAATTTTAGTTGTGGCATCCAGTTTTGGTCTATGGTTCGGTAAAACGATCTGGCAGTGCAAGGATCTTTTCTCCTCTTGATTTCGATATTCACCCGATTGCTTTCGGGCGTTTTAATGGCGATTTCGTCGACTCCCGCCTTTTTCTACTTCGGCACACTCGTTGGAAGCCTGAAGAGTTTCACTGGTCCGCTCGTACGTTCCCAGCTATCGCAAATAGTCAAACAACGCGAAATAGGTTCTTAAATTTTTACACAAAAGATCGTTAATTTTTTTTATTTATTTTAGGAAAAGTTTTTTCGTTTTTGTCAACAATAGAAGCGATTACTCAATGGGTAGCGGTCCCTATTTATGCAACAATTTATGCAGCAATAAATGATAGATACCCACTTTTAGTCTTTCTTGTATCATCGGGGATTTTTCTTGTAGCCGCTTCCGTTGCTGGGTAAGTTGGGAAGAAAAAAAAAACACTAAAATATTATTTACATTCTAATTTTTATTGCGTATGTATGCCGCAAGGGGGTTGATTTTACTATCATATAATTAATCAATAATGGAGGAAGAAATGACTGTGATAACGGGTATCTCACGACGCGTTTCGGCTTTAAAAGCCTCGTCAGGTGACCTATTTCCTCTATCACAATCATTTCTATCTAGGAAGTTGCGATACTTCCTATATATCGAAGTATCGATATTTTCCTTCCAATATTTGCGATATTTGTACCGATATTTTCCTTCCGATATTTGCGATATTTGTACCGATATTTTCCTTCCGATATATCGGTTCATCCGATATTTTCCTTCCCATATATCGGTTCATCCGATATTTTCCTTCCATATATCGGTTCATCCGATATTTTCCTTCCGATATATCGGTTCATCCGATATTTTCCTTCCGATATATCGGTTCATCCGATGTTTTCCTTCCGATATATCGGTTCATCCGATATTTTATCCGATACGATATTCCTTACCGCTATATCGCGATATTTTTACGATATGAATCCGAAAGAAAATGGGGCAACACACGGATAACTGTTAACACCCGATGCGATATTCTCCTTCCGATATTCGCGATATTTTCCTTCCGATATATCGGTTCATCCGATATTTTCCTTCCGATATATCGGTTCATCCGATATTTTCCTTCCGATATATCGGTTCATCCGATATTTTCCTTCCGATATATCGGTTCATCCGATATTTTCCTTCCGATATATCTGTTCATCCGATATTTTCCTTCCGATATATCGGTTCATCCGATATTTTCCTTCCGATATATCTGTTCATCCGATATTTTCCTTCCGATATATCGGTTCATCCGATGTTTTCCTTCCGATATATCGGTTCATCCGATATTTTATCCGATACGATATTCCTTACCGCTATATCGCGATATTTTTACGATATGAATCCGAAAGAAAAATGGGGCAACACACGGATAACTGTTAACACCCGATGCGATATTCTCCTTCCGATATTCGCGATATTTTCCTTCCGATATATCGGTTCATCCGATATTTTCCTTCCGATATATCGGTTCATCCGATATTTTCCTTCCCATATATCGGTTCATCCGATATTTTCCTTCCGATATATCGGTTCATCCGATATTTTCCTTCCGATATATCTGTTCATCCGATATTTTCCTTCCGATATATCGGTTCATCCGATATTTTCCTTCCGATATATCTGTTCATCCGATATTTTCCTTCCGATATATCGGTTCATCCGATGTTTTCCTTCCGATATATCGGTTCATCCGATATTTTATCCGATACGATATTCCTTACCGCTATATCGCGATATTTTTACGATATGAATCCGAAAGAAAAATGGGGCAACACACGGATAACTGTTAACACCCGATGCGATATTCTCCTTCCGATATTCGCGATATTTTCCTTCCGATATATCGGTTCATCCGATATTTTCCTTCCGATATATCGGTTCATCCGATATTTTCCTTCCCATATATCGGTTCATCCGATATTTTCCTTCCGATATATCTGTTCATCCGATATTTTCCTTCCGATATATCGGTTCATCCGATGTTTTCCTTCCGATATATCGGTTCATCCGATATTTTATCCGATACGATATTCCTTACCGCTATATCGCGATATTTTTACGATATGAATCCGAAAGAAAAATGGGGCAACACACGGATAACTGTTAACACCCGATGCGATATTCTCCTTCCGATATTCGCGATATTTTCCTTCCGATATATCGGTTCATCCGATATTTTCCTTCCGATATATCGGTTCATCCGATATTTTCCTTCCGATATATCGGTTCATCCGATATTTTCCTTCCGATATATCGGTTCATCCGATATTTTCCTTCCCATATCGGTTCATCCGATATTTTCCTTCCGATATATCTGTTCATCCGATATTTTCCTTCCGATATATCTGTTCATCCGATATTTCCTTCCGATATATCGGTTCATCCGATATTTTCCTTCCGATATATCTGTTCATCCGATATTTTCCTTCCGATATATCGGTTCATCCGATGTTTTCCTTCCGATATATCGGTTCATCCGATATTTTATCCGATACGATATTCCTTACCGCTATATCGCGATATTTTTACGATATGAATCCGAAAGAAAAATGGGGCAACACACGGATAACTGTTAACACCCGATGCGATATTCTCCTTCCGATATTCGCGATATTTTCCTTCCGATATATCGGTTCATCCGATATTTTCCTTCCGATATATCGGTTCATCCGATATTTTCCTTCCCATATATCGGTTCATCCGATATTTTCCTTCCGATATATCGGTTCATCCGATATTTTCCTTCCGATATATCTGTTCATCCGATATTTTCCTTCCGATATATCGGTTCATCCGATATTTTCCTTCCGATATATCTGTTCATCCGATATTTTCCTTCCGATATATCGGTTCATCCGATGTTTTCCTTCCGATATATCGGTTCATCCGATATTTTATCCGATACGATATTCCTTACCGCTATATCGCGATATTTTTACGATATGAATCCGAAAGAAAAATGGGGCAACACACGGATAACTGTTAACACCCGATGCGATATTCTCCTTCCGATATTCGCGATATTTTCCTTCCGATATATCGGTTCATCCGATATTTTCCTTCCCATATCGGTTCATCCGATATTTCCTTCCGATATCTGTTCATCCGATATTTTCCTTCCGATATATCGGTTCATCCGATGTTTTCCTTCCGATATATCGGTTCATCCGATATTTTATCCGATACGATATTCCTTACCGCTATATCGCGATATTTTTACGATATGAATCCGAAAGAAAAATGGGGCAACACACGGATAACTGTTAACACCCGATGCGATATTCTCCTTCCGATATTCGCGATATTTTCCTTCCGATATATCGGTTCATCCGATATTTCCTTCCGATATATCGGTTCATCCGATATTTTCCTTCCGATATATCGGTTCATCCGATATTTTCCTTCCGATATATCGGTTCATCCGATATTTTCCTTCCCATATATCGGTTCATCCGATATTTTCCTTCCGATATATCTGTTCATCCGATATTTTCCTTCCGATATATCGGTTCATCCGATATTTTCCTTCCGATATTTTATCCGATACGATATTTTCAAAAATTTGCTGATTGATAACTAAAACATTATATTTTTCATTTTCCAGAGTAATAATGATACTCAAAAGAATGGCTTTGGAGCGTGCCTATCGTTCATCACCTGAAAGCGAAGAAAGTCTGTAAGAGTACGCTAGGTTGGCCGGTTAGTAAGATATGTGTTTTCTTGAATGAGCTTTAATTTGTAATTAATTGTAAATTTAAGTGTAAATAAACTAAACTAAACAACATTGTTGTACTTTAATTAATAATAAATCGGTTATAATTTTAAATTAACCAGAGTGGTGAATGGTGATTGCAACCGAGCATTTTGTTTCAAAAACAAGAGATAGCAGCACTTTCTCCCCTAAAATTACTTTCCTATATTTGAGCACTAAAAATCGTCGGAAAATTTTTTACAAAAGCTCGTTCTCCTTATTTTGAAATGCCTATACGGTCTTGAGAGCAGTTTTTCCGAAAAAGTTTCCTTTAAGGAAAATAGAAATTTTATTTTTCGACTAAACCATTTTTTCCAAAAAAACCGTCAGCCATTTTGGAGGCTTTGACGAGCTCTTTCCAAAAATATATATAAGAAAATCCGATGAATAGTTTCGTCGCAATCCTTTTACAAAGCCCTCCGTTTCTTTACTCCTCCCGGCATTTTCCGCCGAATCTTTGTAAAAGGATTACGACGAAACTATTCATCGGATTTTCTTATATAATATATTTTTGGAAAGAGCTCGTCAAAGCCTACAAAATGGCTGACGGTTTTTTTGGAAAAAATGTTTTAGTCGAAAAATAAAATTTCTATTTTCCAAAGGAAAACTTTTTCGGAAAAACTGTTCCCAAGACCGTATAGGCATTCCAAAATAAGGAGAACGAGCTTTTGTAAAAAATTTTCCGACGATTTTTAGTGCTCAAATATAGGAAAGTAATTTTAGGCATCTTCCCTCTCTGTCTAACACTTGGTTGAATTTTGTGGTCGGATCTGCCTTAAATTCCAAATAAATACTCTTCCACAAAATCCGTGGTTAGGCCACTCTCTGGAGTTGGCCCTGATTGGGCGCCACGGCAATATGGCTAGAGCCCCGCCTCCCCCCCCCCCCCCAATGGCCCATAAAAGCTAGTAAATTAGGAAACTTTCTTAAATTTCTACTTAAAAAGTTACACCTACTCTAAAAGGCTCATAAATTCATCAAAACCTGTTGACAGGTGACAAGGACGTAGTTTTTGATTTGGAGTTCATTTGAATATAGAAAATGAAAGAAAAGAATACATTAAAATACATTTTTAGACCCTATTATCATCTTGAAATTTTACGTAGGCTACCATTATTTTTTTGTCTTCTATTGTTCTAATTTATATCAGTTTTTTAAAGTTTTTTTTTCGCTATTCATTTTTTTCAATGTTTTATACCGTTATCTCTTTATTAATACAATTTTATTTGAGGTATAAGTGTCAATTTCAGTTCTGAGGACATGTAACCGCTAATGTTTAACCGCCAGATCTAGTTAAACCTGAGTTAACCTAGTACATCCAAAGATCTGGGTAACGAAAATCTTGCTGGTAACTCCACAAAAAGGAGAGGTTTCCGAGCTGTTACCCAGTTAGTACAGATCGATACGATCGATACAGATCGATACAGATCGATACGATAGTACATATGAGGTGCTCCGGGTACGAAGGGCTCCACAAAACGTAGTTTCGAGATATTCGCATTTTAAAGTTTCGGTTTTTACGTATTTAAAGGGGAAAAAATGGCGAACTCAACATAAAAATTATATGGGTGTATTCACCAAGAGATCTAGAATCTGAAAATGAAAAAAACTGGAGTACCCTTCCCCAAAAACTCGACGTCGAGGGTATCACAATAACTTCTTTAAGGAAGTTAAAAAAATTTGTCCGATGTCGAGTTCGCCCTTCGTACCCGGAGCGCCTCATATATTACTCTGTGGTACAGATCAATCCTCTTATGATCAGATACAGCCAGCAATAGTCTGCTGTAATCGGCTGTAAATGTCCGGCAAATGCGTTTTTAATTTCGAATACGTAATTTATATTTCATTTGTTTGATAATGTGTGAAAAACTAATTTTTTTCCGCCTTCAAAATCGATAACTTCCTGCAGGGGGCCGTGAAAAAAAGTAAAGACCCATGACACAGAAATACGTGCACTGACAAAACAATTGCGATATATTTACGTGCCTCTAATCAAAAGTTTGATTACAATACAACCTATATACCATACTTTTTCCCTATCAACCGGCCATTTAGTCATAAACGCTACGCCGTCAAAAAGTATGAAGAATCCATTACTTTTGGTCAGCTTCTTCGGCAAGTAAATTTCTCCTTCATTCTGCACTATTTTCATTTTTTTGGCAATGGTGAGGGGTGAGGTCCGTATAGGCTCAGCTTGCAAATTCGGATGCGTCCGTCATGGGAAAGTAGCAGTGCGGGGCTGATGCGAAATCCGTGATGCCTCTTCCATTTGATTGGATGATGCCTGGGCTGTCAGAGGAACGCCTCCAGCTTTGCATGCTCGGCGATGGCATATAACCGTCATAGGGTTAGGAACGACGCGCCTCACCAAAATTTATTCTTGAACATTTTAAATGAATTATTTATTTTATTTTTTTATAGGAATATCTTTCTTGAATAGTACCATCAAAGATTATAGTAAGTGCGTCAAAGTTTTAAACGATTGTGATGGGATTTCTTATCATCTTTTCACGAAGTGCGTTTTCTTATGAATGTTGGTCATATTATAACGACTAATATTTAGTCAACAGCAATCGACTTCTTTCCAAATAGATCCAAGCGGAGTACACATATCATGACGCACCATTTTTGGATGGTAGGCCCTTATCATCATTCTGCATGGATACACGGGAAGCGTAAACTACTCGCCGAATATGGAATTAAGGCCAGGTAAAGTTTTAAGGTACTACAGCCCAATCGGAGTTTTTGCACAACAAACCCATTTGGAGCACTGTCTTGGAATAGCCATTGAACCCTATGCTGAGGAAAAAGTAGTGGTGCAGAATTGCCCCAACCAACGTATTTTGTTTCTATTTCAGCATTTTTAAGCGAGGAGAATACAACATAATATCGGTCGATTACTCCGGTTTGGTCAAAGAAGGATGTTATGTAACTGCTGCATACAATACTGATATTATCGGAATGTGCGTTGCGCGAACGTTGATTTCGCTCTTAGACAAGAGGAGCGATGTCCTCAGCATCGGGAAGACTCACGTAGTCGGATTTAGCTTAGGAGCCCAAATATCGGGATCTGTGGGGAAATACTATTTACTATTTAGAAGTCAACAGTTGCCAAGAATAACAGGTATACTCCGAATACGGATGAGAAATTTTCAAACGCTTTTACAGGTTTGGATCCAGCTTTGCCTCTATTTGATCCATTTTTAACAGCAAGCCCTTTCCGTCTCGATAGCACCGACGCTGAGTTTGTACAGATAGTCCACAGCGATGTCGGACAAAAAGGGATAATCGATGCTGCCGGGCATGTCGACTTTTACATCAACGGAGGGAGTGCACAACCAGGATGTGAAGGAAGTCAGGTCTTTCATTTAGTTTATTTCCAACTATTTTAATATAGATTCAAGTTGCGATCATGTTAGAGCTGTCGAAATCTACGCAGAATCTTTGGTAAGTGAAGCCGGTTTTTGGGGTGTTCCTTGCAGAATGCATCTGTCATTATCGAAAAAGGAAATGTCTTTGTGAAATACGAGAAAAACCGCACAAACAAGTTAAACTAGGAGATGACATCGATACCAAGTAAGATATCATAAAAGAAAATTAATTATTATTTATTTCTATTTTAGCGAAAGAGGAATATTTTATATTGAAACCCATAAAACTGTACCCTTCGCACTAGGAAAGCACAACTACGATCATTTGATACAAAAATGGTGAAATAAAATAAAAAATTCAAAGATTAAAGAGTACTAAGTACCGAATTACCCCGAATTTTATATCATATACGAATTCATTGAGTAGAAATGTTCACAAAAAATCATAATGAAAATTAGTTTTATTTTAACTAAATTGTACAAAAATTTTTATGCTTTAGATTGAACAGACAGCATAGAAATGTCCATAAAGTTTGTTCCCGTGTGGCTGGTTTATGTCGAGTTCGATAATCGTGGCGATTAAGTTCGATAAAATTTGTAACCGTGTGGTAACCTCAAGTATCTCCTTATGCGTTATAGGTGGTATTGGAGAGGGCAGAAGAGCTGAACCTCCGCCGGTAATTAACTAATGTTCTTCGGCAAAATGATCAAAATACTCCTTTTTAAATGACCTTTCAATACTTCATGAATCGCCATATCGAATACACCTTTGCCGAAACCGATGACGTTTGACACGGACCCCGTGTCCCGCTCGTCCTAAGGACGGGAGAGGGGCCGAGCGTGGAGCGGCCGGTAGTGGGGAGCCCCCAGGGCGTCTCCGCCGTCGGCAAGTAGGTTGAGCCGAGAAGCCGTACGAGAAGGTCAAAAGAGAGATAGCCAAATCATTTTTATTAAATTCCGGAGGTAAAGGTGTGAGGTTTTGGTGTCTAAAATAAAATTATTGTTTTTTAAATTGTCTTTTATTGGAGAGAATTTACCCTTTTTTTCTATTTTTACTGGTTTTATTGGTCCGGCATCGCAGAAGCGTGCCACGTTTAATTGTTCCCACGGATGATCAACTCGTCGTCTTCTATTCTAACCTCATTTTAAACCAAACTTTTAGCATTTACTGAATTTATACAATGTTTGAAAATAGACCTCAGATAAACCGTCACCTCCCTCAACTGGATCATCACTTTAACAGCGTCCATGTTAATTTAAGACTCGAGAAATAAAATTAATAGGTAACGAAAAAGATAAGTTGCAAGCAACAAGCAACTGTTGAACGAAATAGGCTAAACAAAATAGGTTAAACAAAATAATAAAAACAAGCTGCGCTGATCATTTTACGAGTATTTTCAATGACCATAAGGTTCAGTAAACTTGTTAAATACTGTGATGATTAATGGGAGCCGGACCTGTGGGGTCTTCCGCATCGATTTTTCCCATTGGAGCACTTTTGGAGTAGTTATAAAGGTCAGCAGATGTTAATGATTTTGCCGACTGAAGTAGTCGTCTTTCGACGATTGAAGGAATCGTCTTTTGACGATTGGGAAGTATCGTCTTTTGCCGACTGAAGGAATCGTCTTTTGCCGATTGAAGTAATCGTCTTTTGACGATTGGGAAGTATCGTCTTTGACGACTGAAGGAATCGACTTTTGCCGACTGAAGGAATCGTCTTTTGCCGATTCTGCTGTCCACTCTCTATTCCCGGAGACGACTCGTCACAAACAGCCAATTATCTAGACTTCCCGCGGGTTTAGTCTCGAGTAATCGCCTTTGACGATCTCTCACAAACTTTACAAACCTTGTAACTCACTTAACTTTATAGGACATACTGTTTCTTATGCGGCACTCCGCGCTTCTCGCTTTATATACCCTTTGGGGGGGGGGGGGGGGTTCCTCACCCTACTTCCCTTTTTAGGGCGTTCCCTTTCGGTAGTTCCAGTCGGGTGGCGCTATCTTCCCGCCACATTACCTTGATTTATCGACAGATGGCGCTTTTTGTCGGCGATTCTTCCGCTGTTTACACCATTTAAATCCTAATGAGTTTCAAGCCTTTATTATACTTATCCAAAACTAGAGTGGAATTTTTTGAAGTATTTTATCATCGCCAGGTCATTAAACTTCTTAATGACATTTTTGTACCAATTAGATAATAAATAGTAAAAAGTACAGAAAAAGTTGCCTAATATTAATTCGCAATGTCTATTTGATTATCCACCTTGGTAGTTCATTGTTCATGAAGTTGAAAAGCATTTTTTGAGTTTTATTTGAAGAAACTATTTTTTGACCTCTTTCTGATAAATGGAGGTGATCCAGCAAATTGATATATAATGGGATATAAATATGAGAATATTTAAGATTATCTTAGTCTCAGTTTTGGCTTCATTATGTTCGTTTTTGTGTTTTACTTCGCCTTCGGGCTTTTCGCCGCCGAAGCGATGAAGCTGCGTAAGTCGTTTTCCTCTTGTATGATTTAAATTTTTGTTTCTAGCGAATATTTTTGTGACTTGTGACCGAAATGATGCAAAGTTTCAAGAATGTCTTCGATTGGCCATCGAAGATGCATTTCATAAGCTAAAACCTGGTTATCCAAGCCTCGGGATCGCCCCGCTTGAGCCTCTAGTCATCCCACAGCTTTTTATCGGTCGAGGACAAGGCCTTCTATCGTTAAATTTAAATTTGAAAAACCTCAAATTCGCGGTATCTCATCTCTTCAACTTTTAAAACAAAAGTAATTTATTTATCTAAGATTTCAATTTTAATTTATTTTGTAGCACCGATCTCAAATCGTTGAGCGCTCAATACAAAGCGTTTAACAAGAAGCTTATTTTGGATGCAGATTATGAAGTGGATGGAAAAATTATACTTTTGCCAATCAAAGGAAAAGGAAAAGCACATATTGAACTTGGTTAGATATTTTTTCAAAATAAAAAAATTTTGATTTTTTTTTCTTCAGAAAACGTTGAAGGGAACATCGATATAACAGGATCAACTCACCAACAACAAGGAGAACTTACTACGACATTAAGAAACTTGGTTATAAATTTAACCCCTCCAAGCTAACCATTCAATTTGACAACTTGTTCAACAATAAAATCTTAAGTAAGTTTATCCGGATGATTAAGGGAAAACTATTGGTCAAGACTAAAAGTTTCTTGTCCAATAAGAAACCTGCATCTGATACTTTTTTTTATAGGTGACTCTATGAACAAAATATTGAATAAAAGTTGGCGACAAGTTCTACAAGAGACAAAGGGCGGTTTTGAAAACGCTCTTGCCGACGTTTTCAAAAACATCGCATCAAATCTTTATAATAGGGTTCCCCTTGAAGAAGTTTATCCCATTAAAAAATAATTTGTACCAAAAATGTATAAAATAAAGTATAATTCTATCTTTATCAACAGCTTAATTTGGGGAGGGATGCTAAAAGTTTCATTTTTTCTTTGAAAAAGGGGCTCAAAAAAGGACTTAAAAACAGAGTTCGAAGTATTCATATGAATATTTACAGCTAAAAATATTTATGAATATTTGAAGTACCGTGAAATCAAAGAAAAAAGGCCATGAAGACAAAAAATGGCCTCTAGTGAATTTTCGATTAAATTCGTATCACGGAATCATTCGTATTCATATTTACGACGTATTAATATATTTTAATATCAAGACGCCTAACTACGTTCCTGTGCATCGTGCAAAAGACAGTTGGCTGCACTGTATTCCCTTCCTGATTCAATTATAACCTGAACGTCACTTCTTGTTTATTGTTTTGTGCCGACATTTTGGGGTGAATTTACTAAAAATATGCGGATTTTGGCGATTTAATCTTAATTAGTTCAATAAAGTGAAGGAAGATGCAAGTTGCCAACGTGGTCAACGAGATTCTGGTAAATCTTTTAAATAGATAGCTGATAACCAGCTGAATGCAATAGAATTGACCTGTTTTTCTTGTAGAAGGTGGAGCCGATAGAGGAGGCTTTCAGCTGCTTTTTGGTCCACAAAGAAACAGAAAGATGCCAACTTCTTCAGGAGCTGCAGAACGTATTTGCTGTACCTCCAGCAGAACAGGAAATAGGAGTAAAGCAATTTTTGGCGATGGCGTCCACAGTGACCAACCAATCTCGCCTTCAGCATCTTTTCACATTTCTGGAAAGCCTCGCCACCAACGGGACTCTTCCTGCAAGTATAAACTTTGAAAAAATCAAAAATTTAAATTAATTTTATCATTTTAGACTTGTCTGCGAGTGTATTCTATCATGCGACAAATTAGTATATCAGCTTGAAAATTTTTGGGTCAACTGTTTCAATTTGATCAAAAACATCATCTCTGGCGTCAACTACAAAGGAGTTAGAGAAATACTAAAAGTATAATATTTTTTTATTTTTAAAGATTTTTAAAAGCCATTTTTTAGGGTTGTTTCGACAAAGCGAGTACGATGCCCGTTCATATAAACTCTTCTGTCATACGGCAGATGAAAGCTTTGGAAAATGTCATGTACTTAATTTTCAACAGGGACGTTTCACTTTTACCGGCTTATTTTATAGCCAATGAAATATACAAACTCTCTCAGACTCTTCCAGAAAAAAGAAATTGGCCACACTGGGTACAGGGTTTTTTTTTGAAGTCCAAATAATTTTTTTATTTTTGCAGAAATTGGCTTCTTTACATGCTGACTACATTGAAAGCTTTAAACCGACGGCGCAGATGCTGACGATTATTGGCCATGCGAGTATGCTTCCTGTAGTAGAGCATTCGGGTTACACAGATCATTGTATAAACCCTTGGAAGTTAGATGCACATTCATTAAAATTTTCATTAAAAGGTAAATTTTGTTATCGGTCTTTGATTGCCAGGGAGAACGAAACTGGTGGCAGCCCTGGTTGTTCTTTCGAAAACCCCAGAGATATTTTAGATTGAACTTTTATTTTAGGTAATTTACCGTATGATAAATCTATCACTGAGCCGCAAACTCACCTTCTACGATACATCCTTGAGCAGCCTTATTCTCGTGATATGGTCTGCTCTATGCTTGGACTTCAAAAACAGGTATTTAAATTTATTGGCGTTGATAAATTTGACAAAATATGTTTGAATGGAAACAAGATTTTTTGCTGATTTCTTAACTTGTTTGGAACTTGGTAAGGCAGGCTTGTTTGCTGGTACATTACTGCCAACCATATACAGTTGGTATGGTTGCCAATGCACGCTTGCCAACCTCGTCGTTGCCAATGCACGCTTGCCAACCTCGTCGTTGCCAATGCACGCTTGCCAACCTCGTGGTTGCCAATGCACGCTTGCCAACCTCGTGGTTGCCAATGCACGCTTGCCAACCTCGTGGTTGCCAATGCACGCTTGTCAACCTCGTGGTTGCCAATGCACGCTTGTCAACCTCGTCGTTGCCAATGCACGCTTGCCAACCTCGTGGTTCCCAATGCACGTTTGTCCACCTCGTTGTTGCCAATGCATGCTTGCCAACCTCCTGGATGCCAAAGCACGCTTGCCAACGTCGTTGTTGCCAATGCACTGTTGCCAATGCACGCTTACCAACCTCGTAGTTCCCAATGCACGTTTGTCCGCCTCGTTGTTGCCAATGCATGCTTGCCAACCTCCTGGATGCCAAAGCACGCTTGCCAACCTCGTTGTTGCCAATGCACGCTTGCCAACCTCCTGGTTGACAATGCATGCTTGCCAACCTCGTGGTTGCCAATTCACGCTTGCCAACCTTGTGGTGTTTTTCAATTTCAGCACAAACAAAGATGTGTTGCACTGGAAGAGCAGCTAGTCAATCAGGTAATGGTTGCGATGGAAAAGACCGAGAATGAAAGCAGCAACTCAATCAATCAGGATGCAAACAGCGACGACCTCACCCCAACCCGTGCTCGTTGGTTTCACCTCTCAAGCCAGTTAATCTACTTCAATCTATTTCAGTTCGCCAGTTTTCAAAACATCGTCTCCTCCCTTCACGACAAAGTAATTTCGTTTTTAAATTGGAAATTAAGTTTTAAATAAATATTTTTCAGCTTTCTGTAAGAAATTTGAGAAAAGGAAGAGACCACCTAATGTGGGTTTTGCTTCAGTTCATATCTGGAACCATACAAAGAAACCCCGTAAATTCTTTTTAATTTAATTTAATTTTTTATTTATGACTTTTTTATTAGTTGTCAAGTTTTTTACCGGTTTTGAAACTTTTCGATTTATTGTATCCGGAAAAAGATCCGCTGCCGGTGCCAGATTATACGAAGCCGATTTGCATCCATCAAATGGCGATGGTTTGCATTTGGACGCATCTTTTGAAGAAGGCTCAGTCCGACCATGTCAACATTCCACGACCTGTGCCTAATTCGCTTAAACTTCAACATGAGTAAGTGGCTGATATGGCTGCGTGGGTTAGTGATCAAGGACTTGATTTTTTAGATTTCTGCAACATTTGGTCGTCAATAATATGGGGTCGGATTACAAAATTGCGCTTTTGTGCAATGCGTATTCGACGACGCCGGATTATTTTAACCGACCGATGGCGACTCTTTTGGATACAATAATCGGAAATCAAAAAACGGGGCCACCTCAAGGGACATCTACTGCTCAAACGGCAAACCTTCCTACAACTCCGCTTTCGATGGCGATTCTTGACTCGTTGACAGTCCATTCTAAAATGAGTCTCATTCACGGAATCGTCTCTCATGTCATTAAACTCGCTCAGTCGAAATCCAATATGGCGCTCGCTCCTGCTCTAGTGGAAACCTACTCCAGGCTTCTCGTCTACACCGAAATTGAATCTCTCGGAATCAAAGGATTCATAAGTAAGATTGGCCAGCCTGTTCAGACCTAACCATTACTTTTTAGGCCAGTTATTACCAAATGTTTTTAAACATCACGCCTGGGGCATCCTTTTCACACTCCTTGAAATGTTCAATTATCGAATCCATCATATTCAGCCACATTATAGAGTGCAGCTTCTTTCCCATTTACACAGTCTGGCGGCAGTACCTCAAACTAATCAGACTCAACTTCATTTATGGTAAGTTATGTTCAAAGAAAAAGGTAATTAATAAAAAAAAATAGTGTTGAGTCGACAGCTTTGAGGTTGATAACAGGGCTTGGTTCGAGTGAAGTTCAGCCTCAACTTTCACGATTTTTAAGCGAGCCAAAAACCTTAGTTTCCGCTGAATCTGAAGAACTTAATAGAGCTTTAGTCCTTACTTTGGCTCGCTCTATGCATATTACGGGTACAGGTACAGAATCCGCTTCAGGAGCTTGGTGTAAAGAACTTCTAAACACCATCATGCAGAATACTCCGCATTCCTGGGCTCCGCACACTCTCCAATTTTTCCCTCCAGTCCTCGCCGAGTTCTTCACGCAAAACAGTTGCCCTTTAGAAAACAAACATCAACTTAAGGTATTTTAAATTTTTTCGTCCATAAACTTACAATTTTATTTTAGAAAGCTGTGGAAGAAGAATACAGAAATTGGGCATCTATGAATAATGAGAATGATATTATTGCGCATTTTTCTGTCCCTGGGACTCCGCCATTGTTTCTTTGTCTGATTTGGAAGATGATATTAGAAACTGACAGAATCAATCCAATCGCATTCAAGTATTAACTTTTTTTTCAACTTAACCTTAAAGTTTATCCTCCTAAGGTTTTGTAAAAGCGCCACCAGACAGCAGGGCATGTCCCTTGAGGCTATTAAAGCAAATCTCAATACCTCTTTTAGACGAGAAAAATTAGACAAAAGACTTATGAGCTTAACCCTTTCGAGACCGCAGGCGACTGTAGTTGCCATGCGCGCATGTTGCTTGGAGACCGCAGGCGACTTTAGTTGCCCAGCAGGAACTGCGGGAAGCCTCTCTAAGATATTTAATACCTTCCCTTCCCGTGGCGCTAGCAACATGCAAAAACTGGCCATATGTTGGGAAAGAAATGAACTACGTGATGATCGCATCACTTGTCGCTTTCTGTGCTTTGCTGGGCGCTGGGAGCGGTCGGAGAGAAGTGAGGGTAAAAGTGCTGCGCCAGTAGCGCAGAAAATCCGGCGTCAGACGCGGTCTCGAAAGGGTTAACCTCTTAAGGTTTAGTAAAAGTGCCACCAGACAGCAGGGCATGTCCCTTGAGGCTCTAGGCAGCAGGCTTTCTATGCCCTTCAGGCTATTAAAGAAAATCTCAATACCTCTTTTAGACTAGAAAAATTAGACAAAAGACTTATGAGCTTAACCCTTTCGAGACCGCAGGTGACTGTAGTTGCCATGCGCGCATGTTGCTTGGAGACCGCAGGCGACTTTAGTTGCCCAGCAGGTACTGCGGGAAGCCTCTCTAAGATATTTAATACCTTCCCTTCCTGTGGCGCTAGCAACATGCAAAAACTGGCCATCTGTTGGGAAAGAAATGAACTACGTGATGATCGCATCACTTGTCGCTTTTTGTGCTTTGCAGGGCGCGGGAGCGGTCGGAGAGAAGTGAGGGTAAAAGTGCTGCGCCAGTAGCGCAGAGAATCCGGTGTGAGACGCGGTCTCGAAAGGGTTAACCTCTTAAGGTTTAGTAAAAGCGCCACCAGACAGCAGGGCATGTCCCTTGAGGCTCTAGGCAGCAGCCTTTCTATGCCCTTGAGGCTATTAAAGCAAATCTCAATACCTCTTTTAGACGAGAAAAATTAGACAAAGACTTATGAGCTTAACCCTTTCGAGACCGCAGGCGACTGTAGTTGCCATGCGCGCATGTTGCTTGGAGACCGCAGGCGACTTTAGTTGCCCAGCGGGAACTGCGGGAAGCCTCTCTAAGATATTTAAAACCTTCCCTTCCCGTGGCGCTAGCAACATGCAAATACTGGCCTTCTGTTGGGAAAGAAATGAACTACGTGTAGATCGCATCACTTGTTTTGCTGGGCGCTGGGAGCGGTCGGAGAGAAGTGAGGGTAAAAGTGCTGCGCCAGTAGCGCAGAGAATCCGGACGCGGTCTCGAAAGGGTTAACCTCTTAAAGTTTAGTAAAAGTGCCACCAGACAGCAGGGCATGTCCCTTGAGGCTCTAGGCAGCAGGCTTTCTATGCGCTATTAAAGCAATCTCAATACCTCTTTTAGACGAGAAAAATTAGACAAAAGACTTATGAGCTTAACCAGTTGACTTAACTAACCATTTTTGTAGAATACTGGAAAGAATCGGTGCGAGAGCGTTAAGCTCGCACTTGAGAAAATTCTGCGACTATTTAGTTCATCAATGTTCCATTTCTGGCGAAGGGCATTTGGTGAATAAATTCGTCGATTGTGTGATTAGTATGATTTGGAGATACAACATTGTGACTATCGACCGATTAGTCCTTTGCATGGTAAGAAAAACGTTTTTTTCTTCTTTCTTTTAGATTATTTTGTTTAGGTTTTGAGAACGCATGAAGGAAACGATGCTCCTGTATGCTTCTTCATTATTCAACTTTTGCTTTTTAAAGCTGCCCAATTTCGTAATCGGGTTACAGAGCTTGTGAAAGAAAATTCTCCTCAGCATTGGAAGCAGTCAAACTGGTAATTTTGGAAAGAAGCTTCAGTTTAAAAATAATGAATTATTTAAGGCATGAAAAGCATCTAGATTTCCATCGGAAGTTCCCTGAGAAGTTTGCTCCAGAAGGAATCCTTGAAGCGACAGGCTCAAATTCTTTTCAGCTCCTTCCCGTTTATTTTGGAAACGTCTGTCTTCGATTTTTACCAGTTTTTGACATCGTCATCCATCGCTATCTGGAGCTGACCCCTCAAGTCGCCAAATCTTTAGAAAGCCTTCTTGACAACTTGGGAAGCCTTTATAAATTTCATGGTATACTTAGTTCTTCGGTTAAATTTTAATATCCATTTTTAGATCGTCCGGTTACATTTTTGTACAACACTTTTCACTATTATGAGAAGAAAGTGAGAGATAAGCCTCAGATAAGGCGGAAGCTTGTTTCCGCAGTTCTGGGCAATCTGTCTGACCCTGCAGATGGCTCACGTGGGTGGAATTTGTCTGAGGCCTATCAGAACTATATGACTCAACAAGTCGACAATTGGGTACCTGAACTTGAATACTACTCTAAACTGCTGGGAAGAATCGTTGACAGTATCCTTTTTGCTATTAATAACGTGGAGGCGTTGTTCTTAGTTTCCTTAATAAACTATAGCTATGTCTGGGAATCCGCAAGGTCCTCCTGTAGATTGGAGATTCAACGAATTTCCTAATCCTTCAGCTCGTGCTTTATATGTGACCTGCGTAGAATTAATGGCCCTCCCAGTCTTCCCAACTGTTGTTGCCAACAGCTTATTGGATGTCATCGTCAAAGGGTATAGTTTAATATTTCAAAATTTAAATTAAAATAAATTTTAGGTATACGGTTATACCAAACGGGCAGATACAGCTTTGGATCAATGCTGTCGGCTTGGTGATGGCTTCATTGCCTGATTCTTATTGGACAGTACTTCAAGAAAGACTTGTTGATGTCATATCATGCCCGGGATTGGTTGCCTGGCCATATAGAAATTCTCCATTTCAACTTTTTAATTTCAATACAGCGCATAATTCATTTTTAGATAATAAATTCGCCTACACGTTAGCGTTAGCGCATTCTACTTGGCATCATGCAGGCGTTGGACATCTTGCTGCTATACCAGTGTAGGTAAAAATAGAAAAATATATTGATTTTCTTTTAGTTTTGTTAAGGAAAAGTTGAAGCCGTTGGTTAAAACTGAGGAGCAGCTTTTGTTCCTGTGTCATCTAATCGGGCCGTTTCTGCAGCGTTTCCATACCGACCAGTGGCTGACGATGGTGCAGCAGATAACGACTGAGTTGTACACTTGTTTGGAACAAGTCGACAAATCGGTTCCCGATCTCAAATATATGGATCCGATAACGGATTTGTTGTATCATATAAAATACATGTTTGTTGGAGATACGATGAAAAATGAATGCGAAGCTGTCATCCGTCGGCTTCGGGCGTCTCTCCAGGTTCGCCTCCGTTTCATCTCCAACTACCAAATGGAAGAAATCGACCAACAACAAAGGGAACAGGCTCAGAGCCAAGTCTCCCAAGTCACACCAATGGAAAGATAAACTGAGCAATAATTTTTAAATAAATTTTTTTTATTTTTAAGAACTTTGTGAAACCTTAACTATCAAAGGCCCAAGCCCAGGAGAGGGCTTTCACCATATTACACTCCTGTCTAGCATGCTGAAGAAGGCAGTGGATTTAAAGAAATCGTTTAAGGAGAGATGAGAGTTTTTAAGTTGGTTGCTTTGCACATTTTTCGTTGTGATCAACGGTTTTCGGTTTTTCCCTTCTATCTCAGAAACCGTCGCTCAAAACGAAAAAATGTCCTAAGTAAAAGTTGTAGCTACGGAAATTTCCTACAAAAAATATCTTATTGGTTTTTTCCGTCAGAGCAATACTTAAGGAGATATGAGGGATTTTAAGTTGGTTGCTTTGCACATTTTTCGTTGTGAGCAACGGTTTTTGGTTTTTCCCTTTTATCTCAGAAACTGTCGCACAAAACGAAAAAAATGTCCTCAGTAAAAGTTGTAGCTACGGAAATTTCCTACAAAAAATATCTTATTGGTTTTTTCCGTCAGAGCAATACTTAAGGAGATATGAGGGTTTTTAAGTTGGTTGCTTTGCACATTTTTCGTTGTGAGCAACGGTTTTTGGGTTTTCCCTTTTATCTCAGAAACTGTCGCACAAAACGAAAAAAATGTCCAAAGTAAAAGTTGTAGCTACGGAAATCTCCTACAAAAAATATCTTATTGGTGTTTTCCGTCAGAGCAATACTTTAGGAGAGATGATGGTTTTTAAGTTGGTTGCTTTGCAAAATTTTCGTTGTTAACAACGGTTTTCGGTTTTTCCCTTCTATCTCAGAAACCGTCGCTCAAAACGAAAAAATGTCTTTAGTAAAAGTTCTAGGTACAAATATTTCCTACAAAAATGTCTTTATTCATTATTTGCGTAGGAGCCATATTTAAGGAGTTATGAAGTTAAAACTAATAATCCTACAGAGCCCGTCTGAAAACTTAAAACCTTCATATCTCCTAAAATAACGCTCTGATGAAAAAGAGGTATAAAAGCATTTTTGTAGGTAATTTCCGCAGCTCCAACTTTTACTTAGGGCTAATAACCGAAAACCGTAGCTCACAACGAAAAATGTGCAAAGTAAAACTTAAAAACCCTCATATCTCCTTAAAAAGCTGTA
The DNA here is from genome assembly GCA_014119065.1 of Orius insidiosus. Taxonomy (NCBI): domain Eukaryota; kingdom Metazoa; phylum Arthropoda; class Insecta; order Hemiptera; family Anthocoridae; genus Orius; species Orius insidiosus. The sequence goes on from JACGAQ010000241.1 coordinate 64,961, forward strand.
ATTTTTCGTATGCTATAGAAAATTGGTTTATATGGGACATTTTTCCGGGTAATTTGACATTTCGTCGCATCTCGATTTGATACATTTCCCCTTATTTTCATTCTGGAAGTCAGTTCGCTTGTCATTTTTGGGCTCGAGCAGCTCACGCCATTTCTGCCTCTGCTCCGGACGTTGATAACGTATTTTGTAGTTCATAAAATGAAAATCTCTACAGGAATATAATCTTACGGTTATAATTCAAACTAACCTGCTTTGCGGTATCTGAATGACCCTTCCTTTTCTAAAAGGGATGTTTCCTTTAAAGTTTAAGTACGCCTGTTTTAAATTTTCGTTCATCTCCAATGATAGCTTTTCTGAAATTTCTTGCTCCCTTGTCCATTTCGTGGGGAGGGGAAGCGTACTGAATTTCGGCAGAAGAGGACAAGACGGATTGTAGTTGAAATAAATCTCAGGGGGTAAGTCGGCTGCAATAAAGACCTTTTTTTGGAGATAATGGGGCAAGATGGCAGAGAAGTTATCGCTATCAAAGGATCTGAGCATTCACGGCAGACATGCTATTGCGAAGTATAGCCCAAATGTGCTTAGGGAGTTTTTTTTATGTCAATAGACAATGAGGACCTTAAATCAACACTGCCAGAGCAGGTCTACCGTGAAATCCCAGCTCCTTTGATTCACCCCTTGGCATGTCTTTGCCTGCCCAAGACTTCTGTCGCCTCCGTAGGCCAATCAAAAGCCCAGTTCCAATCATCGATGTATATACTAAACCTGGATAGCTCGTCGAGTTCAGAAATTGATGCGAGTGGGAGGGGCCTCTGACTACATCGCCGCGCATACAGCGAAGATATTTACTCAAGCGTTGGCATTATGAACTAGTTGCTAGGCAACTATCCCACTCCCGCGTTTTGTTAGTCCCTTAAACGTCATTTTAGTAGTTTGATAATTGGACACCAGTTGCGCATACAAGGCCAGCGATGTACTTTCCTTACTTCGCAATTCGCATGCGCGGATTGCCGGTTACACATTTGAACCAGAGAATGGGCCCGACGAGCTATCCAGGTTTATTATATACATCGATGGTTCCAATAGCGCATCCCGCGAACCCTACCGACTGCTTTGGGCAACGTCGTCCTAGAATGTTCATCTGAAAGTTTTCCAAGTTGGGTTTCAAGCTCAGACTTTTTGAATGAAATCAAATGCGGGTTGTAAAGCGTCCTTTTGACAGCAGCCAGCTTCGTTCTGTTCTGCCTCCGGCAATGCTTCTCACAATCTGGGCACTAAAAATCCCAAATCACCTTCCTTTTTCAATATGAATACTTACGTTTTCGACCAAATCATCTAAGCTAGAGTACATTTTTAATTTTGAACATATGACCAAAATGCTTTTTATTTTGGGAACCTCAATTTTGGAAAAGGGTCTTCCCCGTAGGTTCTAAACCAACTTTTTGTTTACCTCTTGCGCCGACGGACCGTCCGATTGCCGATTGTCGGCAGTTTTGCATTGGTGACTCGGGATGGCCGATGGGCGATATTATATCGATATATTGGTGCCGATATATCGGTCTTTTGATATATATCGAAGGTTCCGATATATCATTTGATATATCGGTTTTTTCCCAGATATGTATCGGATGGTTTTTTTTTAATACCTTTGACCGTCCGTTTCACGTCAATTTGGGTCAAAAATCACTACTTTATTTGGAATATAAATGCATATTTTGAACGTTAGTGCATAAATTATGCATGAACGCAAATATTAAAAAATAGTCGAATTTGCCTTTTCTTTAAAAGGCATTTTTGACCAACAAAAAAGCCTTTTTTTAGGGCATTTTTGACCAAAAATTGCCTTTTTTAAAGGAATTTTTGACCAAGAATCGCCTTTTTTTAAAGGCATTTTTGGCCAAAAATCACCTTTTTAAGGCAGCCTTTTTTCAAAGGCGTTTTTGACCAAAAATCGCCTTTTCTTTAAAAGGCAATTTTGACCAACAAAAAAAAGCCTTTTTTAAGGAATTTTTGACAAAAAATCGCCTTTTTTTAAGGCATTTTTGGCCAAAAATCAACTTTTTAAGGCAGCCTTTTTTCTAAGGCGTTTTTGACCAAAAGTCGCCTTTTTAAGGCATTTTTGGCCAAAAATCGTGTAAACGTTTCTTTTCCTTTAATATTTGTTTGTTCAGGTTAGAGGAGGCGAAATAAAAGAATTATAAAAGTATAACATTTATTGAGTTGTTATTACATGTAATTAGGTACCTTAGGATTCTTGATTGATGTTTAGATGGTCTTGCTTGATACTGCTGGATAACTGTCGACTGGATGAATGTCGACTGAGACGATTGTCGATCGGGCGAGTGTCGACTGGATGAATGTCGACTGAGACGATTGTCGATTGGACGAGTGTCGACTGGATGAATGTCGACTGAGAAGATTGTCGATTGGACGAGTGTCGACTGGATGAATGTCGACTGAGACGATTGTCGATTGGACGAGTGTCGATTGGACGAGTGTCGATTGGACGAGTGTCGACTGGATAAATGTCCACTGAGACGATTGTCGATCGGACGAGTGTCTACTTGAACGAGTCTCTTCTTTCCCTGGAGATAAATCGTCACCAAACGGCCGAGGATTGCAGACTTCCCGCGGGTGTAGTTGCTGTTCTTCGCCTTTGGCCGATCTCTCACACACAACACTTTAACTATTAAACTCGACTCGACTTCACTTTACTCTTAGACTCGACTCGACTCGACTCGACTCGACTCGACTTTCACTCTTAGACTCGACTCGACTCGACTTTTACTCTTAGACTCGACTCGACTCGACTTTTACTCTTAGACTCGACTCGACTCGACTCGACTCGACTTTTACTCTTAGACTCGACTCGACTCGACTCGACTCGACTTTACTCTTAGACTCGACTCGACTCGACTCGACTCGACTTTTACTCTTAGACTCGACTCGACTTTTATTGTTAAACTTCACTTCATTTTTTTAGACTGACTGACCCTTTTAAGTAACGCTTCGTGGCTTTATATACTCTCTGGTGGGGGGGGGGGGGGGTTCCTCTCCCTATTTCTCTTTTTAGGACGTTCCCTAAGGCCCAGTGGTTCTATCTCTCCGCCACATGTATCTGTTATTCTTACGTTCCTTCTTGTCAACTGGTGCATCCTGTCGGCGATCTTCTGCCGTTTACAATCGCCTTTTTTCTAAGGCGTTTTTGACCAAAAATTGCCTTTTTTTAAAAGGCATTTTTGATCTAAAATCGCCTTTTTTTTAAGGCATTTTTTGACCAACAAAAAAAAATACTTTTTTAAAGGCATTTTTGACCAAAAATCACCTTTTTACGGCAGTCTTTTTTTTAAAGGTATTTTTGACCAAAAATCGCCATTTTCTAAGGCATTTTTAACCAAAAATTGCCTTTTTAAGGTATTTTTTAACCAAAATTGCCTTTTTAAGGCAGCATTTCTTAAGGCATTTTTGACCAAAATTGCCTTTTTCACAGTTTTTTTTATCGCATCAAAGTCCAATAATAATGAAGGTCGAAATTTTGTTTGGCGGGGCGGAACGCTGCCCAGTTCCTAGATGAAACTTTTCTCCGATCTATCGATATATCGATATTTTTCTTCCGATATATCAGTGCCACCGATATATTTGTTCCAACATATCGGTCGACCGATATATCGATATATATTTTACATATCGCCCATCCCTGTTGGTGACCTTTCCCAATCATGAGGTTGTCAGTGCGGCTGTCAGTCCGTCCGTCCGTCGGCAGGACCCCGGTCCTAAATAAACCATGGAGTATTCCAATCCTGATTTGAACTCGACTTATTTTAGAACAAGGAATCTCAATCATCAGAATGTGGAGCAGAATGTTTTAGATACTCTACACACAACCGAAGCATCCCTTATACCAAATTGCGCGTTTTCCTCGGCTTTTGTCCCAGAAACTTGGGACTTTTCTGGGCAAGCAAAACCTTTTTATCGTCGTGGGATCTATGCCACCATCAAAAAGGTCGATTATCCGACAAAATAAACAGGAAATTGAGGGTTGACAAAAGAAATTTTCTCAATAGACAAAACCGTCCAATGGACGAACCCCATGTAAATTACGACGGTCTGGAGGCGAGTCTTTGCTAAAATTAAAACTTCTGATCTCCGGCCAACTTTTTCGTGAAGCGAAAGAGTCAGTCGTCCACCGGACTTATCCGACGTTTTTTCTTGTTTCCCGCGTTATTACCGCGTTTAATGTTTTATTTGTGATATGTCTTCATACGGATACGTGAGTTTTGTTGAACTTTCTATGCTAATTAGGATGATTGATACCTTTTTTCATCCACAGTAATTATTCGCCCGAGAAAGTATTTTCTCACAATTTTATCACTTTTAGACAACTTAAAAATAAACATTTTGAAAAAAGGGAAGAAAACATGCAAACGGGAGCAACGACATCTAAAAATTTTTATTTTTAAACTGTCTATAAAGTAAAAATTGAGGTATCGGATTTTGGCACGTTGAAAACTATAATTTTTTGTTCTTTATACTTTAAAGAGAAATTTGATCTTTTGGTCTTCCTGAAACCTAATGCACTGAAGACCGTATGTCACTTCCTGCCTTTTGTTTTGTCACCTGAATCAACGGTAGTCCGCTAATTAAAACTATGACGTCACCGCAGTTATTACTACGTATAAAATAGATACGCTATCCTCCGGTTGAATTCTCGTATTGACCCTACGATGTAGGCAAAACATGAAAATGAAAGCATTTTAGGGGGTCCTGTGTTTTTAAAAAACCCCCGACGGCAATGAACCTTGGCAGTTTGGCAGAAGCTACCGCGGATCTCTTTTTACTTCCCTTTCTTTTCCTGATTTCGATAAATTAGTCTACGTTTGTTAAGATTTTGATTGGGAAGAAATATAAATAAAGAATGCTTTATAAATGGATGCTGTTATTGTGCCAATTCTAAATTTAAAGCCAGTAAATTGTTTTGGTACGTTTCCTAGGGCTGTGAATGATTTGTAGGTTCCTTAGGCTTACACTAGTTTTCGGCTGAGAAATCCCATTTTTAGGCGTTTTGACCAAAAATCGCCTTTTTTTTAAAGAGCATTTTTGACCTAAAATCGCTTTTTATTTTATTTTTTTAAAGGCTTTTTTGAACAACAAAAAAAGCCTTTTTAAAGGCATTTTTGACCAACAAAAAAAGCCTTTTTAAGGCATTTTGACCAACAAAAAAAGCCTTTTTTAAAGGCATTTTGACCAACAAAAAGCCTTTTTAAAGGGCATTTTTGACCAACAAAAAAAGCCTTTTTTAAGGCATTTCAACCAACAAAAAAAGCCTTTTTTTAAAACACTTTTGACCAACAAAAAAAGCCTTTTTTAAAGGCATTTTGACCAACAAAAAAGCCTTTTTTAAAGCACTTTTGACCAACAAAAAAAGCCTTTTTTTAAGGCATTTTCAACCAACAAAAAAAGCCTTTTACGGCATTTTCAACCAACAAAAAAAGCCTTTTTTAAAACACTTTTGACCAACAAAAAAAAGCCTTTTTTAAGGATTTTCAACCAACAAAAAAAGCCTTTTTAAAACACTTTTGACCAACAAAAAAAGCCTTTTTAAAGGCATTTTTGACCAAAAATCACCTTTTTACGGCAGTCTTTTTTAAAGGTATTTTTGACCAAAATTCGCCTTTTTAAGGCATTATTGACCAAAAATCGCTATTTTCTAAGGCATTTTTAAACCAAAAATCGCCTTTTTAAGGCAGCATTTTTGACCAAAATTGATTTTTTTGGGCATTTTTGACCAAAAATCGCCTTCGCGCAAAGTCTACTTAAAGGGTTATTACTACGTTTTTGGGCCCCTAAAAATTTTTTTTTTTAGGTGCCTTGGAGTAGCAAAGGTTCGTCGTATTCAAAAGTAGGAAGCGCGGCTTCATCTGTAAGTAAAGATAGAGAAATGAAGGCATGTCTAAAATTTGTTTTAGACAGATCGATCAGCGAGGCCGAATTACGGGAGTTTACCTCGGAATTATGCGAGAACGGAGCCCGAACGTAACAGCGAGAAGCCGTTTACGTCTCGATTCGCTCGCGGTTATCCAGCAGAAAGAAGTGCTGAAAACGGAAAGAGTACAGAAGTGCGAAAATATGGTGGATACAGCGTTCCTGAAACGCCGTCTCTACGGGTGGGAAGTTCGTCCCGTTTCGGAGGTCAGATCGCCCGTTCGCCCATTTCGGAGAAGAGCCCGAACGTCTTCGGTGTCTCCCCTGTTACTGAGAAGAGTCCTACGCCGTTCGGTGCAGCAGCAAAGAACCCGAAATGGTCACTTTGGTCACCCGGAGTACTTCACCGACCCCACCATGTAATTCATCCTTCTTAAGAATGAAAAGGGCAGAAATGGAACCCTGTACGAAATGCCAAGTTCCCAAATCGAGTTTCCGACCGTACGTGGTCAACGGCGAAACGCAAACTGAAGATCCCCAGAAGACGAAAGTTCCAACTCAAACAAGATATCGAGGATACATCAAACCTGAGGAAAAGCCTCCTGAGGAAAAAAAAGAAAGAGTCGGAGGACTAAGTTTATCAAGACCGACGGATCTACCGTTAAGACAAAAGGCCGAACCCTCTCCTTTCCAAATCACAAACTTCAGTCAGACTTCCGCCCCAAATTCCGAACAAAGATTTCCGAAAGTCCGTCCTTAATATGGACCCGGCGAAATCAAAAGTTGAGTCGAGCAGTTCAAGCGAGTCGACAGAAACGTCTTCTGAAGATTCGAGCGACGAGTCCGACAAACCGCAGCCACCTCCCAGAAACGATTCGAAAACCGTCATAGCTAGAACGACGACGACCCCATCTCCCGTCAAAAGGCCGAACCTCCTCTCCTTTCCAAATCACAAACTTCAGTCAGACTTCCGCCCCAAATTCCGAACAAAGATTTCCGAAAGTCCGTCCTTAATATGGACCCGGCGAAATCAAAAGTTGAGTCGAGCAGTTCAAGCGAGTCGACAGAAACGTCTTCTGAAGATTCGAGCGACGAGTCCGACAAACCGCAGCCACCTCCCAGAAACGATTCGAAAACCGTCATAGCTAGAACGACGACGACCCCATCTCCCGTCAAAGTCACCGTCAAAACTCGAGGCTGAAACACCCGAAAAAAAGTTCGTCCTTCGAAAATTCGATTCTGGCGAAAGAGCATGGTGGATGAGCAACAAAGACATTCCTAATATCGACAAAAGACATTCCTAATATCGACAAGTCTGAAGAAGAGAAAAAGAAAAGTACAAAGAGTTCAGACGATGACTCAAAAAGTTGGTCAAAAATTTCAAAAACTGGGAGCCAAATTTCTAAAACGTCCAGCAGCGCTAGTCTGAGCAAAAAAGAAGAAAGGCCCAAAACGTTACCTTTGAGGAAATTCGATTCCACAGATGAAAGTTTCGCCAGTGCAGGCGAAATAGAGTCAAAATCAAACAGTATCCAAAAATCAAAAAGCTTCGCACGAAGTTCCGAATCGAAAAAAAGCGAGGAGTCCAAAATTCCTCTTTCTAGATGCACAAGTGGGCTTCAGAGGACCGCAAGCAATTTGTCCGATCTGACCAGTGATGAAGATTTGCGTAAATTGACGAAAACTCCGAGCGTAAAAAGCCTTCCGCGAACTCCCAGTTCGGCCAGCGTGACAGGAAAGCCGCCAATCAAACGTTCCGAATCGAAGGACCATCTGGAGCACACGCCAGGTTTCAACAGGTAGGGTCATCCATTTTAAAACCTAATCTATTTCCTTTTTTCAAAGAATACACAAGAAACTAGGCTCCAACACTGATGTTTCAAGCGACGGACTTTGGTCCCCAACTCGGAGGATGCTCGTCAGAGTCGAATCCGGCGACAGAGACTGGTGGCTGAGTGACGAGGAGAAGGCCGAGCAGAAGAAAAAACTGAAAAAACCCTCAGAAAAAACGTGGATCAGCTCCTTCACGAATATCGACCACATATTAGGAAATGAAGCACCTCCCCAGCAGCATTCAGGACACCAGACAACTCCTCAGACGGTAAAAACAATTTCCGAAGCCTAAAAAATCTCAAATTCTTTCAGATTCTGATTCATGCGATGACTGCTTTGAAATAAAAGCGGATCAAGTGAAATCCACGATAGCACCGCCCAAGTACCTGTTATCCAAAAAGGAGCTAGAAAGGTCAGTTCAATTTTCGTTTTTTTAAACCGTGAGATTTTAAATCTAGTTTTGTTCGTGATTAATCGACCAGAAGAGCTTTATGATCCGAAAGGAAATGTCGGACGGGAAGAAGGTGAAAGGTACGATGTCCGAGGGGTTTAACGAGACTTTTTAGAACAATGCCCCAATTCCGAACGTCTTCCGATCCACAGACTCTCTATCATGACCTCGACCGGGTCGTCCCTTTAAACTCCCGAGGTCACGCAATTATTTTCTCTTTGTTTTCGTAAATTGCGATTAAAAACTTTTACGTCCACTGCTTTCTAAAAATTTTATATTAAAAGAAATAGTGAAACTCAATTTGACCCTACTGGGTCTGGAAGACCCACTAGCAGAACCTTCAGTGACTAGTGAGTGGATTTTGGTCAGCTGGATGCAGTAGTTTTGATATGGTCAATAAGTCAGCATCTCTGCATCTATGAACGTGAGGGATGGATCGTCACATCGTCACATCACCCCTCCCCCAGGGAGAAAAGAAGGGTGAAGTTCTGAGGTGCTGTGTGTCGAAGATGCGTGTGTCGATGCTTGAACGCGAACTGTCCTACTGGGTCTGGAAGACCCACTAGCAGAACCTTCAGTGGCTAGTGAGTGGATTTGGTCAGCAGGATGCAGTAGTTTTGATATGGTCAATAAGTCAGCATCTCTGCATCTATGAACGTGAGGGATGGATCGTCACATCGTCACATCACCCCCTCCCCAGGGAGAAAAGAAGGGTGAAGTTCTGAGGTGCTGTGTGTCGAAGATGCGTGTGTCGATGCTTGAACGCGAACTGTCCTACTGGGTCTGGAAGACCCACTAGCAGAACCTTCAGTGGCTAGTGAGTGGATTTGGTCAGCAGGATGCAGTAGTTTTGATATGGTCAATAGCTCAGCATCTCTGCATCTATGAACGTGTGGGATGGATCGTCACATCGTCACATCACCCCCCCCAGAAAGAAAAGAAGGGTGAAGGTCTGAGGTGCTGTGCGTCGAAGATGCGTGTGTCGATGCTTGAACGCGAACTGTCGAATCGTGAACTGAGTGTCGCAGATGTCTAGAATAGGGATGGGCGATATATATCGGTGAGCGGCATACCAACAAAAAAAGCCTTTGTTAAAACACTTTTGACCAACAAAAAAAGCCTTTTTTAAGGCATTTTTGGCCAAAAATCACCTTTATAAGGCAGCCTTTTTTCTAAGGCGTTTTTGACCAAAAATCGCCTTTTTAAGGCAGCCTTTTTTTAAAGGCGGTTTTGACAAAAAATCGCCTTTTTAGGGCATTTTTGGCCAACAAAAAAGCCTTTTTTTAAGGCATTTTTGACCAACAAAAAAGCCTTTTTTTTAAAGGCATTTTTGACCAAAAATCGCCATTTTCTAAGGCATTTTAACCAAAAATCGCCTTTTTAAGGCAGCATTTCTTAAGGCATTTTTGACCAAAATTGCCTTCTTAAGGGCATTTTTGGCCAAAAATCGCCTTTTTAAGGCATTTTTGACCAAAAATTCCTTTGTTCAAAGGCATTTTTCACAGTTTTTTTAGCGTATCAAAGTCCAATGAAGGTCGAAATTTGCTTGGCGGGGCGGAACGCTGCCCGTTCCTAGATATAACGTTTCTCCGATATATCGATATTTTTCTTCCGATATATCAGTGCCACCGATATTTGTTCCGACATATCGGTCGACCGATATATCGATATATTTTTACATATCGCCCATCCCTAGTCTAGAAGTTCGTTCCGAAGTCGTAGTTCTATCACTTCAGCGGGTCGAAGAGGTGCAGAACTGTTGACGAGTTCGGAGAATTGCTGGCGCCGTCGATGGGTGATCAAGACGTGCTGGAAGCTATTCTCGTTCTGTATTTTGAGAGAGTGAAAATGTACCTTGTTGTTGTTGGTGTTCGTGTTCGTCGTGGGTCACCAATTGTGGGATGGATCGTCGACTAAATTTAGAAAGAAAAAGTTGTGTTGTGTATGATGTATTTGATTCTGATGATAATTAGAACATATGTTGTGTACCCACAAAAACGCCGAGGGGAGCAATGAAAACGAGTGGACTGGCAGTAGAATTGAATCAGCTGGATGCAACGGCAAGGCTGAGAAAGTTTAAATTTTTTATCTTTTATTTTCTCAGAGTTCATTATCTCGGAAATCTTTTCTTCTTTAAAATGTATTCAACGTTGAAATTCCCTGAGTAAACTACGCGATTTGTATTCGTAAGTGTCGTTTTGTCAATTTGCCATGGGGTGCTTGATCCTTGAGGTTGATGTGAATGCGATTTCAAAACTTCACTTTCACACACAATTTGTTTTTGGCCGGCCTTCATGATCTATTGCATTCAGCTGATTGAGTGCCCGTGCGTTTTCATAGCTCCCCTTGGCGGTATCTTAACTCCAACAACGTTCATTGATGCTTGTTGACCAAAGCAAAACTATTGCATTCAGCATAAATCCACTCGCTCATGCACACGTTTTCAAAATTCCTCTTGGCGGCATATCAACGTTAAAATGTCAAAATAACTGTTTTTTTACGAACAGATTCAGATGTAATGACTGACCAAAAACGAATGCATCCAGCTGATACAAATTTACTGCCTGTGCACACGTTTTAAAACTCCCCTGGTGATAAATCACCCCAAAAGAGATACTGACTAAAGCAAAACTATTGCATCCAGCTGATCGAACTCCTTTCAATCAGCCATCCACATCAAGTTTTGAAACTTGGCAAAGTCATCAATTATAGTTGGTTTCATTGATGCTTGTTGACCAAAGCAAAACTATTGCATCCAGATAACATAAATCCACTCGCTAGCTGCTCATGCACACGTTTTCAAAATTCCTCTTGGCGGCATATAAAAGAAGTACAGTTAAAATGTCAAAATAACTGTTTTATTTCCGAACATATTCAGATGTAATGACTGACCAAAAACGAATGCATCCAGCTGATACAAATACACGTTTTAAAGCTCCCCTTGGTGATAACTCAACCCCAAAAGAGATACTGACTTACTGACTGCAAAACTATTGCATCCAGCTGATCGAACTCCATTCAATCAGCCATCAAGTTCGAAACTTGGCAAATTAATCAATTATAGTTGGTTTAAAGTGCGTAATTATGTTTATCTGATTATTTAAAAAAGCCGACGGTGCATTCAAGGCTATACGGGACCGCAGGCCTTTCTAATATCCTGAGAGTCTGAACCTTGAAATGGTTGAATTTAAAATGTGAATGCATTTCTGATTAGGAAGACGGTCGAATCCCGGAGTCTTCAGGACGGGTTCAAGAGCGCAAACTCGGCCTCTCCCTCTCCTCTAGACAAAAGGTTCGCTTTTACCTGTGCAGTGGGTAACTTTGAATTTTGATCCTTACGACCTTCCAGTGTACGTAAAGACTCGGACGGTGCCGTCGTTAACGCGAACGTCGCAATGGCATTCACGTGTCGCGTACAGTTTTTGAACGACGGAGATCCTTTTGATTCGAACAGCTTCCCAGAGCCGATCAAACCTCTTTATCATACTTTTAATATCAACACTGCTCTAGTCAACCAAATAGCAACCCTCCACAGGATCCTTAAAGCCCCTCATCGAGTAAGTTTTTCAAGAAAATTTAAAATTCAAATTCTAAATCGCTGGGAGTATCAACCTTTGTTACGTCTTTTTTTTTCTTTGTCTTTTCCTGTCGGATATCGACCTTTGGTTGACAATCCTCTGACTAATCCTCTTGAAATGCCGAAAATAGCGAACATTAGTACTTCCACTTTTCTGATTAAAAATTGAAGAGTTTTTCAAACAGCAAATAGTCGTGCTATTACTTTTTTTTTGAAAGAATCTAAAAATAAAGCAATTATATTATTGAGAAATGTTGCATTGAGGCAAGGTCAGAGGATCGATAGATGTCGGCGAGGGGGTGGGTGTCCTATTTTAAAACGCCAAAATTTCATGAAAGAATTTTTTTTATCAGGTGTTCCAATTTGTTTAGTGATATCTCAGGTTTTGTATGTTATCGAGGGAAAACCTTGAAATTTTACGCGAAGAAATCAAAACGTAATCGGTTTACGCTACTGGAAGATATAAGATTTTATTAATTTCGTTAAAATATGACGGACGTGTATCATTTCGCACGAAAACGACGACAAAGCAAGCTCGGATCGTTGATTTTAGTGGGCTTTCTTCAGGTTTTGATGCCAGAAGCACCCTTTACATTGGTTTTCAGGGCTCTTCCTTCAGTTTTATAGTCAAAAAAGCCCCTTTTGAGAGGATATTAGGGGGTTTTCTTCAGTTTTTGATGCCAGAAGAACTCTTTTCACTGGTTTTCAGGGCTCTTTCTTCAGTTTTATAGTATAAAAAAAAACCATTTTTAGGGGATATCAGGGGGCTTTCTTCGGTTTTTGATGCCAGAAGCACCCTTTACATTGGTTTTTAGGGCTCTTTCTTCAGTTTATCGTCAAAAAAGCCCCTTTTAGAGGATATTAGAGGGCTTTCTTCAGTTTTTGATGACAGAAGCACCCTTTACACTGGTTTTTAGGGCTCTTTCTTCAGTTTTGTAGTCAAATAAGCCCCTTTTCGTTGGATTTTTGGGGCTTTCTTCAGTTTTTGGGTCAAAAAAGTTCCGTTTTTATTGGTTTAGAGTGCTTGCTTCAGTTTTTTGGTCAAAAAAGTTCCCTTTTCTTTTAGATCTCAGAACTTTCTTCTTGGTTTCCGTCAAAGAAACACCCTTTTCGTTGGGTTTTTGGGGCTTTCTTCAGTTTTTGGGTCAAAAAAGTTCCGTTTTTATTGGTTTAGAGTGCTTGCTTCAGTTTTTTGGTCAAAAAAGTTCTTTTTCTTTTAGATCTCAGAACTTTCTTCTTGGTTTCCGTCAAAGAAACACCCTTTTCGTTGGGTTTTTGGGGCTTTCTTCAGTTTTTGGGTCAAAAAGTTCCGTTTTTATTGGTTTAGAGTGCTTGCTTCAGTTTTTTGGTCAAAAAAGTTCCCTTTTCTTTTAGATCTCAGAACTTTCTTCTTGGTTTCCGTCAAAGAAACACCCTTTTCGTTGGGTTTTTGGGGCTTTCTTCAGTTTTTGGGTCAAAAAAGTTCCGTTTTTATTGGTTTAGAGTGCTTGCTTCAGTTTTTTGGTCAAAAAAGTTCTCTTTTCTTTTAGATCTCAGAACTTTCTTCTTGGTTTCCGTCAAAGAAACACCCTTTTCGTTGGGTTTTTGGGGCTTTCTTCAGTTTTATAGTCAAAAAAGCCCTTTTTTAGAGGATATTAGGGGGCTTTCTTCAGTTTTTGATCTTTACACGGGTTTTCAGGGCTCTTTCTTCAGTTTTATCGTCAAAGAAGCCCCTTTTTAGAGGATATTAGGGGGCTTGCTTCAGTTTTTGATGCCAGAAGCACCCTTTACACAGGTTTTCAGGGCGCTTTCTTCAGTTTTATAGTCAAAAAAGCCCCTTATTAGAGGATATTAGGGTGACTTTCTTCGGGTTTTCGTCAAAGAAGCCCCGTTTTTACTGGTTTTTGGAGGTTTTTAGGTAGATTTCTTGCAGAATCAAAAATTTTGTACATTTTTTTCACTTTTTGATTGAAAAAGCCCTTTTTTATTGGATTCCTTAACGTTTTTCTTAGCTTTTGTCTAAGAAGCCCCCATTTCCCTTGATTTTGGGGGCTTTCATCAGTTTTTGGTCAAAGAAACCCCTTTTTTAGTGGTTTTTTAATGGACTTTCTTCAGTTTTGTTCTAAGAAGTCCCCTTTTCACTAAATTTCAGTGGGGGCACTTTAGCTTTTAGCCATTAGCATTTGGTCAAATTTACTGATTTTTGCGGATTCCTTCAGTTTTTGATCAAATAAGCCCCCTTTACTGATTTTTGGGGGTTCCTTCAGTTTTTGGTTAAAGAAGCCTCCTGGTCCCCTTTTTCTGGTTTTTAGGGTGCTTTCTTGAGTTTTTGGTTTGAAAAAAAAAAGCCCACTTTTTACTAGGTTTACGGTGGCTTTTTTAGGTTTTTGACAAAGAAGCCCCTTTTTTTGCGTATTTTTTTTCAGTTCTTAGTAAAAAAAAAAAGCCTCCATTTTCCGAGAGGGGGCTTTTGGTAGGATAATCTCACGTTTTATCGGATTTACGGAATTTTTTCCTTCCCTGTTTTTATAAAGAGTATTAAAATACCCTGGATTAGTCAAAAAAGCTGTAGAAAAAAAAATTTTTAGTAAATTTTTTCTTCATTTTTAGCCGAAAGAAAAGCTTTTCTTTTAGCGAAGTACGGACAAAAGCCTTTGGACGAAAATGAGCTATCTTCATTATCGAAGTTCAGGGACCTCCAAAACCTGTACGGCGTAAACCAGTCGTGAGTTCGGATTTTCGAGTATAATGACAGTCGAGGTTTGTGTCTGCACCTTCGAATCAGGTTTTTTACGGTCGGACCATTAAATTTAACGTACTTTGGCATTCTTTTTTCATCATTCTCGATTTTGAGCGCAATGCAAGCGGAAGCAGCGGTTCGAAATCGTCCATGAGTTCTTCCGGAGTACGGACGAAAGCTGAAGAACTAGTCCAAGTTCTCTGAAGATTTCTCGTTCAGGGCACTTTAGAATCCCAGTAGCGAGGTCCTAGAGGACATTTTGATCAAAGTATAACGGAGGGAAAAGTATACAGGAGGCGGAATTATAAGGGAGGGGAAGTAGAAAAGAGGGGAAGTATAAGGGAGAGAAAGTACAAGGGATGGGGAAGTTTTTTTTCGAAAATTTTTCCAAGTTTTCTTTTTTTTTAGGGTTCTAAAGTCCCCTTTTCTGTTAGATCTCAGAACGTTTTTCTTAGTTTTCGTCAAAGAAGCCCCCTTTTCACGGGATTTTTGGGGCTTTCTATGGTTTTTCGTCAAAGAAGCCCCCTTTTTGACAGTTTTTAGGGTGCTTTCATCAGTGATTGGTCAAGAAGCCCCCTTTTTACTGGTTTTTAGGGTTCTTTCTTCAGTTTTTTGGTCAAAAAGCCCCCTATTCTGTTAGATCTCAGAACGTTTTTCTTAGTTTTCGTCAAAGAAGCCCCCTTTTTACTGATTTTTAGGGTGTTTCTTCAGTTTTTGGTCAAAAAAGTCCCCTTTTCTGTTAGATCTCAGAACGTTTTTTTAGTTTTCGTCAAAGAAGCCCCCTTTTCACGGGATTTTTGGGGCTTTCTATGGTTTTTCGTCAAAGAAGCCCCTCTTTTAACTGGTTTTTAGGGTGCCTTCATCAGTGTTTGGTCAAGCAGCTCCCTTTTTGGTACTTTACCCGATGGTTCCCAAAACGAGATAATTATACCCGATGGTTCCCGGGCTGAAAATTGCCATAACCCGATGGGTCCCGGATATATTATAACAGTGAGTGTATTTTGTGGTGTTGGGTTTGAAGTGTTGGAAAAGATTCCAATTTCCCAAAAATTCAGTCCACATTTTTGTTCCGTTCAATTTCAAAATTAGAGCTTTTCGGATTGAAGGGCTGGAATTCATTATTAAATAATTTATTAATAAATTATTAACAATAAACGAGAGAAATAGATGGTTTTTTACGACAAAATTGGTAAAGTTTCCACCTCCCCCCCCATTTCCGACAAGCTTGAACATGCAAGGCAGGCGTTGGTAAGCGTTCAATCGGTGTCGACGGTTTTCTGTTCAGTGGTGAATTTTAGTCGCCATTTTGGTTTGTTGAAAATCTAGTTCTCATGTTCATAATTCCCCCCTCTGTTATACTTCCCCTCCTTTATATTCCTATATTTTTACTTCTCTTTAAGGAAGTATTCGTTGGAAGCTCTTCAAACTAGTACTTCTTTGCCGAAGCCTGACTGTTCGACTTTTATACTGACTGTTTCTAATGCCATTTTGAGACTAAAAAAATTTAAGAAAATCTGTTCCTAGTTACATCGCTGTTTGTTGTTTTAAAGGCACTTGGAATTAAAATACTCTATATCCCTTCATTGATACCAGCGTTATAA
This sequence comes from Orius insidiosus, assembly GCA_014119065.1. NCBI lineage: Eukaryota > Metazoa > Arthropoda > Insecta > Hemiptera > Anthocoridae > Orius > Orius insidiosus. The sequence goes on from JACGAQ010000241.1 coordinate 81,064, forward strand.
AATAAACTTAAAATAAATACTTAAAAAACTTACTTAAAATACTTGTTTTTTGGGTGCTTTCTTCAGTTTTTTGGTCAAAAAGTCCCCATTCCTTTTAGATCTCAGAACTTTCTTCTAGGTTTCCGTCAAAGAAGCCCTCTTTACGTTAGATTTTTGGGGCTTTCTTCGATTTTTCGTCAAAGAAGCCCCCTTTTTATCGGTTTTTAGGGTGCTTTCTTCAGTTTTTTGGTCAAAAAAGTCCCCTTTCCTTTTAGATCTCAGAACGTTTTTCTTAGTTTTCGTCAAAAAAGCCCCCTTTTGATTAGTTTTTAGGGTGCTTTCTTCAGTTTTTTGGTCAAAAAAGTTCCCTTTTCTTTTAAATCTCAGAACTTTTTTTCTTAGTTTTCGTCAACGAAGCCCCCTTTTCACTGGATTTTTGGGGCTTTCTTCGGTTTTTCGTCAAAGAAGCCCCCTTTTTACTGGTTTTTGGGGGCTTTCTTCAGGTTTTTGGTCAAAAAAGTCCCCTTATCTTTTAGATCTCAGAACGTTTTTCTTAGTTTTCGTCAACGAAGCCCCCTTTTCACTGGATTTTTGGGGCTTTCTTCGGTTTTTCGTCAAAGAAGCCCCCTTTTTACTGGTTTTTGGGATCTTTCTTCAGGTTTTGGTCAAAAAAGTCCCCTTATCTTTTAGATCTCAGAACGTTTTCTTAGTTTTCGTCAACGAAGTCCCCTTTTCACTGGATTTTTGGGGCTTTCTTCGGTTTTTCGTCAAAGAAGCCCCCATTTTACTGGTTTTTGGGGGCTTTCTTCAGTTTTTTGGTCAAAAAAGTCCCCTTATCTTTTAGATCTCAGAACGTTTTTCTTATTTTTCGTCAAATAATCCCCCTTTTTACTGATTTTTATGGGGTTGTTTTCGGAGTTCTTCCGCAGCCCGTACGAAAACTGACGAACTATCCCAAGTTCTCAGAAGATTTCTCGTTTAGGGCAATTTAGAAACACGGAGGCGAAATCCCAGAAGCCAGAAAACGTTCCATAAACGACAAAAACGCTCGATAAATAAGGGAACGTCGATTTTCCCAAACGAACCAGAACTAAAGACGTCAGCGAATAAAAGGCAAATATTCAGATTTAGAAAAGAGAGAGAGAAAAAAAAGGTCGATAGACTTCGACGTTTTTGTTGGTTGATCACCCGGAGACGACACGGAACAATTCATTCTTTTTCAATTTTTTTCTTTTACGTTATTTCCGTTATTCAACGATCATCTTGTTGCACAAGGGAATTTATTACAGACAAAACTATATCTGGGACAAAGTGAACGGGCATCTCTCCGCTGATCTATCACGCAATGTATACCAGTCTAAAATATAAGAAAAGCAAAATTCTGGAAGGGAGAAAAAAAAAAGCGTTAAAAAAAGGAGAGAAAACAGAAATCAAGGGCAAGTTTCTTACTTGAAATGAGAGTGTGTCAACTTTAATTAAATAGCTTCCTTGATACCTACAATGAAACGTGGGCGACAAATAAGGACTCTGCGTATGACATGTTTTCTGCTAGTTCCTTTACTAGTTTTTTGGGTGCTTTCTTCAGTTTTTTGGTCAAAAAAGTCCCCTTTCCTTTTAGATCTCAGAACTTTCTTCTAGGTTTCCGTCAAAGAAGCCCTCTTTTCGTTGCATTTTTGGGGCTTTCTTCGATTTTTCGTCAAAGAAGCCCCTTTTTATCGGTTTTTAGGGTGCTTTCTTCAGTTTTTTGGTCAAAAAAGTTCATTTTTCTTTTAGATCTCAGAACGTTTTTCTTAGCTTTCGTCAAAGAAGCCCCCTTTGTATTGGTTTTTATGGAGCTTTCGTCAGTTTTTTGGTCAAAAAAGTTCCCTTTCTTTGAGATCTCAGAACGTTTTTCTTAGTTTTCGTCAAAGAAGCCCCCTTTTTATTGGTTTTTAGGGTGCTTTCTTCAGTTTTTTGGTCAAAAAACTTCCCTTTACTTTTAAATCTCAGAACATTTTTCTTAGTTTTCGTCAACGAAGCCCCCTTTTCACTGGATTTTTGGGGCTTTCTACGGTTTTTCGTCAAAGAAGCCCCCTTTTTACAGGTTTTTGGGGGCTTTCTTCAGGTTTTTGGTCAAAAAAGTCCCCTTATCTTTTAGATCTCATAACGTTTTTCTTATTTTTCATCAACGAAGCCACCTTTTTACTGGTTTTTAGGGTTCTTTCTTCTTTTAAGTTTCTTACTTGAAATGGGAGTGTGTCAACTTTAATTAAATAGCTTCCTTGATACCTACAATGAAACGTGGGCGACAAATAAGGACTCTGCGTATAACATGTTTTCTGCTAGTTCCCTAAATTTTTTTTTTTCGGTTTCCACGATCAGCAGAAAAGACATCAGGTGACCGACCTCATTAACATCTGAAGAAACGTATATTATAAGCTGACTCGTAAAAAAAAGGCGAAGGTAGGCAAAGCGGGGGAGGCGGGGAAGCTGAAGATGCATTCCGTACATCTTCGCTTTCATTAATCTCATAGAAGAAAAAAAATATTTGATTCACTTTTAATGTCACATTTTCTCCCTTTTTTCACCTCTAGCGGCGTAATGAAGCAAAATTTTTTTGGAAGCGTAGGCGTGATGGGATTTTAAGAAAAACGAAGAGAAGGTGCTCAAAAAACCGACATCTAGGACCGCGATTTTTAGCGGTTGAGGAATGACAAAGTACTGCTTTGAAGAGCTTCCAACGAAAACTTTCTTAAAGAGAAGTAACGATATAGGAGGGGGAAGTATAACGGAGGGGGAAGTATAAGGAGGCGGAATTATAACGGAGGGGAAGTAGAAAAGAGGGGGAAGTATAAGGGAGGGGGAAGTTTTTTTTCGAAAAATTTTCCAAGTTTTCTTTTTTTTAGGGTTCTAAAGTCCCCTTTTCTGTTAGATCTCAGAATGTTTTTCTTAGTTTTCGTCAAAGAAGCCCCCTATTTATTGGATTTAGGGTGCTTTCTTCAGTTTTTTGGTCAAAAAAGTCCCCTTTTCTGTTAGATTTCAGAACGTTTTTCTTAGTTTTCGTCAAAGAGCCCCCTTTTTACTGGTTTTTAGGGTGCTTTCTTCAGTTTTTTGGTCAAAAAAGTCCCCTTTTCTGTTAGATCTCAGAACGTTTTTTTTTAGTTTTCGTCAAAGAAGCCCCTTTTCACTGGTTTTTTCAGGTGCCTTCATGAGTGTTTGGTCAAGAAGCCCCCTTTTTACTGTTTTTAGGGTTCTTTCTTCAGTTTTTTGTTAAAAAAGTCCCCTTTCCTTTTAGATCTCGGAACGTTTTTTTTTAGTTTTCGTCAAAGAAGCCCACTTTTCACTGGACTTTTGGGGCTTTCTTCGGTTTTTCGTCTAAGAAAGTTTTTTTTTTTTTCGAAAAATTTACCAAGTTTTTCAAGAAATTTTATAAGTTTTTTTTTAATTTTCCGAGTTTTGTTTTTTTTTTCAAAAATGTTTCAAAGTTTTTTTATTTTTCGAAAAAATTTTTAAGTTTTTTTTGTCAAAAAATTTTTGTAAGTTTTTAACTTCCTTAAATTTTTGTTGTAATTTTCCGAGATTTTTTTTTTTTTTTTTTTTTGAAAAAAATGTTTAAGTTCCTTTCTTCAAAAATAAGGGAGGGGAAGTATAAGGAAGGAGAAGTATAGGGGAGGGGAAGTATAATAGAGAGGAAAGTTTTTTTTTTTTCAAAAAATTTTCCGAGTTTTTTTTTTTCGAAAAAATGTCCGGGTTTTCTTTTTTAAATTTGCGCTTTTTAAACTTTTTTTTTGAAAAATTTTCAAAGTTCTTTTTTTCGAAAAATTTTTTAAGTGTCAAGGTAGAAATAATGGGCTGTTTCGCCTACGGATGTGCCTCTCTTAATGGGTATAAGTACGAAATTTCTCCCTACTAAAAAAAATAATAATTAAAAAGTGGCCATTTTTTAACACAAAAATTCTTAAAAAATATAAGGAGTAATTGGTGAAAATTTGGTTAAAATCGGACCAACGGTTCGGCCACAGCAAATTTTTTAAAATTTCAAACCGACATATCTCCGCCATTTTTTCGAAATTCAAAAATCGCCCTCGCTACATTCTTCTTCACCGGCTAAAGAAGTTTGTGTGAAAATTTGGTGAAAATCGGATGAAAACTGTGGCCGTATTCCGGAAAAAAATGCTACGGCCGGCCGGCACCACAGACAAAGTTGAGATCGGTGTAGATCCATATTCGAATTTACCCTACGGGGTCTGGAAGTCCCCAAAAACCCGACGTGGAGGGTATCACAATAACTTCTAGGAAGTTAATTCGGCTTCCGTTGCTCAACGAGCCGTTCAGTAGGTCAAACGTCTAGGCCGGAAATAAAATAATTTACTTTTTTTTTAATCTGAACCCTTAAGCGAAGTGGAAAGGTCCCGGTCTCTGACTTGAAGTAATTGTGGGAAACTTTTTGTTTGGTCATCTCCCACGACGTCTTCTGGATCCATAATTAATTGGATGACTCGTCCGTGTCAAGATTAAGGCGAGGGTGGGAAGAACACCTATTACACATTTATTTTTAAACTTTTTAAAAATATTTGAAGAAAGTAAACTGTCGTAACAGATGGGACAGTCTTACCAATTTCAATCTTCTGGGTATTTACTTTTTTATTTTTTTTTTTTTAGCTTGATGATACGGCTCTTCAGCTTTTCAAAGATGGCGACTACGGTCCATACCTCGATCTCGATTCCTCGATTAGCGAACAGCAGGAAGAATTCGAACATCTTGAATCATTTAGTTCAAAGTAAGTGCCATATGAAAAAATAACAAAATTTATAATGGAATTACAAGGAAAAATGAGCCCGTTGTTAGAAAAGGGTTTTCAGTATGAAGATAAACTAGGACTTACCACTCGAGGTGAATACGAGCAGATACTTCTGAAGGATTTATGCGACGATAAATACAGAAAATCCCACCATGCTTCCCACTGTATGATTTTTACGGAGACATGCAGGGTAGTACTGGAGGACTATAAGTCAAAAGCGTTTATATTCATGCAGTTGAGGTTCGACGGTCATTTAGGATTTCCAGGCGGCGTCGTCGAAGAGAACGAAACGCCTGAACAAGCTGTGAACCGTGAGCTCATCGAAGAATCTGGATTAAACAAAGGTGAAATCGTCATTGAAGAAAAAGACCTCTGCTGCCTACACTACAGCAAAGAAAAAGACCTCATTCTTCACTTCTATGCTAAATTAGTCCCTCGAGAAATTTTCGCACGCCTGGAAAAAGCGACTGTGGACTGTATAGAATACGGGAATGAAGTTATGGGGATCGTTCGAGTACCTCTGTATACGATGAAAGATGGATATCGAGGCTTCCCGGCTTTTTTGAAATCTTCTTTCATCGGTAACTCACGGGAACAGCTTTTTCAAGGACTTATACATTTAAAATTGATGACCGGAGAAGACATAGAAAAGGCTTCACGGGCGAAACCCGCTCTTGTGGCGGACCCAAATGAATGAAATAAATATTTTATGTAACGCATTGACTTGTGGGAGAAGCAACCCTTGCTCTGAAGAGTGAGGAGCTTAAAAGGCAAACTATCTCTGCCACTTTGACGAGATGGCATAAAGCTCAAAGGCATGCCAAGATTAGTGGACCAAGGCATTTACAGCATACCTGCTCAGGGAGGGCAGAACCAAAGTCCGCATTATGGTGGGTCTGCTGACCGGCCACTGCAAACTCCGCAAGCACTTTCAAAGGTTGTGACAGAGGACCTGCCTGCTTCTGTTTGGAGGAGGAGGAGCGGAGCACGTCCTCTGTTATTGCGAAGGACGGCTGTGGTTCATGGATAGAGGGGAAGAGAAACCCAGTCCATCGAACTACACAAAGAGACCCCCTGTCCAGCCTCTGGAGGCTAATCAAGAGCCTGGGGCTTGAAGGGGAGCTCTGATCAGGAAACAAGGGCGCACAATGGAGTGCACAAGGCCCTAAATAACCGAAATCTAATCTAATCTAACCCTTGCTCTATTGTGTTGTTCGCTGCCTCATTTTGGGTACACCCAACGACCCGGGGCGAGCCAATTCGATTGCACTCAAGGCAGCCAGCCAGAGTTCGATTGCACTCAAGGCGGCCAGCCAGAGTTCGATTGCACTCAAGGCGGCCAGCCAGAGTTCGATTGCACTCAAGGCGGCCAGCCAGAGTTCGATTGCACTCAAGGCGGCCAGCCAGAGTTCGATTGCACTCAAGGCGGCCAGCCAGAGTTCGATTGCACTCAAGGCGGCCAGCCAGAGTTCGATTGCACTCAAGGCGGCCAGCCAGAGTTCGATTGCACTCAAGGCGGCCAGAGTTCGATTGAACTCAAGGCCGCCAGAGTTCGATTGCACTCAAGGCAGCCAGAGTTCGATTTTCACGTTAGCAGCATTATGAGTTCACCATTTAAGACCCGGGGCCAGCATCTACCTTCTCCAGACCATCGATGCTCCATGCTTCAGGACAAAGACTTCCAACTCTTTGTCATATCCCAACGTATTATTCATCGAGCACACCTGCCATTGCGATTCCCACATTATGCAAGCTGAGGTGACAAAAGAGCGCTTTTAAAAAGTATGACTCGATAAGTTCAGATTACTCGTTATTATTTCACTTTCTGTTAAGAAAGAATATAAACGTCGACATCACATATTACAATGGGCTCATTACCATTCAAAACCCATCCCTTGTACAACTTTTACTTCTTTCCTTTTCTATTCACGTCCATTTTCTTCGATCTGATATACATAAAAATGTGAACTTAAAAAAAATCCTTTTAAGGAACAACAATTTTTTGTTTCAGTCGGAAAAATTCCATAGTTTTAAGGACGCAGTTGTCAGTAAGAGTACACACGATAACAGAAAAGCTGCTCAAATCTGACGGAAAGGAGCTACGGAGAGCGCTATTTTCATTAAAAAATATATTTCAAGTATGCTGTATATAAATGTTACAATATTATAATCATTTGTATTTTAGGAAGACAAAGATCTAGTACACGCATTTGTCCAAAATGACGGCCTAGCAACTTTAATAAAGGTCGGCACAGATGCTGACCAAAATTATCAAAATTATATTTTGAGAGGTAACTAATTTTAAAAACTGCTAATTACAGTATTATGTACTAATTCACCCTTTATTTAATTGTTGGCTTTCATAGGAATTATAGAAGGTATTTATTAGTTTTTTAGACATTAGTTGTTAGAGGGGCACCCAGTGCCTCCTGAATTATTTCTTGAAATAACCTCCTTCCTATTGGACCAGTGAAATCCAGTGCCTCCTGAATTATTCAATGCTTTCTTGAAATAACCTCCTTCCTATTGGACCAGTGAAATCCAGTGCCTCCTGAATTATTCAATGCTTTCATGAAATAACCTCCTTCCTATTGGACCAGTGAAATCCAGTGCCTATTGAATTATTCAATGCTTCCTTGATATAACCTCCTTCCTATTGGACCAGTGAAATCCAGTGCCTCCGTAATTATTCAATGCTTTCTTGAAATAACCTCCTTCCTATTGGACCAGTGAAATCCAGTGCCTCCTGAATTATCCAATGCTTTCTTGAAATAACCTCCTTCCTATTGGACCAGTGAAAACCAGTGCCTCCTAAATTATGAAAATGTTATGCATCTTTTTGCTGTTTGTAGGGAATCCTCTGCCAATTGCAGTTTATTTATTTATTTTTTTTTTGTAGCGCTGGGACAAGTCATGTTGTATGTGGATGGTATGAATGGAGTAGCTGACCACCCGGCGACATTACAATGGCTCTACAATTTAACGTCGTCGAAATTCCGCCTCATCGTCAAAACTGTCTTGAAGTTGCTGATCGTTTTTGTCGAGTACGCCGAAGCAAATTGCATTTTGCTGGTCAAAGCAATCAAGGCTGTCGATTATGTGCACTGTATGGTTTCTCATTTTTCGTTCTGATTCTGAATTTTCTTTTTTGTAGTGTCGAAACCGTGGAGCAGAATAATGTCGTTGATGAAAGGTTATGATGCTGCTGATACGGAAATATTTATATACTCGATGACCCTTATCAATAAAACGTTAAACGGTTTGCCTGAACAAGATCTTTATTATGATCAAATCGATTCTATCGAAGAGCAAGGGATGGAATCGATTGTCCGTCTTTTTACGGCGAAACAAGGAACCGATTTGGACCTCCTGCGCCAATTTCAGATCTACGAGGCTGTGTTAAGGCATGAAGATGATGACGGTGAAGAATCAAACTTGCTGCGCCAGTTAGATGAGACCCTCAGGTTCGACTATAAGCGAAATTTCAATATATTAAAATTCAAATTACAGAAAATCAGTTGAAACTCGAAAAAAGCAAGCGCTCAATACTCCAGAAAGGCGAAAATCAAGACGATTTTCAACCTCGAATAGTCCAATAGCATTTTCGCTTTCACCCAGAGCTCTCCTAACTGCACCTCCTCCAATGTCTCCTGACGACATTTACAAATTAAACGGTACAACTTTTCCTTTTTATTTTCAACTAACGTGTGGCCCAATTTAACGCTTGTTTTGACTAACCTAGCCGAAGGAGCGGGCGTCACTCCTGGACTGAGGAGACGCCGCGAAAGGGCGGAACGTCAAAAATATTTTATACAGGAACAGATTCAAGGGAAAGCTCTCCAGTTTTTCGTTGCGGCAAACGAGCGTTTGGATAATTCGTCGAGCGATGACAGCAACAACAATTTAGACGAAAAATCCGACCAAGAAAAAGACATTAATTTAAATAAGACTGAAATTAAGAGTGAGTTTTGCTTATAAAAACCAAATAAAATTGGAAACTGCATGCATTAAACTGCTTTTAAACTTATAACCTTACTTTTTAACCTATAAGTTATAACCTTTTAGCAGATAATGAAGAAGGGACCAATGGCCTATCAGATCTCAATCAAAAATTAAATAGTCCGAGTGATGAGTCGAAAAATCCTTTTGGAGAAATGAAAGGAATTATTTCAAAAGCGAAAGAAGGTAATAAAATAATTTCTTGTTTGAATTATGGGGTTTCTTTCAGAGTTGGCGAAATCTCAGATGAGAGGTGATTCGCCGAGGAGTCCGCAAGGAGCAGATATTATAATACGAAATCAAGTACCGGAAGTAAAGAAATCGGAGACGGAACTTCATTGGGATTCGCTGAAGGAGAATTTAGATAGAGAGTTGAAGTTGGACGATTTGGATTTTACAGATCTAAACGTGGAAGAAGGAGAAAATCTTTTCGCGCCGGCCGGTTTTGGCGGCGGTCCTCCTCCACCCCCGCCTCCCATCAACCTTCCGCCTTCCTGCCCTCCTCCATCCTTCGCCCCACCCCCAGCTCCTCTACCCAACACAAACAGCAACAAAACCAAAAAAACCCTAAAACTCTTCTGGAAGGTAAAAACAACAACAACAAAAACTAAATTAAATATATTTATAGGAAGTTCGAGATGATCCTATCATCATATCAAAACTAAAAACCACAAAACGCTTTGGGATGAATTAAACCCTGTCGTCATCGATACACAAAAGCTTGAACATTTATTCGAATCGAGAGCCAAAGATTTAATCACAAAGGTATCAATTTATCCAAATACAACAAAATTTTACATCACTAATGCCACACATCACAAAACTGCATGAATTAATCGCACGATTCTTAAATTAAAGGTGGGGGCCATCTTCCAATCAGATTTCTAGGATAAAATTGAGCTCCTGTTTAGTAAATGAACGTTTAACCCAATTTGTGACCCTTAGGGACCACACTAAATAAGGTTAGGGAGGTTACCTTTGTACATACAGGCTTTCTTAACCTCCACGCTTCTATATACTGTAAGAAATAGAATAAACTGTCTATTCATAAAATACAAACATTTTCAATTAGTTTAAATAATATTTTATAAATGGTATATAAATATTTTAAAATGGCCGCCAAAATTAGGATGATTGGTCTAGTAGTAGAACCACCATTTTTTCATTTAAAAATTTATTGCCACTCCCCTGATCCATTTTTTAAAATTTTTCTTTTCTTCTTATTTATTTTTTGCCCTACTATACCTTACACATGTCTAATTTGTAAATGAAACATGAAGACTTGATTTTAACCTTCTTCGGTGGCTACTGGAGGTTATAACCTTTGACTATAACGTGAAATCTATGAGATCTACATTGAACTAATGCTGTACATTGTGAAACTCTAGAAAGAAATTGTTAAAAATTAGACCACTCATCCTTCAAAAAGGTCGACTTTCCTCCCTATCGCATGAATAACATTTACATTTTACATATTCATTTAAAAAACACAAATATACGATAATTTTAATGATTTCTAATAAAAATAGTTAAAAATTTAAAATTGCCGAGAAGGCAAAATTGTAAATAAGTTGTTTTTAGAGGGGGAAGCTTTTCTCAAAATACTAATATTTGGCTTTTTGTTTTTTGTCTTCTTTGGTGACTGGGTTCGATTGTCTAGGAGGTGAGTTAATTTATGTATATATGCATGAATGGTGGTTGTTATCTTTTTGTTCAATAAATAATAAATAATTTGTTAAATTTTAGAAGCAACAGGAGACGAATAAAAATAAAGAAATAATAGTTTTGAGCCCTAAGAGATCGAATGCGATTAATATCGGGATGACTAAGTTACCGTCGCCTCGCTCGATAAAGGCTTCTATTATGAAAATGGATTCGACGATTATGAACAGAGAAGGAATAGAAGTAAGAAGTTATAAATGTTTATTTTTAATTAATTTTTTTTTCTAGAAATTATTAACGATGTTGCCGACGGAAGAGGAGACTTCGAAAATTCAAGAGGCGCAGACTGCGAATCCTGATTTGCCTCTTGGAAGCGCCGAGCAATTTCTTTTAACTTTAGCATCTATTTCTGAGTTACCCGCTCGTCTAAAACTCTGGGCTTTTAAGCTCGACTATATGAACCTTGAAAGGGTAACTTTTTCCTTTTTTTTAACATAAAATAATATTTTTTAAAGGAAATCGCGGATCCTTTAATGGATTTGAAGCAAGGGATGGAGACGCTTAAATCAAATAAGACTTTTAAAGCCATTTTAGGCACCCTTCTTTCGATCGGGATATTTTTAAATGGATCAGAAGTAATTTTTAATTAAAATAAATGTAATAAAATTAATGTTTTTCTTATTTTAGGTTAAAGGATTTCAAATAGATTACCTTTTGAAAGTCCCAGAAGTCAAAGATACTGTTCATAAGCACACTTTACTTCACCATCTTTGTCATTTTGTGATGGAAAAGTTTCCTGATTCGACTGATCTTTATTCTGAGGTAATAATTTTAAAGCTCCTCTTGGTGGTATGGAATCTTCAACAAATTTGATTGCAGATTGGAGCAGTTACAAGGGCTTCAAAAGTCGATTTTGAAGAACTGGCTGCTAATATACATAAGATGGAACAGGAATGTAAAGCATCATTTGATCATTTGAAGGTTATTTCTAAGCATGATGGAACGACAAATATGAAATTGAAGTAAGTTGTCCATAGAAGTAAAAGCTAAACTTATTTTCTTCAGGCTTTCAGATTTTTTGGCCGATTGTGCAGAGAGAATAATCGTCTTAGATAAGATACATCGCGGTGTAATACATAAGTTTCAGTTATTTTGCCTTTGGCTCGGCCTACCGATGCATCAGGCGGGGATCATGAAGCCGAATGACCTCTGCAGAGTCATTTCGGAGTTTTCGCTGGAGTATAGGACGACTCGTGAGCGAGTTCTTCAGCAGCTTGAGAGGAAAGCGAACCATCGCGAAAGGAACAAAACAAGAGGGAAGATGATCACCGAAGTCGGCAAATTTAAAAGCCGTGAAGACCAGCAAGATGAGAAACTTAAAGAGCTGCTTAGAAGCAGCAACATAAATGGGGATGAGCTTAAAAGCCCACTCGGCACCTTTTTACGACGATCCAGAAAAGACGCAACCCCAGGTATCAATAACGCTGGTTAAACAAAAAGCTAAAATCTTCTTTCAGTCCTTGCTGTAGATGCCAGCAACGGAAATCTGACCGACGGCGACGACGAAATCTTGGAGACGTTGGTAAAAACAGCGACACGTTCCATGACTCCTCGGATGACCCCCAGAGACCGAAAAAGGACCGGAAACGCCAACCGAAAATCACGTAATTATCAAAATTGATTTTCCAACAAATATTTCAAGCTTAAAATTTATAGTAGTTAAAAGGTCAAGAACCAGAGATAATCTTACAAGTCCAGCAACTTCCAGTTAACGTATGTGGCGTGATTTTGACCCCAAAATATAACCTCTTAAAAATTGTCTGGTTAACCTAAACTTTTAACCTTTTAAAGCCAGGATGTCTCAACAACTCATGACGTCATAAAACTGTGACATCCTGGCCTTCCTTTTTTATAGCTAACGGATTTTTTGAAATTTAAACTTAACCATGTTATTTATTTAGAATCTACCTAAAAATTTATTGTTTTTCAGTGAGAAGGACCCTTAAAAATGGCTTATCCGAAGAGGACAGGCAACATCTTGCAGCGTACAAAGGTTACTGAACCTGTCAAATGTTAATAATCCTTTTAAATAGTTAATTTTTTTTTTTGTAAAATGTCTTAATTTAAAAGAAAATGAAAAGTTCCTCATTAGAGACTTTAACAAAGCATTAGAAAAGCGGCTGTCGAATTTGTTATTGAGTTGTGATATATAAAAAAATAAATAATTTCTTTTCTTCTATTTCTTTTCTTTTTTTTATGGTTAAATTAGGACCAAAGAAAAGACAAACGTTTTCAAAGAAATTTGTTTGTTTGTGATATTGAATAATTGTGGTTAAAAACAAATAAACTTAAAAATTAAACTGTTTTTACTCTTTCGTTTTTACCCATCTATTAAAAAATGGCGAAAAGTACTATATTAACCCTTTTGAGAGCGCAGGTGACTTTAGTTGCCCAGTGGGAACCTTCGCTTCCCGTGGCGCTAGCGACATGCAAAAACTGGCCATCTGTTGGGGAAGAAATGAAATACGTGATGATCGCATCACTCGTCGCTTTCTGTGCTTTGCTGGACGCTGGGAGCGGTCGAGGAGAAGTGAGGGGGCAAAGAGAGGGGAAAAGTGCTGCGCCAGTAGCGTAGAGAATCCGGCGTCAGACGCGGCCTCGAAAGGGTTAACCCTTTAGAGACAGCAGGTGACTATAGTTGCCATTCGCGCTTTTCATTTGGAGACCGCAGGCGACTTTAAGTGCCCAGTGGGAACTGCGGAACCTTCGCTTCCCGTGGCGCTAGCGACATGCAAAAACAGGCCATCTCTTGGGGAAGAAATGAACTACGTGATGGTCGCATAGTCGTTAAGGCAAAGACCCTTTTTTCCAATGTTCGGTTAAAGAATAAAAAAGTTTATTAAATTCCATTACAAAAGTATCTTTTAAAAAAAGTAATAAAAAAACAATTTCTATAATAAAAGCTCAATGATTGCACTAAAAATTAATTTAAAAAATATTTAAGGCACTATTTTTTGTACATTTTTAAAGTGAGCATTTTTAAATGGCCACCATGAAAGAAATTTATAAAAAGGCGTTGGGCTCCTGGGGAGGGCTCCGGGACGTTGGCCACCCCTCACATGGTAGAGTTCTCTGATCAAAGACGCTTTTTCCCGTTCTAAAGATTTTATACGGTCGTTTTTATTAGTGACCTCCTAAAAATGCGAAAAATAGAGAATACGGCGAATTAGAGAAGTCATACCTGAGTCAAGAAGTGATTTTGTTGTTTGAGCTTCGAGACGAACTGCGACGGATGAGGCGTCACAGCGAGATTCATATGGAGAGGCAAACCGCCGCGTTCGCCAGGATCCGTCAGTGTTGCTAGATGACGGTTTACTTCTAACACTCTCGCCCTTTGAAGTTCAAGCCTTTCATCCTGAGCTTCGCTCCATTGCTCCGAATGTCCCATACGTCCCAAATATTTGAGCTTCTCCTGAACTGCAGAAATCTGCTTCAAGTACCAATCACGCGCCCGGTCAACAGCCTCGAGCCCTTGCATCAATACCTCTTTTTCAAGTTCAATTTGCTTAATGCGCTTGAGCTAAAAAACAGATTAAGAATACACCCAAGAAAGTGACTAACCATATTGTAATCAATTCCATTCTGAAGAGTATGCCTTCTTGGTTCGCGCCTTCTTGAGTTTTGTTTTTTATGAGCAAGAGGTTCAACCGGAGCAGGCTTACCATCTCCTATACTTCTGGGCCTTTGATTCTGACCAAAAGGAGCACGTTTTTCTTCTTCCAACATCATACCTAACTGCCAGTTCTGAAGAGCAGATCTTATTTCCGATTTGTCGACTCCTCTATCCAAAACTGCAGCCCTGAAAGAGGTGTGTGAAGGAAATTTAAAAAATGGATTTACCTTGGTGGTTTTGGAGGGCCGTAGAGAGGCGGTTTGACTGGTATACCGAGGGTGGGTTCTGCGGAGGAAGTTGAGGCATACTTAGGGTTCTTTGCTGTGCCATCGTATTGTGACGTCCGACGGTCGTTCCCCACTGATTTGATGTCTTCGGCTCTACGTCAAGGAGAGGAGCTGAAGGAGGTCTCACGCTCGGCTCATTCTCAGCATGCCCCCTCTTCTTAGATTCAACCTTAAACATAAATTAACCCTTCTAAAAAAGGCAGGAAAAGTCAATTTTCCATCAATGAAGGAGACTGCAGGAACTGGCCACTGGCGCCATATTCCGAAGCTTTAGCGGCATTCAGTAAACAATGTTGCAGTAGCGTCAAAGAGAACTTTAAAAACTTTCGCACAGAGGCTAGACTGTTCCAAGCTCTCCTTGGCGACGTTCTGCAGGCGGTGGGTCGGCATAGAAGGGTTCCTTTTAAAGCCAAATATTTGAGGGAGAATAAGCTTCGGAAGAGGACTACCACAACCCCAGTTTTCCAAGCTCTCCTTGGCGACGTTCTGCAGGCGGTGGGTTGGCATAGAAGGGTTCCTTTTAAAGCCAAATATTTGAGGGAAACTAAGCTTCGGAAGAGGACTACCACAACCCCAGTTTTCCAAGCTCTCCTTGGCGACGTTCTGCAGGCGGTGGGTCGGCACAGAGTGTTCCTTATAAAGCCAAATATTTGAGGGAGATTAAGCTTCGGATGAGGACTACCACAACCCCAGTTTTCCAAGCTCTCCTTGGCGACGTTCTGCAGGCGGTGGGTTGGAACAGAGGGCTCCTTTTAAAGCCAAATATTTGAGGGAGACTAAGCTTCGGAAGAGGACTACCACAACCCCAGTTTTCCAAGCTCTCCTTGGCGACGTTTGGCAGGCGGTGGGTTGGCATAGAAGGGTTCCTTTAAAAGCCAAATATTTGAGGGAGACTAAGCTTCGGAAGAGGACTACCACAACCCCAGTTTTCCAAGCTCTCCTTGGCGACGTTCTGCAGGCGGTGGGTCGGCATAGAAGGGCTCCTTTTAAAGCCAAATATTTGAGGGAGACTAAGCTTCGGAAGAGGACTACCACAACCCCAGTTTTCCAAGCTCTCCTTGGTGACGTTCTGCAGGCGGTGGGTCGGCATAGAAGGGCTCCTTTTAAAGCCAAATATTTGAGGGAGACTAAGCTTCAGAAGAGGACTAACCACAACCCCAGTTTTCCAAGCTCTCCTTGGCGACGTTCTGCAGGCGGTGGGTTGGCATAGAAGGGTTCCTTTTAAAGCCAAATATTTGAGGGAGACTAAGCTTCGGAAGAGGACTACCACAACCCCAGTTTTCCAAACTCTCCTTGGCGACGTTCTGCAGGCGGTGGGTCGGCATAGAAGGGCTCCTTTTAAAGCCAAATATTTGAGGGAGACTAAGCTTCGGAAGAGGATTACCACAGCCCCAGTTTTCCTAGCTCTCCTTGGCGATGTTCTGCAGGCGCTGGGTCGGCATAGATGGGCTCCTTTTAAAGCCAAATATTTGAGGGAGACTAAGCTTCGGAAGAGGACTACCACAACCCCAGTTTTCCAAGCTCTCCTTGGCGACGTTCTGCAGGCGGTGGGTTGGCATAGAAGGGTTCTTTTTAAAGCCAAATATTCCAGGGAGACTAAGCTTCGGAAGAGGACAACCACAACCCCAGTTTTCCAAGCTCTCCTTGGCGACGTTCTGCAGGCGGTGGGTCGGCATAGAAGGGTTCCTTTTAAATCCAAATATTTGAGGGAGAATAAGCTTCAGAAGAGGACAACCACAACCCCAGTTTTTCAAGCTCTCCTTGGCGACGTTCAGCAGGTGGTGGGTCGGCATAGAAGGGCTCCTTTTAAAGCCAAATATTTGAGGGAGACTAAGCTTCAGAAGAGGACAACCACAACCCCAGTTTTCCAAGCTCTCCTTGGCGATGTTCTGCAGGCGGTGGGTCGGCATAGAAGGGTTCCTTATAAAGCCAAATATTTGATTGAGACTAAGCTTCGGAAGAGGACTACCACAACCCCAGTTTTCCAAGCTCTCCTTGGCGACGATTGGCAGGCAGTGGGTTGGCATAGAAGTGCTCCTTTTAAAGCCAAATATTTGAGGGAGACTAAGCTTTGGAAGAGGACTAACCACAACCCCGGTTTTCAAAGCTCTACTTGGCGGCTCAAAGACTCACTTGATTTCGAAGCAGACAAATTTTAAGTCCAGCACAGAATCTTTGAAACGACAAAAGACCATTCGCAGGCGTCACTTTTCTCAAGCTTTCGATCACACCTTTGGGTAGCCCTTTAGTCCCATCATCCTGCCATCTTTGTTCAATATCTAAAAGAACAAAAAATAAAAATAAAATCCAAAAAAGTGGTGATAATACCAGTCAATTTGACGAATCCAACTTGCTTCTCATCTAAAATGTCGAAAAGAGTCCTGAGCGAGTCGACGAACTGCTTCGGAAGACCCTCCAAAGTCGATGACTGATGAATCGTCTGCTGAATAGGAATCTATTAAAAAAAAAAGCAAAAAAATAAAAGTAAAAACAAAGTCAAAACTGGAACTATCTATAAAAGGGGAACACCCACCTGTTGAGTAGTCGGAGGATGCATTTTCGTTTAAAAAACAAAACAAACTTCCATCCTAAGAGAATAAAACACGAAAACAATGAAAAAACATAATTAAACAACTATAATCTAAACAAACAAAGGAAAAACGTAAAAAAAAAACTTCAAAACATTAAACAAAGAAATTAACAATAACAGTGACACAGATTGCGTGGAAGAATCGATGGTTGAATATCGATTATCGATAACCGTTTACTTTGAATTTCCAAAAGTTTCTACGATTTTGTGGGTTGAAACCTTCTACTTTTTCAGGAGGATGTTCTAATACTGATGGCAGTGCATTTAAAAATGCATCTTGTTTCTTTCCTCGTTTTTTTTTGTTTTAGAAACCCCAATTTTACAACAGTTGCTATTACACCCCTTTTCATTATCCAATCAGGTAAATTTAATAATCAAAGAGATTTTTAATGGATGCATAGGAGAATTTGTCATGCACAACTACAAAAACCGCTGTAACTCCTTCAAAATGGAGATAGCGATTTCGGAACAAAAGAAAAAGTTCTTGAAAAATGCTCTACTTTTCATTTCTGAAATAAAAAATTGGGTTTTTAATTTGAAAAAGGAAGTTAGCGACGACATCTCGTGATGCAGAACGTGAAGAAGCATGAATTGTTAATAGTTAGAATCTTCGGACTAAAATAAGCGGAATTAAAAAAAAAACGAGTCTCCTAGGTCAATTTTAACGGATTTTAGCGCAATAAACGCTAAAATTTGACATTTTTTAAAAGTTGTCCAAAATTGTTATATGAGTACTCAAATCTACTTGAAATTTTGCGTAGATTACGAATTTGAAATAAAAAATAGGGGTTCTCATTTGAAATAACGAAGTTAGGTTGTGTCTGGGACACCCTGTATATCCAGGCGCATTTTAAACTACACCATCAAATTCTTTGATTTTAATTAAGAGGGGTTTACATTTAACTTTTTTTCATAAAACCACTTTTTAACACTCTCCCAGACGTACGTGTGTTTCCGGACACCCTGTATAAGGAATCTCTTCAGTTTTCTCAACGTTCCACTTGATTTTTAGTCGTTTGCCGGAGAAACACCAGAAAACGACCTGAAATACGGCCAAAGAGATGTCTAACCCCAGAAAACCTAATAAAACGGGTGTTTCGACACCTGAAATCCGAGGGAAATGACTCGAAAACCTCTTAAAAAGGTTGGACAACTCCCCCTTAAGTCCGCCAATGACTTTTTAGCGATTTTTTTAGCCTTTTTTTCGGTTTACTGGCCAAAAACTGCCATTTTATTCCCCGAAAAAAGACTCAAAGTGCCTTTAACATTTGAGGCGCTCCGGGTACGAAGGGCGAACTCAACAAAACGTAGTTTCGAGATATTCGCATTTTAAAGTTTTATGTTACGGGCGAACTCAACAGAAAAGTCATGCCCTGCTATGGGAAAAGGAGTGGGGGTTGTGGACTAGGACGTGGAGTTCGCCCTTCGTACCCGCTCGGATATCGCAGTTAGAGCTTTGCCGCATATAGGTTTTTACGTATTTAAAGGGGAAAAAGGGCGAACTCAACAAAAAATTATATGGGTGTATGTATTCACCAAGAGGTCTAGAATCAGAAAATGAAAAAAAAAAAATTTGTCCGATGTTGAGTTCGCCCTTCGAACCCGGAGCGCCTCATATAAACTGTAAGAATGGGGCAAAACTGACTATGTACTTGATATCGGTCTGAAAACATCAAAAATGAGGGTAAAATCGACTCTTTTTTAAAAGTAACAACAGAAAATGGGGTAAAACGGACTACTTCTGAAAACACCAAAAATAAGGGTAAAACCAACCGCATATTAATTTTATTGCAATATTATTTGAGGCGCTCCGGGTACGAAGGGCGAACTCAACAAAACGTAGTTTCGAGATATTCGCATTTTAAAGTTTTATGTTACGGGCGAACTCAACAGAAAAGTCATGCCCTGATGGGAAAAGGAGTGGGGGTTAATGGACTAGGATGTGGAGTTCGCCCTTCGTACCCGCTCGGATATCGCAGTTAGAGCTTTGCCGCATATCGGTTTTTACGTATTTAAAGGCGAAAAAAGGGCGAACTCAACATAAAATTATATGGGTGTATTCACCAAGAGGTCTAGAATCTGAAAATGAAAAAAAAAAATTGTCCGATGTTGAGTTCGCCCTTCGTACCCGGAGCGCTTCAATTGCTCATCCTTTTTCAAATAAAATGCTGGGTACACCCCAAATATTTGGACCCCCCCCCCCCCCCCCCCCAAGGGCATTGAAGCCATAGAAAAGGACGCAAAACGTTCGTAAGTCAGGAATGCTTCCTCCACTCTCAAACACTAATAGGGATTCGAAGTTGTATGTGCTTTGAAGCGTAGGGCTACTTTGAGAGTCGAACAATTTAGATCTGGGGAAATCGGACGTCCTCCTCGCCACTCCCCGCCACTCGCCACTTCTTTTCCTCTTTGATCTTTTCAAAGGTGGAACGTCCTTTCCAGATCACCCACCAAATAGAACGCGGATAAATTAATTCAAATTTAAAATAAATAAAGATTATGGCATTGAAAATATCCTAAGTGTCAAACAACTTCGATTCCATACTTGACCTCAACGCTCTTCCTTTTTCTGACCCTGAAAACTACTTCAAATTTTAAAGCCTCAACAAAAAAAAACCGGATCCTAAGATTTATTTTGAGCCTCTGAATTGAAGAAAAGAACCCTAATCCTCCGTTAAGGGGATATGAGGGTTTTAAGTTGGTTTGCTTTGTACATATTTCGTTGTGAGCAACGGTTTTCGGTTTTTCCCTTCCATCTTGGAAACCGTCGCTCAAAACGAAAACATGTCCTAAGTAAAAGTTGTAGCTACGAAAATTTACTACATAAAATATCTACTTGGTTTTTTCCGTCAGAGCAATATTTTAGGAGATATGAAGGT
Organism: Orius insidiosus; assembly: GCA_014119065.1. Lineage (NCBI taxonomy): Eukaryota > Metazoa > Arthropoda > Insecta > Hemiptera > Anthocoridae > Orius > Orius insidiosus. The sequence goes on from JACGAQ010000241.1 coordinate 100,914, forward strand.
TTTAAGTTTTCAGACAGGCTCTGTAGGATTATTAGTTTTAACCTCATAACTCCTTAAATATTGCTCTTACGCAAATAATGAATAAATAAATTTTTGTAGGAAATCTTTGTACCTACAACTTTTACTTAGAACATTTTTTCGTTTTGAGCGACGGTTTCCGAGATAGAAGGGAAAAACCGAAAACCGTTGCTCACAACGAAAAATTTGCAAAGCAACTCACTTAAGAACCCTCATATCTCCTTAAGTATTGCTCTGACAAAAAAACCAATGAAGTCTTTTTGTAGGGAATTTCCGTAGCTACGACTTTTACTTAAGACGTTTTTTCGTTTTGAGCGACGGTTTCCGAGATAAAAGGGAAAAACCGAAAACCGTTGTTAACAACGAAAAATTTGCAAAGCAACCAACTTAAATACTTCCATATCTCCTAAAGTATTGCTCTGACGGAAAAAACTAATAAAATATTTTATGTAGTAAATTTCAGTACCTACAACTTTTACTTAGGACATTTTTTCGTTTTGAGCGACGGTTTCCGAGATAGAAGGGAAAAACCGAAAACCGTTGTTAACAACGAAAAATTCGCAAAGCAACTCACTTAAAAACCATCATACCTCCTTAAACACTACTTCTTGAAAGTTATTGTATTAGCAAAAAAAAAAAAAAAAATTCGATAGTAGGGTGAGGTTCGGGCTGTTCACGCCCGTTCCATGATGCCTGGCACGGCAAAGACATGCATTTTTTCTCCCTTCATGTTTATAAATTTGAAAAACTTTTAGTTAAATTAATTCTCAACAAAAAGTTAATTGTAGTGAAAGTGGGTAAAGATAGGAAGCGATAAACTGTACGAAAAGGAAGTATTTCCAACCGACCGTTAAAACGAATAACATAAAAATCATTTCGTCAAAAGAAAAACCGCGAGAGTATCGCCTTATACGAGGAAAGCACGTGTATTAACGTTTTGTAATCATATAGGTAATTGCGGTTATTTCTTATGAAAAAAAATAACATTGAACTTAATTTCGCAGGGTAGTTTTTATGTGTTGGCTAACTTAAAGTTGGCACAAGGTCGCTGTGGATTTTAAAAGAGAGTTATAATTTTTTTTATACAAGAGGCTGTGAATTCCTGAAAATTTCAACGACAAGAAGTTGGTTGATTTCTAAAATTTAGCGATACAAGAGGCAGTGGTTTCAAATTGTCTGAAGCTGGCAACTACCGGGACTTCGTTGAAGTAGGGCAATTTAACAAGCCTAGGCTTCGCCCAGCTAGAAACCTGCATGAACATCCCAAATCTTATCTTAAAGAACTTATTGTGATACCCTCCACGGCGGGTTTTTGGGGAGTCTGGGAGGATAAATTCGAATATGGATCTACACCGATCTCAACTTTGTCCGTGGTTCCGGCCGGACGGCCGTAGCAATTTACGGCCACAGTTTTCATCCGATTTTCACCAAATTCACCGATTTTTACCAAATTTTCACCAATCACTCCTTATATTTTTTTAAGAATTTCGAAAAAATGGCGGAGATATGTCTGTTTGAAATTTTAAAAAATTCGCTGCGGCCGAACCGTTAATCCGATTTTCACCAAATTTCACCAATTACTCCTTATATTTTTAAGAATTTTTGGTGTAAAAAAATTGCCACTTTTTAATTATTATTATTATCATTATTATTTTTTTTTAGTAGGGAGAAATTTCATATTTCTACCCATTACGAGAGGCACATCCCTAGGCCAAAGAGCCCATGATTTCTACCTTGACACTTAAACAATTTTTCGAAAAAAAGAACTTAACAAATTTTTCGGAAAAAAAAGGAAAACCCGGAAAGATTTTGAAAAAAACTTAGAAAATTTTTTGACGAAAAAACTTAAAAATTTTTCGGAAAAAAAAACTTCCCCCTTTCTTATTCTTCCGCTCCTTTATACTTCCCCCTCCTTTATACTTTCCCTCCCTTCGTTATACTTTCGTTCCCTTATACTTCCCCCTCCGTTATACTTCCCCTCCGTTATATTTCCCCTCCGTTATACTTACTTCTTTTAAAAAAAGTTAAACACACAAGAAATTGATAATTTGTGACTAATTTTCCCAATGCGCAAACGGGTCGTCCCCGTCTAAACTAGACCACGAGGGGCACCTAGAGTGCAATATATTATGGAGAAACGTTTGCGGGTATTGATTAACTTTGAATGGCCGTCGAGATCTGTGAGTATCATCAGACTATTCAACATCCCCGGATTGCCACATTATGGTTTAGAATTTAGATTGCTTTCCTAGTTTTAAAACTAAAGTCCTTGAACGTTTTTTTTATTGCACTCTCCGCAGTTGGAAAGGTGTGTGGGAAAAGAGCTGCAGTGATTTTGTCACTAGGATTTCTTAATCGTGGGTTATGATGCGTTTTTCGCGCGGAAATCTCAAGATTTCCTAATCAGGTGAAGGCACTCTGGGAACCCTTTTCTATGATTCCTTGACAATGCTTCCTTCACATAAGAGAAGGATTTGCTGTCCGTTTTTCAAGGTAGCTGCTGAGGTGCCTTAAGGAATCCTCGAAAGGAGGGCCCTCATTGGCTGATAATATTTTGGATCTAGTGTTCAGCCTGCTTGGATCTGATTCTCCAAAAACTGAAGGATGTCTCCCGATTTCGGATCAAATGTTCAGCCTTAAATTACCTGAGTACGAAAAGGTTGTGCCTAAACGTACAAAACAATCGAGTTAAAGCGTGAGGGGCGGAATACGAAAAGAGGGGGGCGGGAATGGCTCCCCCGGCGGCGGCGAAGCCACCCGGCTTCCAAAGGTTAATCGCATTTAATAGGGAAGGTGTTGGAAACTTTAATCACGTTCAGACAACAAATTATCAGAATGTGATCAGACTGGAAGTGCCCGTAGTTATTTAACGCCTAGTTAACTCAGTTACTAAAGTCAAGTCCCACCTTCCAACTCCCAAGTTCGCCTTGACAGATCACCTTAGGTGCGACTAGAAGCTGTCAAAAATTTTGTCCAAAGAAAGCAAGTTTTTCATTTTCCAAGGGAAAATTTTTTTCCGGAAAAACTGCTCCCTACGCCGCATACAGATAGCCAAAATAACAAGAATAATCTTTTTAAAAAAATTTTCCGATGATTTTTCATGCTCAAATATAGGAAACTACACGGAAAATGAAGGAGAAATCAATTTTTTCGATTTCCTCGATCGATAAATGTCGATTTTCTTCCAAAAACAGTTGAAAACTAGATCTCTGGAGTCTTGGTAAATTTAGGGTTCCTAAGAAAACAAATTTTCCATTTTCCAAAGGAAAATTTTTTTCCGGAAAAACTGCTCCCTACGCCGCGTACAGATAGCCAACATAACAAGAATAATCTTTTTAAAAAAATTTTCCGATGATTTTTCATGCTCAAATATAGGAAACTACACGGAAAATGAAGGAGAAATCAATTTTTTCGATTTCCTCGATCGATAAATGTCGATTTTCTTCCAAAAACAGTTGAAAACTAGATCTCTGGAGTCTTGGTAAATTTAGGGTTCCTAAGAAAACAAATTTTCCATTTTCCAAAGGAAAATTTTTTTCCGGAAAAACTGCTCCCTACGCCGCGTACAGATAGCCAACATAACAAGAATAATCTTTTTAAAAAAATTTTCCGATGATTTTTCATGCTCAAATATAGGAAACTACACGGAAAATGAAGGAGAAATCAATTTTTTCGATTTCCTCGATCGATAAATGTCGATTTCCTTCCAAAAACAGTTGAAAACTAGATAATCTCTGGAGTCTTGGTAAATTTAGGGTTCCTAAGAAAACAAATTTTCCATTTTCCAAAGGAAAATTTTTTCCGGAAAAACTGCTCCCTACGCCGCGTACAGATAGCCAACATAACAAGAATAATCTTTTTAAAAAAATTTTCCGATGATTTTTCATGCTCAAATATAGGAAACTACACGGAAAATGAAGGAGAAATCGATTTTTTCGATTTCCTAGATCAATAAATATCGATTTCCTTCCAAAAACCGTTGAAAACTAGATAATCTTTGGAGTCTTGGTAAATTTAGGGTTCCTAAGAAAACAAATTTTCCATTTTCCAAAGGAAAATTTTTTCCGGAAAAACTACTCCCTACGCCGCGTACAGATAGCCAACATAACAAGAATAATCTTTTTAAAAAAATTTTCCGATGATTTTTCATGCTCAAATATAGGAAACTACACGGAAAATGAAGGAGAAATCAATTTTTTCGATTTCCTCGATCGATAAATGTCGATTTCCTTCCAAAAACAGTTGAAAACTAGATAATCTCTGGAGTCTTGGTAAATTTAGGGTTCCTAAGAAAACAAATTTTCCATTTTCCAAAGGAAAATTTTTTCCGGAAAAACTGCTCCCTACGCCGCGTACAGATAGCCAACATAACAAGAATAATCTTTTTAAAAAAATTTTCCGATGATTTTTCATGCTCAAATATAGGAAACTACACGGAAAATGAAGGAGAAATCGATTTTTTCGATTTCCTAGATCAATAAATATCGATTTCCTTCCAAAAACCGTTGAAAACTAGATAATCTTTGGAGTCTTGGTAAATTTAGGGTTCCTAAGAAAACAAATTTTCCATTTTCCAAAGGAAAATTTTTTCCGGAAAAACTACTCCCTACGCCGCGTACAGATAGCCACCATAACAAGAATAATCTTTTTAAAAAAATTATCCGATGATTTTTCATGCTCAAATATAGGAAACTACACGGAAAATGAAGGAGAAATCGATTTTTTCGATTTCGTCGATTCATAAATGTCGATTTCCTTCCAAAAACAGTTGAAAACTAGATAATCTCTGGAGTCTTGGTAAATTTAGGGATCCTAAGAAAACAAATTTTCCATTTTCCAAAGGAAAATTTTTCCGGAAAAACTGCTCCCTACGCCGCGTACAGATAGCCAACATAACAAGAATAATCTTTTTAAAAAAATTTTCTGATGATTTTTCATGCTCAAATATAAGAAACTACACGGAAAACGAGGGAGAAATCGATTTTTTCGATTTCCTCGATCGATAAATGTCGATTTTCTTCCAAAAACAGTTGAAAACTAGATAATCTCGGAATCTTGGTAAATTTAGGGTTCCTAAGAAAACAAATTTTCCATTTTCCAAAGGAAAATTTTTTCCGGAAAAACTGCTCCCTACGCCGCGTACAGATAGCCAACATAACAAGAATATTAAGGGTTAATAACAAGGATAAATAACAAGAATAATCTTTTTAAAAAAATTTTCCGATGATTTTTCATGCTCAAATATAGGAAACTACACGGAAAATAAAGGAGAAATCGATTTTTTCGATTTCCTCGATCGATAAATGTCGATTTCCTTCCAAAAACAGTTGAAAACTAGATAATCTCTGGAGTCTTGGTAAATTTAGGGTTTCTAAGAATACAAATTTTCCATTTTCCAAAGGAAAATTTTTTCCGGAAAAACTGCTCCCTACGCCGCGTACAGATAGCCAACATAACAAGAATAATCTTTTTAAAAAAATTTTCCGATGATTTTTCATGCTCAAATATAGGAAACTACACGGAAAATGAAGGAGAAATCAATTTTTTCGATTTCCTCGATCGATAAATGTCGATTTCTTCCAAAAACAGTTGAAAACTAGATCTCTGGAGTCTTGGTAAATTTAGGGTTCCTAAGAAAACAAATTTTCCATTTTCCAAAGGAAAATTTTTTTCCGGAAAAACTGCTCTCTACGCCGCGTACAGATAGCCAACATAACAAGAATAATCTTTTTAAAAAAATTTTCCGATGATTTTTCATGCTCAAATATAGGAAACTACACGGAAAATGAAGGAGAAATCGATTTTTTCGATTTCCTAGATCAATAAATATCGATTTCCTTCCAAAAACCGTTGAAAACTAGATAATCTTTGGAGTCTTGGTAAATTTAGGGTTCCTAAGAAAACAAATTTTCCATTTTCCAAAGGAAAATTTTTTCCGGAAAAACTGCTCCCTACGCCGCGTACAGATAGCCACCATAACAAGAATAATCTTTTTAAAAAAATTATCCGATGATTTTTCATGCTCAAATATAGGAAACTACACGGAAAATGAAGGAGAAATCGATTTTTTCGATCGATAAATGTCGATTTCCTTCCAAAAACAGTTGAAAACTAGATAATCTCTGGAGTCTTGGTAAATTTAGGGTTTTGGGAGAGTAGTACAATAACTTTCCTTTGAGGAAGTCAATGATTGATTGTATAATTTTTCAAGTGTAACCTATACACTCGGTTTTTTCCCTACTTTTCGTCTTAATTGATGAAAGAGAAAGGTCCCAAGGTTGCGGTGCACAATGTTATCAAAAGATTGTCCAATCTCCTCTCGATGCAGAATCGCCCTTGAATCACGGATGCGCAGAGGAAGAAAACGTCCAGAATGACGAAAGTCGTAAAAAAAAATTGCGTAAATTTGTACGTCTAATTTTGTAATTCCGCAAAGAAGAAAAAAAGTGATAAAGTGAACTCCCGCTTTGTCTAGACGTGAAGCCCCCTCTTTCAATGACTAACGATGAGGATCCGTCTTCATAAAGTTCGTGGAACCGAAAGACGAAATAGCGTCGCTGCCTATCAGAGACAGAAATGGATCGCACCCGAGGCCCTTTTGTACGAGGGCCTTGGAAAAAGGGAGAAAAGAGGGAGGGAATAAAAGGAGTATCGTGTGTAGAAAAGCTAATAACATCTTACAAATAAAAGAAGTGTATTAAATTTTTTTCGTACGAATAAAAAAAAATTTTCTTTCACTTCATCTCAACAAAAGAGCAGCCTTGCGGCTTTTTCCAAAAAGAACCCTGAAAATTAGGACACTTTCCTATTTTTATAATTATAACCACTATTTTGGATGAAAAACTCCTTATTTATGGCGGTTTTCCTAGGTTTAGTAGCCATTATTTCATTCCAAGGTTCCTCGGTTTTTAGGCCCCAATTTTGCTTCATGTTTTGCTTCATGTATTTGACTATGAATTTGCCGAAAATTCGATAAAACGAGTTTGTATTTAAACTTATGAGTGTTTATTAATTCTAAAAGCAAAAATAGTTTCTTTCTAACTATAGTCAATTTTTTGTAAATTGGGAGCAAAAAAAAAAAAAAAAACTTGATAAAATTACGATTTTGTCAAGTCTATTGCATCCAGCTGGTCTAGAACCCCCTCTATTATGCCTCTTTGATTAGGGTCTAAGTAAAGTACAAAAACTTCTCGTCTGAATATTCAAACAATGAAATATTCGAGTTATAGAAAATAGCAGGAAAAAAAAATGCGGATCTACACGGAACCCACTTGAGACCACTTCATCTCCTATTGCAATTTTTTAATCATAATTTTTTTGACTAAAATTCAAAAATTCGATAAAACGAGTTTGTATTAAAATTTATGAGTGTTTATTAATTCTAAAAGCACAAATAGTTTCGTTCCTAACCATGGTAAATTTTTTGTAAATTGGGAGCAAAAAAAAAACTTGATAAAATTACGATTTTGTCAAATCTATTGCATCCAGCTGGTCTAGAACCCCCTCTATTATGCCTCTATAATTAGGATCAAAGTTAAGTATGTACAAGAACTTCTCGTCTAAATATTCAAACAATGAAATTTTCGAGTTAGTTATAATTTTTATGAATAAAATTCAAAAATTCGATAAAACGAGTTTGTATTAAAATTTATGAGTGTTTATTAATTCTAAAAGCAAAAATATTTTCTTCCTAACCATAGTCAATTTTTTGTAAATTCGGAGCAAAAAATAAATTAAAAAAAACTTGATAAAATTACGATTTTGTCAAGTCTATTGCATCCAGCTGGTCTAGAACCCCCTCTATTATGCCTCTATGATTATGGTCTAAGTAAAGTACAAGAACTTCTCGTCTGAATATTCAAACAATGGAATTTTCGAGTTATAGAAAATAGGAGGAATAAAAAAATGCGGATCTACACGGAAGCCACTTGAGACCACATCATCTCGACAAGGCCTCAACAGTTTTTTTTAATCCAATTAGCGTCTCCTCTCTTTTCATGCTTTTTCCCTCCCACTTAGCTCGAAAAACTCCCCGGGAAAAATGAAAAATACTCAAGTCAAGTTTATTAACAAAGTTCTTGACGGCGGGAGTTGACAGGATGAAGAAGGAAGGGTCATTCTCTTCAAAGCCCATTTTAAAGTAGGTACCAGAAACCGCCAAAAAAAAAAATCTTTTTTTTTGTCATCGAAATCCTTGTAACTTCCGCTTAAAAGATTTTCATCTTCTTAACCTTTTCCTTATGCAATGTAATTTTAAAAATTAAAAAAAAAATCATTTTTCATGGTTTTCTATTTTATGACATGAAAATAATAGTATTTAGAATAAAATTTTATATTATTTCGAGAAAGGTCAAGCGTTTACAACTTTCATGAATTTATTGATTATAATTTAAATTTAAATCTACTTTCAATAATATAAAATTTCATTCAGCAAATCGTTATTTCGATAGAACGTCAGTTCGACAGAACGACCCGGACGTCATTTCGTCATAACTACTCCAACGTCTTGACGGAACTACTAGAAGAAGATCAGTAACGGTCGATAAAAATCAATCAATTTTCTCCAATGGGGCCTGGATACTTCTCCCCAAAAAGCCACCCATGGAGGACAATAACTTCTGTTTGAGAAAATCTTACGGGCTGGGGAGAGGCAATTTAATAGCTTTGTTCCAACCGTAGTTTGAAAACTGGTTTGAAACTTCTGGAGCATGCGCAGAAGGATTTTCACGTCAGATTTGACTGACAAACGATTTAAACAACGTCAATTTTGATGTCCCAATCTTTCTGCGCGTGCTCCAGAAGTTTCAAACTGCGGTTGGAACAAAGCTAATATCTAAGTTCGACAAATCATTCGAGAAGTCGTCTAATTCTTCGTTTATGTTTTTGTCTATTTTCTTTATTAGGAAGGCGGAGTTAGAAAGTAATTGAGAAGGGATCTTTTTCCTTTTTTTTTTTATTAATTAACGTCGGGAGACAAGGGGCCCCGTTATGGTTCATTAAATCCCTTCACGACCCCCGCAGAGCTCACTTTTCGTACAGAAAATTCTGTACGTGACGTAAACTGTAATAAAAACGCGTCCCCCCCCCCCACGAAACTTTTTACGTTCCGGCCAATTATTCTTTAATTAGGGATCCCGATCGTTTTAAGTCTTGTCAACCCCTAATTTATTTTCTGAAATGAAAAAAAACCTTTAAACTTTCACGGATCCTTCGAGGAAATCAAATAGGAAAGAATAAAAATTCAAGTACTAGTTTGAAGAGCTTCCAACGAAAACTTCCTTAAAGAGAAGTAACAATATAGGGGGGGGGAAGTATCAAAGAGGGGAAGTATAACGGAGGGGGAAGTATGAAGGAGGCGAGGTATAACGGTGGGGGAAGTATGAAGGAGGCGAGGTATAACGGTGGGGGAAGTATAAGGGAGGGGAAGTATAACTGAAGGGGAAGTATAAGGGAGGGGAAGTATAACTGAAGTGGAAGTATAAGGGAGGGGAAGTACAAGAGAGGGGAAGTATAACGGAGGGAGAAGTTTTATTTTTCGTAAAATTTTCTGTGCTTTTTTTTCTGAAAAATTTCCCAAGTTTTTTTACAAATAATTTTCGAATATTTTTTCGAAAAATTTTTAAATTCTTTTTTTTTTTGAAATTTTTTAAGTATCAAGGTAGAAATAATGGGATTTTTGCCCAAGGGAGGTCCCTCTAGTAACGCGTGGAAGTATGAAATTTCTCCCAACTAAAATGATAATTAAAAAATAAAAATGATAATTTTTTTACGCAAAAATTCGTAAAAAATATAAGATGTAATTCGTCGCGTTAATTCTAACACCGGACAAGTCATTTTTCCAAGGTTTTCAGGAGAGCAAAAATACTGATTAATTTCTCATTGGAATCAATGCATCACCTGTTGGCTAAATCGTGAACTACGCGTTTTCTGTTGGTAATACGGTTAAACTGCCAACGGAATTCGATCCACCACAAAATTTACCATCAGAAACAATGGCTAACTCAAAACTGACAAAAAATGACTTGTCCGGTGTTAGAACTAACGCGACGAATTGGTGAAAATTTGGTGAAAATCGAACCAACGGACGCATTGAATTTTTTAAAATTTCAAACAGACATACTCGTATCTCTGCCATTTTTTTGAAATTCAAAAATCAAGAAAATTTGGTGAAAATCGGTTGAAAACTGTGGCCGTACAGTGTTCCGGAAAAAATGCTACGGCCGGCCGGCACCACAGACAAAGTTGAGATCGGAGTAGATCCATATTCGAATTGACCCTCCAGGGTCTTGAAGACCCTTCCTCAAAAACACGACCTGGAGGGTATCACAATAACTTCTTTAAGGAAGTTAAAAATCACTCTTTTCTCAATGAGGAATTATTTCCCATTTCAAAATCCATCTTTTCGGAAAATTTTAATTTTTTTTATAATCTTTTTGGATGAAAATTATCGTTAATAAATTATATTTTCTGTACCAAAATATTAATTTTTTTTTCCGAGGTCGATCTTCATCTGTTTCCCCACCTTTTTCCCTTCCTCGGCCCCACGAAGAAGTGAAAGTATATAAAAGAACGATCTTCGAGACTACCTAAGTCACAGTAGTTACCATTCATAAGAAATGAAGGTAAGCAAAAATATAATTTCAATTTTAAAAAGTGTGGCTCGTGGGTGAAAATTTTTAAGTTTGGCAAAGAGGAGTTATTGTATTACCCTCCATGTTTGAATAGTGGGTGCTTCTTTGGAACGTTCGAATAGTGTGAGGTTGGGTGAAGGCTTACATTTTTCTACCTGAATGTTGGGGAAATTTTTTTTGTAGGGAGAAATTTGGGCTGTTCACGCCCGTTCTGTTTAGCCTGGAAGGGCGAAGACTTCAATTTTTCTTCCTTTATAGAAAATTATACTAAATTTAAATGATCAAACTATTAACCAATAATAGAGGAAGAAATGACTGTGATAACGGGTATCTCACGACGCGTTTCGTCTTAAAAAGCCTCGTCAGGTGAGCTATTCCCTCTATCACAATCATTTCTATCTTTTCACTGTGAACCTATCTCCTAGGCAGCAAATCTGTCATAAAAATTAAAAACCATAAGGTGGTGAGTGGCTCTATCTCTTGGAGAACGGTGGCTTTAGGGAGACGGTTTGTTTCCGGCTTCCCGCTGTTTCCACTAAATCTCTCGGAGATAGGTTCACAGTGAAAAGACAGAAATGATTGTGATAGAGGGAATAGCTCACCTTTTAAGGGGATATGAGGGTTTTAAGTTGGTTGCTTGGTACATATTTCGTTGTGATCAACGGTTTTCGGTTTTTCCCTTCTATCTTGGAAACCGTCGCTCAAAACGAAAAAATGCCTTAATTAAAAGTTGTAGCTACAAAAATGTACTACATAAAATATGTTAACGGTTTTTTCCGACAGAGCAATATTTTAGGAGATATGAAGGTTTTAAGTTTTCAGACAGGCTCTGTAGGATTATTAGTTTTAACCTCATAACTCCTTAAATATTGCTCTTACGCAAATAATGAATAAATAAATTTTTGTAGGAAATCTTTGTACCTACAACTTTTACTTAGGACATTTTTTCGTTTTGAGCGACGGTTTCCGAGATAGAAGAAAAACCGAAAACCGTTGCTCACAACGAAAAATTTGCAAAGCAACTCACTTAAGAACCCTCATATCTCCTTAAGTATTGCTCTGACAAAAAAAGCAATGAAGGCTTTTTTGTAGGAAATTTCCGTAGCTACGACTTTTACTTAGGACATTTTTTCGTTTTGAGCGACGGTTTCCGAGATAGAAGGGAAAAACCGAAAACCGTTGATAACAACGAAAAATTTGCAAAGCAACCAACTTAAATACTTCCATATCTCCTAAAGTATTGCTCTGACGGAAAAAACTAATAAGATATTTTATGTAGTAAATTTTAGTACTTACAACTTTTACTTATGACATTTTTTCGTTTTGAGCGACGGTTTCCAAGATAGAAGGGAAAAACCATATCCAGTTTTTGGGGCTATTATTTGGCCAATTAGAAAGTAAAAAAAATCGAACTTTTTCTTACCCAATTATGTAAAAATGTTATTTTTCTTTCTTTTTAATTACCAACAAAAAATCCGTTTAATTAGCGTCAAAATTGATTTCTAGTAGATAATGTCGGTTATGAGACAGGATGTATTTTTATTTTTTTTTCTTTCTTTTCTTCTGCTCACTCCGCAGTTTGCCCGTGTCCAATTTAAGGCGGAGAAAGAAATACGGCTATTACGCTACACTTCCCTTTATTGTCTTTTTTTTTATCGGGCGGCTCTTTCTAAATTTTGTCTCCTTTTTTCAGGTTATTTGCTGCGCGATTGTTTTGACTATCGTCGTCAACGAAGTCCTCTCAGGATCAGGTACGACAAAAATGTGTGGAGGTTGCATCAATGGAACTTCCCTACTGAACCTGAGTGACCTAATATTTAAAGTGTTCCTTAAGGAACCCTTTACTCAAGGTCTCCTTGAAAATGCTTTCTTGACGATAATTTTTAATTTTGATCCTTAAAGACTCGTCGTATGGCAGCACAATCCTTGATTTTACTTGGATCTAAGGAACTGAAAAAGGATGTTTGAGGTCTCCTTTTAGTCAAGGAGAGTTTCAAGGAATGCTTAAGAGCCCCCCCTTCTATGTCGATTGATTGCAGTGAAATCCCACTTCTGATACTAATTTAGATCTCTGGTTTCAGGATGGAATAGTGGAGGAGGAGGAGGCGGTTGGCAGTCTGGAGGGGGAGGGGGAGGAGGCGGCTGGAAATCTGGAGGAGGAGGTGGAGGAGGTGGATGGAAATCTGGAGGATCTGGAGGAGGAGGAGGAGGAGGAGGAGGGGGCGGATGGAAGTCTGGAGGAGGAGGAGGTAGCAGCGGTTGGAAATCTGGAGGAGGAGGGGGTAGCAGCGGTTGGAAATCTGGAGGAGGAGGAGGGGGAGGAGGCGGTTGGAAATCTGGAGGAGGTGGTGGCAGCGGATGGTCCGGTGGATTAACTGCCCTAACCGGAGGTTCGAAAGGTTGGTCTTCCGGAGGAGGAGGAGGAGGAGGATGGTCAAGCGGTGGAAGCAGTGGATGGAAATCCGGTGGAGGAGGAGGCGGCGGATGGAAACCAAGCGGAGGCGGTGGCGGCGGCGGCTGGAAATCAGGCGGAGGAAGCAGCGGCTGGAAATCCGGCGGAGGCGGTGGTGGCGGATGGAAACCTAGCGGAGGCGGAGGCGGCGGATGGAAATCAGGCGGAGGAGGAGGCGGTGGTTGGAAATCCGGAGGCGGCGGTGGCGGCTGGCAATCCGGCGGAGGCGGTGGCGGTTGGAAATCCGGCGGCGGCGGCGGCGGTGGCGGCTGGAAATCAGGCGGCGGAGGTACAGACACAGACATTAACATTAATTTTACCCCACATTCTAGAAACACCACAAAACCACTAACAAAAAACAAAATCTTTTACAGGAGGATGGTGATTTTTCTCGGCCACCAAAAATCAGCAAATTGTGATAAAAATGTAAATAAAAAGCCAATGTAAAATATTGTAAAATTTAAAAAACAATAAAAATGTGATATATTATATGTAATTATTCGTCTTCCAAAAATGATTTCACATTCAACACGAGTAGGGAATTTTTTTTTCGGTTTTCGGCAGGCATCCGTCCATCCCATCACCGGGAGAAACGACCCATTTGATCGCGTTTTGATCCACGGATCCGCTCACTGCTCCGGCGAAAGTGAGATAATACGTCACGGCGCGTTACCCAATCCGAGCTCGAACCTCTAATCCGAATTCGACGTGGATAAACTAAAAAAATAGAGGCCGTCGAAAAATTTAAAAAGCACATTTCTCGGCAGAGCGATTTTTATCTTCCTTTAAAGAAGTTATTGCGATACCCTCCACGTCAGGTTTCTGGGGAAGGGTCTTCCGACCCCGGAGGGTCAAATCATTGATCTATACCGATCTCAACTTTGTCTGTGGTGCCGGCCGGCCGTAGCATTTTTTCCGGAACACTTTACGGCAACAGTTTTCAACCGATTTTCACCAGATTTTCACCAAATTTTCTTTAGTTGGTGAACAAGAAACTAATGAAGGCGATTTTTGAATTTCGAAAAAATGGCGGAGATAATGTTTGTTTGAAGTTTTAAAAAATTCACTGCTGCCGAACCGTTGCTTGGTCCGATTTTCACCAATTACTCCTTATATTATTTTACGAATTTTTGTGCGTAAAAAAATTGATTTTTTTTACATTAATTATCATTTTAGTAGGGAGAATGTCATACTTCCACGCGTTACTAGAGGGACCTCTCTTGGGCAAAAATCCCATTATTTCTACCTTGATACTTAAAAAAATTTTCGAAAAAAAGTGCAAATTTAAAAAAGAAAACTTAGAAAATTTTTCGAAAAAAAAATCCCCCCTCCGTTATACTTCCCTTCCTTTATACTTCCCCCTCCTATATTTTTACTTCTCTTTAATGAAGTTTTCGTTGGAAGCTCTTCAAACAAGTTTTTCTTTGTAACTCCAATGTCGATAAAACACTTCAGTTTTAATTAATTTTTTTTAATAAAAAAAAAAAAAAGGTTTACGTGCACTAATAACGAAATTCTGTCCACTTGAAAAAATATTTTTTTAAAACTTTCCTGGTCGATGGAAGTGGGGAATCGTAGAAGTTTTCAGGATTTTCTTTAAATTTTCAGTTCGTGGGTGAGTGGTCAAGGACCTTGTCTCCAGGAATCAAATTCAAGATTGTGTGGGCTTTTTTCCCTTTTGATCCCTGGGTTTACTAAGTTAGTACATACTTCAAACGGAAAATTTGATGTTTTTTCTCGAAAGGAATTTATTGAATTAACCTTCCATGGACGGTTTTTGGGGACTGTCTTCTAGACGAGGGAGAGGGCAGGCGCCAGTTTTACTTTGAAGTCTTATAGGCCTGGTATAGGGAACAATTTTGCCACGTTTTAGCTTTCCAAATTCTAATTGCATTGCTTTTTATAAGGGTTTTCGAAAAATTAAATTAAAATCAATTTAAATTTTCAGAGTTTGTTTTTTTTTGAAAAATTTCCAAGTTTTTTTTTTTTGAAAAATTTTCCGGGTTTTCTTTTTTAAATTGGGGTTTTTTTTCTGAAAATTTTTTTAGTTCTTTTTTTTCTGAAATTTTTTTAAGTGTTAGATAGAAATAATGGGCTCTTTGGCCTAGGGATGTGCCTCTCGTAATGGGTAGAAGTATGAAATTCTCCCTACTCAAAAAAATAATAACTAAAAAATATAAGAGGTAATTAAAAAAATTAAATTTTTAATTATTAATAAAATAATTTAAAACAATTAGTCATAGTTCATTTTTTTTATTTATATAAAAGGGATTTTATCGCAAATGTCTTTTTTGAGCAAGGCTTCTTGAAAAATTAAATTAAAACAAATTTAATTTTCGTTTTTTTTTTTTAATTTAATTTTCCGAGTTTTTTTTTTCGAAAAATTTTCCGGGTTTTCTTTTTAAATTTGGTTTTTTTTTCTGAAAATTTTTCTATGTTCTTTTTTTTCGGAAATTTTTTAAGTGTCTAGGTAGAAATAATGGGCTCTTTGGCCTAGAGATGTGCCTCTCGTAATGGGTAGAAGTATGAAATTTCTCCTACTCAAAAAAATAATAACTAAAAAATATAAGGAGTAATTAAAAAATTAAATTTTTAATTATTAATAAAAATCAATTTAAAAAATTAGTCATAGTTCATTTTTTTTATTTATATAAAAGGGATTTTATCGCAAATGTCTTTTTTGAGCAAGGCTCTCTGATGGTGGAGTCGAGTTTTTTGGTGATGGCATCTGCGATTTTGTCGTGGTATTTATTCGCCAAAAACTGAACGGCGAAGCTGTAGATCCAGTCGGCGTCCCTTCCCAATCCAGTCATGTCGACGTGGAACTCGTCGAGTTTCGTCACTTGGATTTTGTCGAGAGTAGTTTTGCATCCTTTGTCATCAGTTTTGATGGTTAGGTGTCCGAAAACTTCGTTTTTGCCGACGGTGACGGTCATTTTGCCATGAACTCCAATGTGCCAGACTTCTGCTCTGTATTCGCTGAAGCCGAATTCCATGTCGTCTAAGCCGAAGAGATTCCCAAGCTTATAGAATCGTTTTCCTGTTTCATGTCCATACTCCCACGTCTTTTTAAAGTCGAGACGTCTTTAAACCATCCACCTTTTCCTGTAAACTCACCGCTGATTTTGATGAATTTCCATTTCTTTTGATCGTCTCGTCGATGTCCGGGATTGTAATGTTTTCTTTATGCTTTTCCTTCATTTCCGTCGTCATTTCGTAGATGAACTCGTCGACGATCGCCTCTATCCCGCTCCCATCCTCACGCTTTTGGACGGAGTGGCACTGGACGAACGCCGCCAAACTGATCAGAAGCAAACCTACTCGATACATCTTCTGCACTCAGACTTTCGGATTCGCCTTTTTATTGCATTCTTAAGTGCTCTTCAGATTAGAAGAACTAATCGACGCTTATTATTGTCTTTTCGAGTGCTTTTTAATAAAGAATTACACTTTCCTCAACCGTTTTGAAACCTCAATGCTGCCAACCGACGAGAACCACCTCAAAGTAGGGCAAATCATTTTTCATCCCTGCCATCGAAGCATTTGCGCAGCCAGGCCTACCGTAGTGTAAAGGACAACTGACTACTTTTTCCAGGCGTAATTTTCATCCGAATTTCACCAAATTTTCAATGGATCTTTTGATCTCGAAAATGAGACTTTTTCAAGTTGGCAACATTGGCGGAGATCAGTCTGTCTAAAGTTTTGCTTAAAGCGCCTTTACTATTGGTCCGATCTTTAAAATTTTACCAAATACTCCTTATATTTAGTAGAATTACGCTATTTCGAGGAGTTTTCCGTCGGAGAAGCTTTTCTAACTTCAAAATTGGAATTTTCAGTTTCTGAGTGTAGACCCTCAGCCAAAAACCGTTCATGGAGGGCAATACAATAATTTACTTTTTAGAAAGGTTAAATAATTGTTAAAGCAGAGGTAAATGTTTATTTGAAAACGATAAGCGTTTTTTGCAATATTTTTAATTATCTGTTTCAAAATCGTTTAATTACGGATTCGCTGGAAGCCAATTAAAGCAACAACCTCAATGGAGAGGGTTGCCCACTTTTCCTATTCATTCAGGTCGATATTTTTGAAAATAGTTAAATTTAAAGCATAAAATGGAAAGAAATACAATTTTAATTGATAGACATTTTTAATGAGGGATTTTTGAGCAGAGGTCAAGTTTTGGAATGGCACGGGTGACGGAGTCGCTTAATTTTTCGTTCAAAGTATTCTTTATTTTGTCGTGGAAATGGCGCGTGGCCCAGTTGAGAAGTTTGTCTTCGATTTTGTGAAGGAGGCCGCCGCCTGTGTGGAGTTTGATGGAGCCGAGCTGATCGACGACAGCGTGATCCAAAGATGCTACACATGAAGCACCCTGTCCGGTCAAAGAGAGCTGAAGGTCGACGGAGTTCGAATCAACGTGCGCTTCAACCTTCGATGAGATAGATCCCAAACGATGTGCCTTCGCCTGGCATTTTCCGAAGCCGAACTCCAAATTTCCGAATCCCAACCGTACCCGAAGGACGGCCTTGTTGCCTTCCGTCGACATACTGGCATCTCCAGTCCTAAAAAAAAATAATAAAATGAAATCAAAATAATAATTTACCTCTTAATAGAAGCCAAGGATCTGACGTAACCATCATGGCAGTTACAATGTCCGCTTATTTTGATGAAATGCCATCTAGTGTGCCATTCGTTGTTCATATCGGGGACTGCCATCTGATCCATATTCCCTTGTCGGATCAGCTCCCTGGCGGACTCCAGGAGCTGATCGACCATCCCGTTGAGGACGACCGTATCGGCCGCTGCGTACGCGAAAAGCAAAGCGAAGCAAATTAAACGCATTTTTTCTACCTTCTCATCATATTCTTTCTTTTTATACCAATCCTTATCTTATCTTTGATTTTTTTTCACAGCTGAATTGAATCTTAAAAATAAAATTGGAAGCCCAATGCTTGGTCACGTTTTTGTATAAAAGGGTGGTTTAAGTCTAAAAGCGTCGGAATACTGAAGATTAAAATAATTTTTTTAAAATCAATATTTCAAAAAGACCAGACCTTTTGATCGAAATTGAGGGTTAGATAAAGCTACATTGGTACAAGAAGAAGGGAAGTAACAATATAGGAGGGGAAGTATAACGGAGGGGACGTACAACGGAGGGGGAAGTATATGGGAGGTTAAGTATAACGGAGGGGGAAGTATAAGTCAGGGGTAGTATAACAGGGAGAAGTATAACGGAGGGGGAAGTATAAGGAACGAAAGTATAAAGGAGGGGAAGTATAAGGAAGGGGAAGTACAAGGGAGAGGATGTATAAGGGAGGGGGAAGTTTTTTTTCGAAAATTTTCCAAGTTTTCTTTTTTTCGAAAAAGTTTTCAAGTTGGTTTTTCGAAAATTTTTCTAAGTTTTTTTGGAAAAATTTTCCGATTTTTTTTTTAATTTTCCGAGTTTTTTCTTTGAAAAATTGTCTTAGTTTTTTTTTCAAAAAATTTTCCGGGTTCTTGGTTTTTTTTGTATTTTTGTTTGAAAAATTTTCCGAGTTTTTTTTTTGAAAAATTGTCCGAGTTTTTTTTTTTTTCAAAAAATTTTCCGAGTTTTCTTTTTTAAATTTGCGCTTTTTTTTCTGAAAATTTTTTTAAGTTTTTTTTTCGGATATTTTTTTAAGTGTCTAGGTAGAAATAATGGGCTCTTTGGCCTAGGAATGTGCCTCTCGTAAGGGTAGAAGTATGAAATTTCTCCCTACTAAAAAAATAATAATTAAAAAGTGGCAATTTTTTTACACCAAAAATTCTTAAAAATATAAGGGGTAATTGGTGAAAATTTGGTGAAAATCGGACCAACGGTTCGGCCGCAGCGAATTTTTTAAAATTTCAAACAGCCATATCTCCACCATTTTTACGAAATTCAAAAACATCCCTCTTTACATTCTTCTTCACCGGCTAAAGAAATTTGTGTGAAAATTTGGTGAAAATCGGTTGAAAACTGTGTCCGTAAAGTGTTCCGCAAAAAAAATGCTACGGCCGGCCGGCACCAAAGACAGAGTTGAGATCGGTAAAGATCAATATTCGATTTGACCCTCCGGGTCTGGAAGACCCTTCCTCAAAAACCCGACCTGGAGGGTATCACAATAACTTTCTTAAGGAAGTTAAATTTCTTTTTGGTGAAAACAGGACCGAACGACCTTCAGTTCTCTTTGTCCAGGCCCTAGGGGGACTAAGCATAATCTTCCTACGCCAGCAATATGACATAAGCCGCCATCTAGGCCCAATGAGATACCCTGATATTGCTGGCCAACGCCTATTTTCCTTATTCGAAGAATGTGAAGTGTTCTACATAAAATATCAATTAAATTTTAATTGTTTTATCTTTTGATAAGATTCTATTTAAAAACGGTTTTGAAGAAGTTTTTGAGGACAAAAGATGTTGCGTTTTGTATTTTTGACGTTTACCGTTTGTGCGGTGTTGGGGGATCAAGTGGTCATCAACGATGCGATCGACCAGCTTCTCGAATCAGGAAAGGAGGTGCTCAGGGCGAGAGGTCAGGACAAAATCGTCGTCCCTAATATCGACAAAACTTTTGAAAAGAAAATTTATAAAACGTTGAAGATAACCGGAGAGTTTCATGCGGACGGAGGACTCTTTAAGGATACGACGTCGATACATAGGACGGGCGATGTGACGATGGCGACGGAAGGTAACAAACTTACTTTGGCGGCGAGTATGGGGTTGGGTACTCTTCAAATAGACTTTAACCACTACTCCTTTAAACTTCTGGCCATCCATTCGGAAGGCTCCATACACGCTTCTTGTTCACAAAACGCCTTAACCGCCGTCATCACCATCGTCCACGACGGACCCAAATGTACGGTTCAACTTCAAAAAGCGCAGATTGACACCATGGGAGGATTTGATGTCCAGATGAGCGGACCTGGTGACATCAACAAATTGGGAACGATGCTCTTCTCCTGGATACTCAATCAATTCAACGAACTTATTCGAGGTGTCATCAACGGCCATATTGAAGGCGCCCTTAGAGAAGCCCTAACCAAAGTTGACCTTTGTAAAAAAATACCTTTTTAAGAATAAATTATAAATAATATCCGCCTCTCACTCAGAAACCTAGTATTTCAGAAATTTAGCACTGCTTATCTTCACCCCGCATTTCGACCTGAATTAGTCAAAAGGAGTCATCGATAATTCTACCTCACAGAAAATATTTTCATTCTAAAATGTCTTGCTGTCAAGTGCTCACGTTGGCCATGGCGGTCGCTAACGTGACGGACACCAGCTTGAACGAGATCGCTTCTGTAGCGGTCAATCGAATCGACGATTATTTCGATCCGAAGCACAAAATTGAAATCCCCAATTTGACCCTTTTTTTGGGAACTTTCTGGCTACCTACAGTCCGCTGCTATGATGGCTACATCACGAACGTCACAGCACCTAAAAAGTAAGTCATAAAAAACATAAAACGCTTAATGATTCTTTATAGCCTTGAGAGCATCCAATATGAAACGATTGGCACCACTGTTTATCTCGATATGGACATCAAGTTTCAAAATTTAGACTTCACTTATGCCAAATGTGGCATCAAAGTCATCACCTCCCAAACAGTAACTTGGAAGATGACCGATGTGGTAGCCGGGATGAAGTTTTCTTTCTCCACAACGCAAAATTGCTCCCTTAATTTGGAAAGCTTTCGCATAAAACATCTTTCAGAAGTGAAACTTACGCCCGAGTCCAACTTCTTCCGCGTCCTCGGTTCAAAGATGATTCAAATAACCGGAAGGTTTTTCAACCGTAAAATGGTCCAGGTATTAAATGAAAATCTTACCCTCGCCATGTTGAAAATCATGCCAAACATTTGTAAAAGAATCGCTCGGATGGCCGAGATGTTTTTCGAAAAATGAACATAATAAAAGTATTTGTTGAAATATGCATTTTTTATGTGCGTTAAAAAAAATTACACGAGCTTGGATTTGAGGCGCTCCGGGTACGAAGGGCGAACTCAACATCGGACAATTTTTTTTTTTCATTTTCAGATTCTAAACCTCTTGGTGAATACACCCATATAATTTTTATGTTGAGTTCGCCCTTTTTTACCCTGATATTGATATGCGGCAAGCTCTAACTGCGATATCCGAGCGGGTACGAAGGGCGAACTC
Source organism: Orius insidiosus (assembly GCA_014119065.1). Lineage (NCBI taxonomy): Eukaryota > Metazoa > Arthropoda > Insecta > Hemiptera > Anthocoridae > Orius > Orius insidiosus. The sequence continues at coordinate 122,173 of JACGAQ010000241.1, forward strand.
CACATCCTAGTCCATAACCCCCACTCCTTTTCCATTCCAGGGCATGACTTTTCTGTTGAGTTCGCCCGTAACATAAAACTTTAAAATGCGAATATTTTGAAACTACGTTTTGTTGAGTTCGCCCTTCGTACCCGGAGCGCCTCATTTGATCCCAGGACCTTTTGATAACTAAGCAGAGCAGAAAATACATCTTCGCTATTGCCGTAGGGTCAATATTTTCTAATGTAAGCAGGAGAGACATTGATCTGAAGACCTAATTCAACCATTTGGCAACGCTCAGGAGTCTTGAGGGCTTAATCTACACAGGTAAAGCAAGGGGAAAGATAACGAAACCTTTCGGTTTTGATTTGACTTCAGATTTTCTTGACCCTTTTAAGTGGATCTACACCGATCTCAACTTTGTCTGTGGTGCCGGCCGGCCGTAGCATTTTTTTCCGGAACACTTTACGGCCACAGTTTTCATCCGATTTTCACCAAATTTTCACATAAATTTCTTTAGCCGGTGAAGAAGAATGTAACGAGGGCGATTTTGAATTTCGAAAAAATGGCGGAGATATGGCTGTTGGAAATTTTAAAAAATTCGCTGCGGCTGAACCGTTAATCCGATTTTCACCAAATTTTCACCAATTACTCCTTATATTTTTTAAGAATTTTTGGTATAAAAAAATTGCCACTTTTTAATTATTATTTTTTTAGTAGGGAGAAATTTAATACTTCTACCCCTTACGAGAGGCACATCCCTAGGCCAAAGAGCCCGTTATTTCTACCTAAACACTTATAAAAATTTCCGAAAAAAAAAGCGCAAATTTAAAAAAGAAAACCTGGAAAATTTTTCAAACAAAAATCGGAAAATTTTTCAAAAACAAACAAAAAAACTTAGAAAATTTTTTGGAAAAGCAAAACAACTTGGAAAATTAAAAAAAAACTCCTAAAATTTAAAAAAAAAAAAAAAAAAAAAAAAAAAAAAAGAAAACTTGGAAAAGTTTTCGAAAAAAAACTTCCCCCTCCCTTATACTTCCCCTTTCTTAAACTTCCCCTGCCTTATACTTCCCCTTTCTTATACTTCCCTTCCCATATACTTCCTCCTCCCTTATACTTCCCCTTTCTTATACTTCCCCTCCCATATACTTCCCCCACCGTTGTACGTCCCCTCCGTTATACTTCCCCCTCCTATATTGTTACTTCTCTTGGAAGTTTTTCAAACAAGTACTTTTATTTATGCTAAACGCGTAATACAGGTCAGTATTTCGGGTTTGGTATTTACGCCGTCTTTACAAAACAAAAAGAATTCCAGAGATACCTCCAAGTTTGAATTTTAAAAAGAAAGAAAAAAAGAGGAAGCTTTTACTCTATTTTGCATAGAAGTCCCAAGAATATTCTGCGGTCAATCTGCCTTTTTTTCCGCTTTTGTTAAAAAAAAAGCAGCCCTTCTTTTTACGACGAAACCGATCCTCCCCGTCCCCGACGCCGCCAAACCCCCCCGGGGGGTTCGAGAATTTCCCGCGCATGCCTGGCGTGGATTGCAACTGTCCGAACGCGGCATCCAGTGACAGTTGTAGTGCGTGTCTCGTGCAACATGCTTCGCACTCCTTTACACATCGCACTTATCGGTAAGTAAATAATTAATAAAAAATACAAATAATTTTTTTTTCTAAAATAAATAGCGGCTTTTTTCACTTAACGGGGGAGGGATTTTCTTATCCTTAGTTATTTTATTTTTTATAATAAAATTTATTTATTTTTTGCATAAAAGTAGATTTTTGTTAAGATGGAAAAAGTTTTAACTGTATGGAGAAGGGGGAAAGAGAGAGAAAAAACCGCATTCCGCAAAAGTCACCCTCCAATTAAAAAGTTTACAAATGTTAAATAATTGAAAAGAAACTTTTAAAATTTTAAATCCTTTTTCAGGTTTCATTCTGTCAATATATTTTTGTCCTTTGAAAAAAATTTTAATTGCTCTAATTAAGATAGAAAAAAAATTGATGTTTCCTCAAAAGTTCAGGGGTTGGGAGTCCATTAAACTCTCGTTAATCCTTCTAAAAAGAGATTCAAAAGTTCAGGCGCAAAATAAAACACAAAATGTGAAGTTTGAAAAAAAAATGTTAAGATTAAAAATTACTATTCTTTTGTTTCTTTTTAATTTGTGTAATCGTTCCTTAAGAAGCCCTTTTCTCAAGGTTTCCTTGAAAATGCATCCTTGAAGTTATTTCGTACTAATGAACCTCAAGGTAGCTACTGAGGTATCTTAAGGAGTCCTCGAACGGAGGATCCTCGTTTTCACTTATGCCTAAGTTAAAGGGGATATTCAAGGTATACTTTTGCTCAAGGGATACTTACACCTCTTAATACAGCGGCGTTTTTTCTTTAAAGGTTTGCTCCGATATTGCGAGGAAACTGTTTCTTCTTGATTCGGCTTTATAATACAATAATTAACTTCAATACATAAGATTTTTTTTCAAAGTCCTAAAAATGTAGAAATTTGGAAATAATAATTTTTATGATGAAAAAACGATTTTGTACTTAAATTTATGAGTGTTAAAAGAAGCTAAAAACGACGAAAATTTTTTCTTAACCACAATCAATTCTTTGTAAACTGGGAGCAAAAAAAATTATAAGATTACGGTTTTTAGCTTCGTTTTTGATTTTTTTTTAAATTACAGAACAATCAAAAAGAAAATGAAAAAATTTCTGGCGAAAAAGGCCGCCGTGGTATGATGGACCCTTAAGAAAAGTCCCTGCGGAGGATCGAACTCCGGACTCTGTGGTTTTTAAAGGGCTCTTTTCGCGCATTGATGGTGAAATATCAGATGGTGGTATATGGGTCGGGAAACGGTGAAAGGGTGCGAGACAATTAGCGGTTCCGATCGTTCCTCTCTCTCGGCCCTCGCACGGCAATGACATCAGAGTCGTTTCATTATGCACGACTAATTGGCCGGGGCTGATTTCCCACGACGGCTACCACCCGTCACACGCAAATTGGAAAGAGACGAAAATCAATTTCTGGCACAAAACCAAATCTACCCTCAGGCGGTTACGGGGTTCTTCGAGAATTCGGCGACGATTCCGGGCTCTTTCCGGTAGCTGATGAAATTTCCTACGTCAGGAACCGTGAAAATCGTACATCCAATTTCCATTTTGTGGAAACACCTTAGAAACCCGCAGAAACTTACAAAAAACTTGTCACATTTTGACAAAAAATTGTTTTCAACAAACCTCATTCTGGGATTTCACCGATTTCTTTGCTATGTCAACACCTCCGACGAAATTGATCAAACAGGAAATCCAATAAAATCTTCTCGCCTCTCTTGTTTCTCGCGTTTATTTTTAAAATCAAGAATTTATCTTCCCTTTTATTTGTATCAAGGAAAATTTCAAAATTGACGATTATCGTGAAATCTAGACTGTTGGATTACCCTCCATGTTCGGTTTTCCGGGGAACCGTGTCCGAAAAAATTACAGAATTCACGGCCACTTAAATCTTTACGAAGTTCTAGAGTTTCGGAATCGGCTATTCGAAGATAGAATCCAGGGCCTCCTAAATCGTTAAATAGTTCTAGAATTTCAAAAGCTACTAAGCTAGATTTTTGGAATCCAAGGCCTCCTAAGCCGTTAGAAATTTCTAGAATCTCGGAATCGGCTATTCAAAGATGTCATAGAATCCCGTGCCTCCTAAATCGTTAAATAGTTCTAGAATTTCAAAAGCTACTAAGCTAGATTTTTGGAATCCAAGGCCTCCTAAGCCGTTAGAAATTTCTAGAATCTCGGAATCGGCTATTCAAAGATGTCATAGAATCCAGTGCCTCCTAAATCGTTAAATAGTTCTAGAATTTCAAAAGCTACTAAGCTAGATTTTTGGAATCCAAGGCCTCCTAAGCCGTTAGAAATTTCTAGAATCTCGGAATCGGCTATTCAAAGATGTCATAGAATCCAGTGCCTCCTAAATCGTTAAATAGTTCTAGAATTTCAAAAGCTACTAAGCTAGATTTTTGGAATCCAGGGCCTCCTAAGCCGTTAGAAATTTCTAGAATCTCGGAATCGGCTATTCGAAGATGTCATAGAATCCAGTGCCTCCTAAATCGTTAAATAGTTCTAGAATTTCAAAAGCTACTAAGCTAGATTTTTGGAATCCTAGGCCTCCTAAGCCGTTAGAAATTTCTAGAATCTCGGAATCGGCTATTCAAAGATGTCATAGAATCCAGTGCCTCCTAAATCGTTAAATAGTTCTAGAATTTCAAAAGCTACTAAGCTAGATTTTTGGAATCTAAGGCCTCCTAAGCCGTTAGAAATTTCTAGAATCTCGGAATCGGCTATTCAAAGATGTCATAGAATCCAGGGCCACCTAAATATTTACTCTAATGGCCTATTTTCCGACGATTAACCAAAGTAAAGATTGTTTTTTTTTATCTGTAAGATATCGACGTGAAAAAAGGGATTCGGGTTTGATTTGGGTTTTCTCGTCGTTGAAGGGACACACAAAAAAAGGGGGTCACCGATTGAAAATCCCTGTAGCGACCGCTGGCCCTTCCAGTCGAGCACATCGGCCCTTTGTGGGCCCAGCCGTGTGACAAAAGCGCCCACAAAACGCAATCCGGAGAATATATAAATCCAGAATTCCCTTAAAGGAAAAAAGGGCGAAAACCCTACGAATATTAAGAAAAATAAAAGGATTTAGAAATTTTCACTTTCCTTCCATTTTATATCTTCCACAATATTCAGAAAAATGATAACGATCCAAAGATACATGGCAGGTCTCACTTGTTGCTCTGGCTAACGACTGCTAACCTTCCCTTCCCTCCGCTTATGTATTATTCAACATTCCAGCCTTCTTTACCACTTTTCCTACCCCGCTTTTAACGTCTTAAAAGTGCGACTATATCAAAAAATTTTCAAACTGCGATTCTTAATTTTCTAAATGGATTCCGTGTGGGAGGAAAACGAGGAAAGTGTTAAAACGAAGGGAAAAGACTCATTAGGGAAATGTTCTCATGCGTGCTCTCCACTTTATCGAGCCACGAATTTGAAGTAAGAAAACCACAACAAATTTTCGAATTTCCCCCCTTTTCTAGACAACAGAGAAAAGCTAATTTGGTTCATTGTTAACGAATAAATCCTAAATCTTATTTCTCGTTTAGTATTTCTTAAGCTCTAGAATCTCGGAAGCGGGAATGCTATTGAGTCCACGGCCTCCTAAATACGTTCTGAAATTTCAGAAGAGGTAATTCTACGGTGTTTTAGTATCCACGGCCTCCTAAATCGTTAAAACGTTATAGAATCTCGGAAGACCATTTTAAGGCGTTTTAGAATCCACAGCCTCCTAAATTGAATTATGGAGTACACAGCCTCCCAGATCTTCACTAAATTCTAGAATCTCGGGAGAGGCTATTCTAAGATGTTTAGAATCCTCGGCCTCCTTCCACTGCCTCCTACATTGTCTTTTTTATCTGCAATAAGTTCTTAAGCTCTAGAATCTCGGAAGCGGGCTATTCTGAGATGCTATGTAGTCCACGGCCTCCTAAATACGTTCTGAAATTTCAGAAGAGGTAATTCTATGGTGTTTTAGTATCCACGGCCTCCTATATCGTTAAAACGTTATGGAATCTCAGAAGAGTATTCTAAAGGCGTTTTAGAATCCACAGCCTCATAAATTGAGTTCTGGAGTACACAGCCTTCCAGATCTTCACTAATTTCTAGAATTTCGCTAGAGACCATTTTAATGTGTTCGAGAATCCACGGTCTCCGAAATCGTCATAATCCACGGCCTCAAAGATATTTAGAAAGTTCTAGAACCTAGGGAGACTATTCTAAAATGTTTAGAATCCTCGGCCACCTTCCACTGCCTCCTAAATTGTCTTTTTATCTGCAATAAGTTCTTAAGTCCTAGAATCTCGGAAGCGGCTATTCTGAGATGCTATGGAGTCCACGGCCTCCTAAATACGTTCTGAAATTACAGAAGAGGCACTTCTATGGTGCTTTAGTATCCACGGCCTCCTATATCGATAAAACGTTTTGGAATCTCGGAAGACGGTTCTAAGGCGTTTTAGAATCCACAGCCTCCTAAATTGAATTCTGGAGTACACAGCCTCCCAGATCTTCACTAAATTCTAGATTCTCGGAAGCGGCTATTCTGAGATGCTATGAAGTCCAGGGCCTCCTAAATACGTTCTGAAATTTCAGAAGAGGCAATTCTATGGTGTTTTAGTATCCACGGCCTCCTAAATCGTTAAAACGTTATAGAATCCCGGAAGACTATTCTAAGGCGACTTAGAGTCCACAGCCACCTGAATTGAATTCTGGAGTACACAGCCTCCCAGATCTTCACTAATTTCTAGAATTTCGGAAGAGGCCATTTTAATATGTTCGAGAATCCACGGCCTCCGAAATCGTCATAATCCACGGCCTTCCAGATCTTCAAAAAGTTCTAGAATCTCGGGAGACTGTTCTAAGATGTATAGAATCCTCGGCCTCCTTCCACTGCCTCCTAAATTATCTTTTTTATCCCCAAGAAGTTCTTAAGCTCTAGAATCTCGGAAGCGGCTATTTTGAGATGCTATGTAGTCCACGGCCTCCTAAATACGTTCTGAAATTTCAGAAGAGGCAATTCTATGGTGTTTTAGTATCCACGGCCACCTAAATTGAATTCTGGAGAACACAGCCTCCCAGATCTTCATTAAATTCTAGAATCTAGGGAGAGGCCATTTTAATGTGTGCGAGAATCCACGGCCTCCCAGATCTTCAAAAAGTTCTAGAACCTCGGGAGACTATTCTAAGATGTTTAGAATGCTCGGCCACCTTCCTCTGCCTCCTAAATCGTCATTTTTGATCTCTAATAAGTTATTGTTGTCGAGGAAATGTTTGATCTAATAGGACGAAATCGTCCTCTAATGTCTTGGGGACTCGACAGGAACTCATCCACTTAGAAACGGCTCGTTAACGCGGGGTGATAAAGGGTTTTCGGTATGGAAACTCGGAAGTCACGCGAGTGTAATTAGCAGATTGCCAAGGATAGCGTTAATTGATCGATGTAGACTGCTAACGCCCTTTCTATTTCAATCCTCTCGGATTAGAATTTATCATTTTTTTTCTCCTTCCCCAATTTAGGAGGCCGTGCATGAATTTTCCAATGCCAACAAAACCCATAATTCTTTTTCAAAGAAAATGGCGTGTAAAGTGACTTTTCAGTTGTTGCATTCGACCCGATCAGTCATTTTAACTAAAGCGTGAACCATTTTCGGATTAAATGAACCGAAAATTTTCAATCCTCCGTTTTCTCAGAAAGGAAAGAAGAAAAAGAAAAAATAATAAAACGAATATAAATGAACAGCCAAAACTTTCGAATTTTTCCTCAATAAAATCAATGTTTAATATTAAGGGTATTTGTTGAAAACTTAAGTCCCGGCCGTTGCGCATTAGATAAAATTGTAGAGTGTTTGACGATTTAGGAGGCCATGAATTACAAACACCTTTGAATAGCCTCTTCCGAGATTCTCGAAGTGTATAAAGATTTAGAAGGCCGAGGATTTCAACATCTTAGAATAGCCTCTTCCGAGATACTAGGACTAGGTATTGGAGGCTGTGGATTCTAAAATACCTTAGAATAGCCTCCCGAGATTCTCGAAGTTTATAAAGATTTAGAAGGCCGAGGATTTTAACATCTTAGAATAGCCTCTTCCGAGATTCTAGGACTAGGTTTAGGAGGCTGTGGATTCTAAAATACCTTAGAATAGCCTCCCGAGATTCTCGAAGTTTATAAAGATTTAGAAGGCCGAGGATTTTAACATCTTAGAATAGCCTCTTCCGAGATTCTAGGGCTAGGTTTAGGAGGCTGTGGATTCTAAAATACCTTAGAATAGCCTCCCGTGATTCTCGAAGTTTATAAAGATTTAGAAGGCCGAGGATTTTAACATCTTAGAATAGCCTCTTTCGAGATTCTAGGACTAGATTTAGGAGGCTGTGGATTTTAACTTAGAAATGCCTCCCGAGATTCTGGATCTTTCTGACGATTTAGGAAGCCATGGATCTCCGAACGTTTGTAAATTTTCGGCAAATGATGGCTTCATAAAGTTTTTAGCCTACAAAAAAACGGTCATTCCATGATTGATCCGAGTTTGTTGTTTTTGTTGTTCGAGCGTAAAAAGTGAAGGAGGTCATCAGTATTCTGGAAGTTATAAAGGTTTTGAAGGAGTTCGGACGCCCTTAAAACGTGGAAACCGCCGAAACCCTTCCCTCCCGCCCTAAACGTGCCTCGACTAATCCTTTTTGTACCCCTATGTGAGGAGGGGTGGTCAAAGTTCATTTCGAGACGTGTCCCGACTCCGCGATTTTCCGCCCTTCGCCGTCCCAAATCCACAGAAAACTTTCCGTGTAAACAATTAGAGTGTAGATCCCACAACTTGGCTTCGAAACTCAATGGGTTCATGGAACTTTTTGCGGTGAAAAATTTTTAAAAAGTTTTAAAAAAAAGTGTAAAAATTCTTTGTTTACTTGAATAAAAGTTAACGGAGCGAATAATTGTTATCGATACAAGGGAGTTAAAAGGGTGCCTTCTTTCTTCCCGGCGGGGATATTCAATATGTGGAATTGAGCCGTTTTCTCCTCTTGGGAGGTACCTGGGAGGGTGAGGAATCGCCAAAACCTTATTTGCAGCGAAGAAGCCATCAAAGTTTTAACGGATGCTCACGAATTTCTTACTCGGAATCCCCTTTTCCAACTTATGAATTTTTTCCTCCAAGTTTTCAACGTCAGATTCTTACAGAAAAAAAAATCGAGGTTGCTTTTCTCTGAGAATTAGAGTTTTCTTTAAGGCCTTTGGAAGATCTTCAATTAGAGAAGTTGCGGGAAACGGGGAGGGTTTTCGAGTAATCAGGGTGGCCACTCGTAAACCGGGGCTTTAGTGTGATTGCCCGGATGTCTCGAATACACGAAAAGGAAGGAGTTCGATGTAAAATCGATCCTTCCATTAACCCCGGTGCTATCCGAAAACCTCAAACCAAACTTGTCATTTGGGAAAATCTACATTTTTTTTTAACTTCGAGTATTGTATTAACCTTCATGGGAGAGGGTGGAGGAAAGTTTGTGATGTCACAAAATTCTAGAATTTCGGAAGTGCCTGTGAAGGGCGTCCTAAATCGTTTCAGAATCCAGAATCTCGGGAGGCAATTTTAATTTAGAATCCACAGCCTCCTAAATCTAGTCCTAGTATCTCGGAAGAGGCTATTCTATGATGTTAAAATCCTCGGCCTTCTAAATCTTTATACACTTCGAGAAACTCGGGAGGCTATTCTAAGGTATTTTAGAGTCCACAGCCTCCTAAACATAGACCTAGAATCTCGGAAGAGGCTATTCTAAGATGTCAAAATCCTCGGCCTTCAAAATCTTTATAAACTTCGAGAGTCTCGGTAGAGTATTCTAAGGTATTTTAGAATCCACAGCCTCCAAAACCTAGTCCTAGAATCTCGGAAGAGGCTATTCTAAGATGTTAAAATCCTCGGCCTTCTAAATCTTTATAAACTTCGAAAATCTCGGGAGGCTATTCTAAGGTATTTTAGAGTCCACAGCCTCCTAAACCTAGTCCTAGAATCTCTGAAGAGGCTATTCTAAAATGTCAAAATCCTCGGCCTTCTAAATCTTTATACACTTCGAAAATCTCGGGAGGCTATTCTAAGGTATTTTAGAATCCACAGCCTCCTAAACCTAGTCCTAGAATCCCGGCTATTCTCAGAAGTTATAGAATCCAGGGCCGTCTATATCTCTTTTAGAAATATTTCTTTCTTAGTTTTTCTGTAAATCAAAAAGATTTTGCTCAAAAAAGGGGACAAACTTTAGATTTTGTTTTGCAGTTCTAAATCAGTTTCAAAGGCGCCGTAGTTTTGAAATTTATGAGGGACTGACCTCGGAAGATAACCCCTCAATAAATAATTCGCCCGCTGTAAGGCTCATCTCAAAAGTCGGTTATTGTCCAACTTTCTTAAAAGTTAAAATTTTTTTTTATTTTAGAAAACCCAATGAATATGAGCTTAACAAGGTCGTGAATGAGCTCTAATTGCAACGGTGGAAACGAAGGGGGGGATTCCAATCAGGGAGATACTGTTTCAAAACTTATCTAATCGTCTCGGAAGGCTTTTCATGAAAACCAGAAATCCTCTCTCGTTTCAACCTCTCCGCACCTCCACTTAATTGTGGTCGGAATTCAAGATCCTTGCTCTAGAAACCCTGCGACATCTAAAACCATATTCAATTAAGATTAATTGTCCGGATGAAATTGAGCTTCCTATTTTAGCAGTGACGTTCCCATGAGGCGTGGGGGAAAACGTTGATAACAGTGGTAAATATAGCGCTTACATATTGGGTGGGCAAGATGACGGTGGCCGTGGATTGCTCGGTTGGATGCAGAAGTTGGATTTGTGGCAAAAGAAAACTGAGAATGAGAAGTTTCGTATTGCGAAAAAGACGATCGATGGGCACTTGTAGCTCTTCGGTATCGGACAACAAAAAGGGAGAAGTCGAAGGCCCGAAAACTCATTTCGTACTATGAATCTCGGGGAAGTAGGAAGTCAATATTTGACTTTTCAAAGGTGACGCCGGGCCCTGAAGGGTCGCTCACAATGAGAACTTGCTTTGCCAGATGCCCACATGTTAAGTCCTCCCTCGCTCTTGTTTACATCGAAATATTCCATTGTTCTTTTTTTTTTTGTTCTTCGAGAGGTGTTTTTCAAAACGGAGCCTTTGTCTCCCGCGTGAAAGGGTCTTAATTAAAAGTAGTCATCTGCTTTACGATCTACAATTTCGCCACCGATAAAATTGAGTCCTTCGCAGGCTTTTTTCTAAAGTTCTTTACGAAATCTCAGGTTTGAAAAAGAGAAAATGACGGTGGTAGGTGGAAAAAGAGGTTTGGAGGGGACGGAGATTGAGATAGAAGAAAAGAAAATGTATGCCTCGGCTTACCGAAAGGCATTCAGGGAAGAATGAGGCGATTTTCTGCGTATTTTATTTTTAAATTTGCTCATATTTTATCCTATAAAAAACCCATTACATATATCGTATAACGTTCACATTTTAAACATTGGGAATCCCATTTTAACTTTCTTAAAGAAGTTATTGTGATACCCTCCACGTCGGGTTTTTGGGGAAGGGTCTTCCAGACCCCGTACGAATATGGATTATACCGATCTCAACTTTGTCTGTGGTGCCGGCCGGCCGTAGCATTTTTTTCCAGAACACTTTATGGCCACAGTTTTCATCCGATTTTCACCAAATTTTCACACGAATTTCTTTAGCCGGTGAAGAAACTAACGAGGGCGATTTTTGAATTTCGAAAAAATGGCGGAGATATGTCTGTTTGAAATTTAAAAAAATTCGCTGCGGCCGAACAGTTAATCTGATTTTCACCAAATTTTCACCAATTACTCCTTAAATTTTTTAAGAATTTATGGTGTAAGAAAATTGACACTTTTTAATTATTATTTTTTTTAGTAGGGAGAAATTTCGTACTTCTACCCATTAAGAGAGGCACATCCGTAGGCCAAAGAGCCCATTATTTCTACCTTGACACTTAAAAAATTGTCGAAAAAAAGAACTTGGAAAATTAAAAAAAAAAAGGAAAACCCGGAAAATTTTTGGAAAAAAAAACTTAGAAAATTTTCCAAAAAAATAACTAAACAAAAAAGAGGAAAACCCGGAAAATTTTCGAAAAATGAAAAGGAAAAAAAATCGAAAAATAGGAAAACCCGGAAAATTTTTGAAAAAAAACTTGGAAAATTTTTCGGAAAAAAACTTAAAAAATTTTTCTGAAAAAAAAATTTGGAATATTTTTCAAAAAAAAACTTCCCCCTCACTTTTACTTTCCCTCCCTAATACTTCCCCCTCCTTTATACTTTCGTTCCCTTATACTTCCTCCTCCGTTATACGACCTCCTCTGTTATACTTTCCCTCCGTTTTACTTCCCCCTCCGTTATACTTCCCCCTTCAATATTTTTACTTTTAACTTCCTCAAGAAGTTTTTACTTCTCTTTAAGGAAGTGTTCGTTGGAAGCTCTTCAAAAAAGTACTTAGATTTGAGTCAAGAGGGGTTTCTAAAGGGAATTTCGCCGAAGAATCGATTGACCGAATCAGTTCAGCCAGAGATCTTCGCGGTTTTCTTTCTCTCTTCTTTGCTGTGCTCTTTTGTGGGGTTACTTTTTTGACGGTTTGAACTTACCTACTTTCCTAACCTTCGTGAGGGCCATCACCTTGCTTGTAGAACCCGGAGAACATAATTAGACCTTGGATTTTTCGCTCCCTTTGGGGGATTAGCAGCGTAATTTAAATCATTTCCATCGTGCTCTACTAATTTGACTTTCGGTCCGAACGTACATTGTAGTTTAACATCATTATCGATCCTCCGGAAACCAATTTCAGCGTGTAAACATAATCCGGTGACCTGGATGAATTTAATGGATTTCAATGTCTGTTCATTCCTCTAAAATTGTTTCCAAATTAAAAATAATAATAATTTGGTGAGAGGATTGAAAAAAATGTTTTAAAACTGGAATAAAAAGTGTAAAAAGTTTCGAAGAGGGAGATTCGGATGGTAGTGCGTGGAAGGCACCCCTTTTTCTATTGTTTCAAGTACCCGCTTTTTTTTTTCTCTTCTTCTCTCCCTCTCTTCGCCCTAATTGGTCCCAGATTCTACACAAGCGCTCGCAAAAGAGAAAATTGCTTCCCGGTCTGAACCCTTTTCTATTCACCGGGACACTCGACGTTTTTTCAACTCGGATTTACATGTTTCACAATTTCGAGAGAGAAAAATTTATTTGAATCTATTTTTTTCATTATGAAGTTCTCATTTGTCTTTTGGGAAATCCGGGATTATGACCGGCCCCCTCTAAAGGTTAACGGAGTGAAAGACAACCTTGCGGCTTTTCGCTCCATTACACATCCCGGACTATTATCACACTATTTTTTCGCCCCCTCAAAAGCAATTTATTTACACTTTGAAAACGTATTTTTTTTTCCCTTTTCGGAGAATCAGTGTCTTAAGTCATGTAAAAACGGAGGTTTCTCTCTTAAAAAGTGATTCGTCAAAAACATTTAAAAACTGAGAAAAATCCGTCAAAATCATTTAAAAACTCAGAAAAATTCGTCAAAATCATGTGAAAAATGAGAAAAATTCGCTTAAAAAGCGCTAAGAACTAGTCAAAATCACGTAAACACTGAGGTTTTTCTCTTAGAAAGCAAAAAAAATGGGGTTTTTCTCTCAAAAGTTAAAAAAAAAAAATCGTCAAAATCATGTAATCACTTAGGTTTCTTTCTCAAAAAGTAAGAAAAAATAGGGGTTTTCTCTCAAAAGTCAAGAAAAATTCGTCAAAATCATTTGAAAAATGAGAATGATTATCTGAAAAAGCGCTAAGAACTAGTCAAAATCACGTAAACATTGAGGTTTCTCTCCCAGAAAGCAAAAAAAAAAAAAAAAAAAATTGAAGTTTTTCTCTAAAAAGTAAAAAAAATCGTCAAAATCATGTAAAAACTTAGGTTTCTTTTTCAATAAGTAAGAAAAAATATGGTTTTTCTCTCAAATGTCAAGAAAATTTCGTCAAAATCATAGAAAAACTGAAAAAAGTTCGTCAAAATTATGTAAAGACTTAGGTTTTTTTTCAATAAGCAAGAAAAAATATGGTTTTTCTCTCAAAAGTCAAAAAAATTTCGTCAAAATCATATAAAAACTGAAAAAAATTCGTCAAAATTATGTAAAAACTGAGAAAAATTCGCCAGAATCATGTGGAAAATAAGGAAAATTTGCTGAAAAAGCGAGAAGAACTGGTCAAAATCATGTAAAAATTTAGGTTTCTTTCACAAAAAGTAAGAAAAAATGGGGTTTCCTCTTAAAAGTCAACGAAAAATCGTCAAAATCATGTAAAAACTTAGGTTTCTTTCTCAATAAGTAAGAAAAAATATGGTTTTTCTCTCAAAAGTCAAGAAAAAATAAGGAAAATTTGCTGAAAAAACGATAAGAACTGGTGAAAATCATGTAATAATTTAGGTTTCTTTTACAAAAAGTAAGAAAAAAAATGGGGTTTTCTCTCAAAAGTCATGAAAATTCGTCGAAATCATGTGAAATATAAGAAAAATTCACTGAAAAAGCGAGAAGAGCATGTCAAAATCATGAAAATATTAAAGTTTTTCATCGCAAAAACAAAAAAAAAAAATGGGATTTTTTTCCTAAATAGTAAACAAAAAAATTCGTCAAAATTTTGTAAAGTCAACGAAAATTTGTCAAAATCATGTAAAAACTGAGGTTTCTTTCTCAAAAGCAAGAAAAAAATGGGGGTTTTCTCTTAAAAGTCAACAAAAATTCTTCAAAATCATGAAAAACCTGAGGTTTCTCTCTCAAAAAGCAAGAAAAAATAGTTTTTTCCTCTCAAAAGTCAAGAAAAATTCGTCAAAAATAATGTAAAAACTGAGAAAAGCACGTATAAATGGCGTGAAAAAATTAATGCAAAGAACCATCTTGTCTGATTTAGAGATGGAAGCTTTAGGGTCAAGGTTGTTATGAGAAAAATTTTTGATGAATATAAAATCTACCAAAAAACAAGACGTTGTTCACAGTTCACTGATTTCTTTGATCCGAGAAAAATAGAAGCCTGATAAGTGGTAGAGGGAGAAAAAAAAGGGCGAAAAAATAAAATGAGACCGTTTAATCCTCCTAAATGGACGCTCACGTTTGCGAAATTATAATCTGCCGGTTAATTTGCCTCCACCCCCTCCGGTCGTCATTTTCTCAAAAGGCTTATCCCGGAGAACCCTCGTTTTCATTCAAATCCAACGTCCCTCCCACGAAACAAAAATGAGATTAAACTCACAATGGAAGATTTAAAAGCCGAGATTTACAGAAAGGCTAATCCAAGAAAAAAAACCTCATGTTCACATTTAAATATCTAATTTATAGCATTTTATTTATGGAGAGATAAATCAAAAAGTTATACTAAATGAGGGGGGTGTTTTAGGGAAATCGCTGTTTCCGGAGAATGTCTCTTTTATCGACACTTAATTTAATGTTTTAAGTCTTCATGTCGTATTTTCTATACATCGATAAATATTTCAAACTTTTAGATTTACGTACAGTCGACTTCGGTTATAATAGGAATTCAGTACTTTTGGGGAAATTTTCTCGATTTTTAAGAGAAAAACCTCAGTTCTTACATAACTTTGATCAAATTTTCTCGACTTTAAAGGGATAAACCTAGGGTTTTTTACATGATTTGACGAATTTCACTCGCTTTCCAAAAGAAAAACCTCAGTTTTTGCATGACTTTAGCGAACTTTTTTCAGTTTTAACATGATTTTGACGAATTTCTCTCGCTTTTTGAAAGAGAAACCTCAGTTTTTGCATGACTTTAGCGAACTTTTTTCAGTTTTAACATGATTTTGACGAATTTTTCTCGCTTTCTGAAAGAGAAACCACAGTTTTTGCATGACTTTACCGAACTTTTCTCAGTTTTTACATGATTTTGACGAATTTCTCTCGGTTTCTGAAAAAGAAACCTCAGTTTTTGCATGACTTTAGTGAACTTTTTTCAGTTTTTACATGATTTTGACGAATTTATCTTGCTTTCTGAAAGAGAAACCTCAGTTTTTGCATGACTTCAGCGAATTTCTCTCAGTTTTTACATGATTTTGACGAATTTCTCTCATTTTCTGAAAGAGAAACCTTAGTTTTTGAATGACTTGGCGAAATTTTTCAGTTTTAACATGATTTTGACGAATTTCTCTCACTTTCTGAAAGAGAAACCTCAGTTTTTGCATGACTTTAGCGAACTTTTCTCAGTATTAACATGATTTTGACGAATTTCTCTCGCTTTCTGAAAGAGAAACCTCAGTTTTTGCATGACTTTAGCGAACTTTTTTCAGTTTTAACATGATTATGACGAATTTCTCTCGCTTTCAGAAAGAGAAACCTTAGTGTTTGAATGACTTAAGCGAACTTTTCTCAGTTTTAAGATGGTTTTATCTCAGTTTTTTCATAATGATGGCGAATATTTCTCTATTTTCAAGAGAGGAACCTCAATTTTTACATAATTTTTACGAATTTTTCTTGATTTTTAAGAGAGCAACCTCAGTTTATATCTTGATATTAATGTAGCAATGATGCCCAAGGAAAAAAAAACTACCTAAAAAAATTGACGATCAGCTGGATGCAATAGTTTTGATTTTATTATAAAGGTTTTTTTTTAATTTCTCTTTAAAATTTTGGCGATTTTTTCGGAGAAAAGGGAATCTACAAGTCACTTTTTTTTTGCTCTTAAAATACGTAATTAGAGCGTAAAATTTCACTTTTCCTATAAAAACGTTTAATAAACCCCCGACCGTTTAAAGGTCACTTAACATGTTAATAAAAGAGGATTAATCTGAAAATGTCCAAAAAGTTTCATATCTTGTAATAATATGGAAGAGATAAAGTGAGAAAACGGGTTATAAAGGGAGAAGCGTGTGACGGCGGTCTGAAGGAGGGGGGAGTGATGTTCTCATTAGGTCGGGTGCCATCCCCGAGATTAAACTTTCTTCCACCCGTTTTCTTAACAGCCTCCCCGAACCGAAAAGCTCCCTTCGAACCCCCTACCGTCTGATCAACTTTCCAAAAACATTTCTTCGCCTTGGAAAAACGGACGATTTTTTTTTTTTCAATTTAAAACCGCCCTTTCATCAATAAACGAGCTCATTTCAAACTAATGAAACTCGAGAAATCGACGCATAGACTACTTTTCGAGGATCTCAAATCTACGTTTCTAATATACCCAGGGGCTCTACGCGAAAGTCAACACTGTACTGGAAGACCCTACCCCAAAAACTGTACATAGAGGGTAGTACAATAGTTTTAGTTAAAAGAGACTGGACATTTTGGATGTCATCTGGTCTGCGTGGTGCCCTACGTGGGTCAGTGGTCAATGTTTCAGCACTCGTAAGAAGACCTGAGCAATCCACTCCTCACATTGGCGGACCAAAAAGAAGCTTATGGACCTCTGGATGGGTCAGCAATGGATAGTCAATGATATCTATTGTTGGCCCCTAATGTTTTTCCCCCCAGCAAAACGTTAAAATCATGTTAAAACTGAAAAAAGTTCGCTAAAGTCATGCAAAAACTAAGGTTTGTCTTTCAGAAAGCGAGAGCAATTCGTCAAAATCTTGTAAAAACTGAGAAAAGGTCGGTAATGTCATGCAAAAACTGAGGTCTCTCTTTCAGAAAGTGAGATAAATTCGTCAAAATCATGTTAAAACTGAAAAAAGTTCGCTAAAGTCATGCAAAAACTAAGGTTTGTCTTTCAGAAAGCGAGAGAAATTATTCAAAATCATGTTAAAACTGAAAAAAGTTGCTAAAGTCATGCAAAAACTGAGGTTTGTCTTTCAGAAAGCGAGAGAAATTTGTCAAAATCATGTTGAAACTGAAAAAAGTTCGCTAAAGTCGTGCAAAAACTGAGGTTTCTCTTTCAGAAAGCGAATAAATTCGTCAAAATCATGTTGAAACTGAAAAAAGTTCGCTAAAGTCGTGCAAAAACTGAGGTTTCTCTTTCAGAAAGCGAGATAAATTCGTCAAAATCATGTTGAAACTGAAAAAAGTTCGCTAAAGTCGTGCAAAAACTGAGGTTTCTCTTTCAGAAAGCGAGATAAATTCGTAAAAATTGAGAAAAGTTCCCTAAAGTCATGCAAAAACTGAGGTTTTTCTTTCAGAGAGCGAGATAAATTCGTCAAAATCATGTTGAAACTGAAAAAAGTTCGCTAAAGTCGTGCAAAAACTGAGGTTTCTCTTTCAGAAAGCGAGATAAATTCGTCAAAATCATGTAAAAATTGAGAAAAGTTCCCTAAAGTCATGCAAAAACTGAGGTTTTTCTTTCAGAGAGCGAGATAAATTCGTCAAAATCATGTTGAAACTGAAAAAAGTTCGCTAAAGTCGTGCAAAAACTGAGGTTTCTCTTTCAGAAAGCGAGATAAATTCGTCAAAATCATGTAAAAATTGAGAAAAGTTCCCTAAAGTCATGCAAAAACTGAGGTTTTTCTTTCAGAGAGCGAGATAAATTCGTCAAAATCATGTTGAAACTGAAAAAAGTTCGCTAAAGTCGTGCAAAAACTGAGGTTTCTCTTTCAGAAAGCGAGATAAATTCGTCAAAATCATGTAAAAATTGAGAAAAGTTCGCTAAAGTCATGCAAAAACTGAGGTTTCTCTTTCAGAAAGAGAGAAATTCGTCAAAATGATGTTAAAACTGAAAAAAGTTCGCTAAAGTCATGCAAAAACTGAGGTTTCTCTCACGCAGAAAATAGATGATATTTCGGGTTTTAAAAGCTCCATGTTGGCCTCCCGGCAGATGCTCGTCGATTTCGAGATCGTAGAAGTTGGAGGGTGCAAAACTCCGAGCAGTATATCACGAAATATCGTCGAGAAGATTCCCCTCCTTCCTTTTATAATTTATGGCCGAAAGTGAGCGGAAACCGTCGAAATCCGAGGCTTGAAATAATAAAAAGCAATAATTCATGTCGCTGAGAAATATCATTTAAACATTTTTTTATACAAATAGGATTAAGATGACGTTGTAGTCATCCTTCCATCTCCTACGCTCGATTGAATACCCCGTGGAGTGCAGCTAAATACCATAATAGGATTCCTGATCCAGCTCGGGATTATCGTACAAGTTGCCAACTAAACAAAACGTTCGATCGATGAGCGAAAAAATAAACAATCTCGAAATATTCATATGAGTAGTTTGCCATTGACGGGGGCTTTCAAAAGGGCCTTTTCTACGGTTTGAATACAAGTTAGAAGCGCCATTAAAACGTGCCTTGAATCTGCCACCCTTTCATCCCCCCCTCCCCACACTTTACAGTCACATACGCTCTTTACATTCTATGTATATCAATTTTACTCAAACAAATTGTTTATGTCAATGTAGGTTGAAGGACAAAATTCTTCAAAAGACCGTTTATGAAGCACACAAAAATAAGAGGTTCGCAGTAAGGTTGGCAGCTCTGAAGGCTTTGATTATGGACGTGGGTTGGTGATCAACACCTTATACTCATAGCACAAACAGTGTTGTTTTGACGCTTTTTCGAGTTTTCTGTAGTAAGTTAATAAAGTTAACGACCAAAAAATAGGCTAAACCCTCACGACTTGAGTGTAGTTCTGAAGTGTTGCTCTCCAAATGTTTCCGGACGTTTCTATCTTAGGTTGGGAAGAGTGGTTGGGCGTTTGTGGTGGGGGGGACGTTAAGGTCTTCGGGTTTGCGATAGGCCTGTCGATGACACAATAGAAAGTTGTCCACCCTTTAACAACTTGAAAACTATCGATCCAAATGTGACAATGGACACTTGAGGAGGGAGATGCTTGAAGGTCGGTTTAATATCACCGAGAAAAATAAACTGAAATTGTTTTTAACTTCCTCAAAGAGATTCTCATACCCTTCATGTAAGGCAGGGAAAGGTTCTTGCAGATCCCGCAGAGGAAACCTGATTGTTTGTGGTGCTGGCCCCAAAATGGCGGACTTCTGTCTTTTTGAAGTTTTGAAATCTACGCTGCGGTCGATCGGTCCTGTTTTCACCAAAACGAATTTTAACTTCCTTAAAGAAGTTATTGTGATACCCTCCACGTCGGGTTTTTGGGGAAGGGTCTTCCAGACCCGGAGGGTCAAATCGAATATTGATCTTTACCGATCTCAACTCTGTCTGTGGTGCCGGCCGGCCGTAGCATTTTTTTCCGGAGCACTTTACAGCCACACTTTTCAACCGATTTTCACCAAATTTCTTTAGCCGGTGAAGGAGAATTATCGTCAGCGATTTTCGTATTTCGAAAAAATGGCGGAGATATGGCTGTTTGAAATTTTAAAAAATTCGCTGCGGCTGAACCGTTAATCCGATTTTTACCAAATTTTCACCAATTACTCCTTATATATTTTAAGAATTTTTGGTGTAAAAAATTGCCACTTTCTAATTATTATTTTTTTAGTAGGGAGAAATTTCATACTTCTACCCTTACGAGAGGGCACATCCGTAGGCCAAAGAGCCCATTATTTCTACGATGACACTTAAAAAAGAACTTGGAAAATTTAAAAAAAAAAAAAAAAAAAAAGGAAACCCCGGAAAATTTTTGGAAAAAAACTTAGAAATTTATCCAAAAAAAAAACTAAACGAAAAAGAGGAAAACCCGGAAATTTTTGAAAAAAAAAAACTTAGAAAATTAAAAAAATATACTCGGAAAATTAAAAAAAAAAAAAAAAACTTGGAAAATTTCTCGAAAAAAAATAAAAACTTCTCCCTATCTTATTCTTCTCCTCCTTCACACTTTCCCTACCTTCGTTATACTTTCGTTCCCTTATACTCTCCCGTCCGTTATACTTCCCCCTTCGTTATACTTAGCCCTCTGTTATACTTCCGCTCCCATATATTCCCCCTCCGTTTTACGTCCCCTCCGTTATACTTCCCCCTCCTATATACTTCCCCTTCCCATATACTTCCCCCTCCTTTATTACTTACTTATCTTTAAGGAAGTTTTCGTTGGAAGCTCTTCATTTTTTCAAGCAATAAAAAATTGAAACTTAGAGTTAGATCCGGGTTTGTCACGATGGAATCTTGAAGGAGGCATAGTGTCAGAAGGGTTCCCCTAGGACATTAAATTTTCAAGGGTTAGCCCTGAAAGGTTTTAACGCTCCGGATCCCCAACCACTAAACGACTCCTCGTCCTTTTCCCGCCCGACAGACCGACCCTGTGACGTCACTAATTTAAACCGGGGATCCACTCGAGTCCAACAATCCTTGAATCGATTCAAAAGCTAGAACTTGAAGCACATTTTGACAAAAATTTTTCATTAAAAAATTGAATGTTTTTAAAATCTGCTTATTTGTTTTTCTCCAGGGTATTGTACATATTTCGCTTTGGGACTTTTAAAAATCCGATTAGTCTCTTTCCTTTTCCCCTCCCCGCACTATTTTTAAGAACCTCTCGTTTCTTGCTATCCTTAGGGACCTGTTTACATCCTCAGGTCACGTACGTATTCGCCCAAGAGAAGAGAGAGGGAGGGGACCTCCTTTTCAACTCGCGCTGGTCTATTGTACCGCAAGACTTCATTCCCTCACCCCTTCAGCTCTTCCTTTTTTTTCCCCACCCACCAGTCACTTCCTCTTCGCCATTCACAAATTGTCTCCCATTAGTATGTGTTTCTGAAAAGAAAAATTTATAGGGAAAACGACCTGGAATTTCTCTTGGTGGTTCAAGAGGATTTTTACCCAGAAACTTCACATACTTGAGTTTATTTTCAAATGTTTACTCGGAAAACTCCTGAAACTTTTTAAAGTTTTTGCGTTACTCATTATGACACCTAAAGCCCCCTTTATACTACTCGAGGTGTACCGAGCTAAAGGAAAATGTCAAAAAGAAAACCATCTTTTGTGCACGAGTCAAAGAGATTGCGGGCTCTCAACTCCATTGTTGGTACTATCCTCGCCCACCAGTTCTCTGATTTCACTCTCCGTCGACATGATGCACACCAGGTCTGCTTAGATCATTCTGACGGCCACTTGAAGGAAATTCCCCCTCGTGGGGGGGGGGGGAGGTTGAGGGCGCGCAATCCCTTTTACTGCACAAAAGACAACCGACGAATTATGCGAACCTCGGCTTAGCTCCTAGCAGACTTAAGATTAACTGCAGAGCATTGACTAACCTCACAGTCTTTACGTTGTGCGGGGGAGGAAACGTACTGGTTGGAAGAGCTTCCAACGAAAACTACCTTAAAGAGAAGTAAAAATATAGGAGGGGAAGTATAAAGGAGGGGAAGTATAACAGAGGGGGAAGTATAAAGGAGGGAAGTTATTTTCGCAAAAATTTTCGGAGTTTTTTTTTCAAAAATTTTTAAGTTTTTTTCCAAAAAATTTTCCGAATTTTTTTTTTCCAAAAAATTTTCGCAGTTTTTTTTGAAAATTTTCTAAGTTTTCATTTTTAAATTGGCGCTTTTTTCCGAAAAATTTTTTAATTTAATTTTTTTTTTCGAAAATTTTTTTAAAGTATCTAGGTAGAAATAATGGGCTCTTTGGCCTACGGATGTGCCTCTCGTAATGGGTAGAAGTATGAAATTTCTCCGTACTAAAATTAAAATTAATGTAGAAAATTGATAATTTTTTTTACACCAAAGGTTTTAAGAAAATAAGGAGTATTTGGTGAGAATTTGGTAAACATCGGAACAACGGTTCGGCCGCAGCGCAGTTTTTAAAATTTTAAACGTGCATATCTCCGCCATTTTTTCGTAACACGAAAATCGCTGACGATAATTTCTTGTTCAACTATTCAGAAAGGTTGTGTGAAAATTTGGTCAAAATCGGTTGGAAACTGTGGCCGTAAAATGTTGCGGAAAAAGTGCTACGGCCGGCCGGCACCACAGACAAAGTTGAGATTGGTAAAGATCAATGATTTGACCCTCCGGGTCTGGAAGACCCTTCCCCACAAACCCGTGGTGGAGGGTATCACAACAACTTCTTTAAGGAAGTTTAAAAAAATCAAGACGAGTGCAGGAAAAATGTAAAAGCAGTTCATTATGAAAAGAGTCATACATCAAAGAAATAATCATCATTTTCTAGAAAAAAGAATCGACACTGTTTTCCCGTTTTTCCATTTTAATTTTCTTTTGAGCAACGCCCGGGTGACTTGGGAGTCGAGGACCTCACTTCTATCTCTCTCGTTTTTTTTCCGCGCCCCCTAACTCCTCAAACCCCGCACGCCTCTTCAAAGCCCCCGAGAACCCTTTCGCTGAAAATAATTGGAGTGCAAGAAGATGACTGAAAAATGCTTTTTATCAGAGGTTTTCTATTCCTACATGAGTGTAATTATGGATTCTTTAGCCAAAAAGAACCAATTTATTATTTGAAAAATCCGATATAAACGATGCATAAACATTTTCGCATGGCTGAAAACATTTTGATGCGTGAATGTGACATCTTGATGACATCATGTTTATAACCTAAACCTGTCATACGCAGGTATAGAAACCTGAGGCCCGTTTTGATAATCAAATCCTGATATCAAGGACTAGGTTATTGCTTCCTCTATTGTATAAGCACTTTAAAAAAAAATATTTTTTAACAATATATGGGTTTGCTTATGGAGAAAAAGGTTCAGCTGTAGCCCTTATTACATTTCAAATATATTTCCTTCAAACCGCTAAGTTATAAATCATCCCGCTGACTTCCATTGTGCCTACGTAAGGTATATAGAAAGCTGAAGATTAATCTTCACACTTTTCAACTTCTTGAAATGAAAATATTTATTAGATGACCGGATGGGCGTATAAAATCGATATCGCACAGTTTTTAACAGCCGGGGACGACCGCCGAAGAGTTAATGGCGACCGGAAATTACGTGATGGTAGCCATTCCCGCCCTTCTAGACCCTCGATTCCGCTTCTCTATGCTTTTCCTGTGTATCTCATCTTTCCCCATTTTGAAGCTGATATATAGAGGCTGAAGTAATCCTTTCGGCTTGTCATATTTAGTCAACAGGATTAAACCTTTGTTGCTTTAATCTCCAAATACGTCTAAGATTTGGAGTTCCCGGATGGTGTCGTCACAACGTCTTTGAGGCCGATTTTTAACTTCCTTAAAGAAGTTGTTGAGATACCCTCCGAATTGAATTGAATTCGAATATGGATCTACACCGATCTCAACTTTGTCTGTGGTGCCGGCCGGCCGTAGCATTTTTTTCCCGAACAATTTACGGCCACAGTTTTCATCCGATTTTCACCAAATTTTCACACAAACTTCTTTAGCCGGTGAAGAAGAATGTAACCAGGGCGATTTTTGAATTTCGAAAAAAAGGCGGAGATATGGCTGTTTGAAATTTTAAAAAATTCGCTGCGGCCGAACCGTTAATCCGATTTTCACCAATTACTCCTTTTATTTTTTAAGAATTTTTGGTTTAAAAAAATTGCCACTTTTTAATTATTATTTTTTTGGTAGGGAGAAATTTCATACTTGTACCCATTACGAGAGGCACATCCCTAGGCCAAAGAGCCCATTTGACAAAATTTTTGCCCTTTACTTAACGGGTCGGTTAAATTTTTTAACAGGAGGTTAAGTTTTTACCCTTTACTTAACGGGCCGATTATCTTTTTAACGGGCGGTTATGTTTTTACCCTTTACTTAACGGGCAGGTTAAATTTTTGCCCTTTACTTAACGGGCCGGTTAAATTTTTATCGGCGGTTAAGTTTTTACCCTTTACTTGATGGGCCGGTTAAATTTTTTAACGGGCGATTAACTTTTTACTACTTAATGGGTCGGTTAAATTTTTTAACGGGCGGTTAAGTTTTTACTACTTAATGGGCCGGTTTAAATTTTGCCCTTTACTTAACGGGCCGGTTGACTTTTTAACGGGCGGTTAAGTTGTTGCCCTTTACTTTATATTAAATATTTTAATAAAAAATAAATAAAAAACCTCTCATTCTAACGCCTCCATGGCTGGCCACTTAGCCATTTCCCCCATCACCCAAATTTTGCTTCAAGTAGACAAATCATTCAATAATGAAACAAGGAGTAGCAAAGAAAAATTTAAAGCTTTGTTCAGCTGGGCACGATAGATTTGCCCACTTTGCCTATTACTTCAATCGGATTCCTTTTTTTCCTAAATAAGAAAAAGTTTGCAAGAATTCAAATCGGGATGTTAAATTAAAGTGTCGCTGATTTCGCTTCTTCGGCGTTTCTCCGTTTCGCTGACAAGCCGATAGTGCTCTTCCAAGTAAAGATGGAATTTTTTTCCCCCTAAGGGTGAAAATAAAGTCGTTATGACGGAGTTGTTTGATTAGAGAGTAGAACAAATTGGATAAAGACTGTCTCGTGCGAAAAGCAACAAGTTGGAACGACTTTTAACTGCCCTAATTACTTGTTATCTGATCCGGCTCACAATTATATCCTCCCGAGTTTTGGCGACCAAGGATTTATCACTAAGGTTCTTTCGTAAGCAGATTGACTCCTCAAAAATGGGTAATTCGAGGTTCAAGGGGTAAAATCAATTTTCAGCGTTCATTTTGAAGACTTAACGGGAGAATAGAAAATTGACGTACAATTTAAAAGCAATACCCGCTTCTGGCCGAACTGATGAAATTGCCTTCCGGGACAAGATGGTGCTCTAATAGGAAAAGCGTTATGGAAAGAAAAATCTTTAACGTAATAGCTGGGGGGAGTTTAGGTACATAATGACGTCATGGGGGTGCGATTTGTCTACGAAAAGTTTCAGACATTATGCGACAAGATTGAAAATTCAAATATGCCGTCGTCACTTATGGGGATCGTAATTAGATTAAAAGGGTGGGAGAAAAGGGTGAATTAAACGGGCCGGAATCGTCTGAAAATGGTGGAAAATTCATTATAGAGGTTTTCATTCGTCGGGGGGAGTGAAAAGAGGTTTAGGAAACGGGTTCGGGCTCTTGAGGATTTCGTGCGGTAATGGATTAGGGGCTCTACGCCCGACAGCGGGAATGCACTCGCTTGTGTAATTGCGTAAAGTCCGCCGTAAAAACCATTAGCTTCTTACAGATAAAAAATTTATATTTTTAAGTTGAACCAAAAGTTTGAATAAAAAAAGGGGTGTTTTCTTCAGACTCCCTAGTCTAAGAGGCCCAGGGGCTTGAGAGTCCCTCAAAGGCGGACATGCCTCTCGTCCCTTTTCCTTTAAGCTCCACTTGTCGCCGTAATCAAAACCTTTCATCGACTTCCCGCCTTGACGACTCACTTTGAAAAAGGGAAAATGGTTTCTCCTTAGGGGAAATTTTCGTCCCTTAACCTCGTAAATCTTAGATGGTATCTCCGAATACCGAAGGCCTATCATTTACGGTCGAACTGCACCAGGTGTTCAAACCACATTCTAATTCTAAGCCAATAAATTAAATACCTGAACCCCAGACAAAACTTAAGATCAAAGACAATAACACTTACACAACAAATTACCTAAGTGCTCTAGGAATGTGCTTTTCATGCGAGTATATTGGAAAATAAATCACTGTTGCCTTGGTATGGCGCTTTGGAAATCAATTACTGTTCTGTCGAGGCCAGATTGCCCAAAAAACAGGGACCACCCAATAAATGGTTTCTTGTTCCCACTTAAAAATAGAATTCACTGACTGAAGCAAATGGACAGAGCGCATTCGTAGCTTACTGGTAGGGATGAAGCTGACTTCTTTTTGCAGTTTAAACTGAACACTTGGATGCCCCATAATCATGAAGTTGGCAGGACTGGTGGGAGGAGACGGGAAAGAATCCGTTTTCCCATTCAGTCGCACTGGAAGTTTACGCAGTGGTGGTGTAGGGGATGAAGCTTACTCCTTTTTGCAGTTCAAACTGAACACTTGGACGTCCCATAATCATGGAGTTGGCAGGACTGATGGGAGGAGACGGGAAAGACTCCGTTTTCCCATTCAGTCGCAATATAAGATGACCCTTAGCGGCATAAGAACGAGACCTAAGACTGGCTTGCCCCCCAGCCTACTCCGATCGAACAGTTGGCAGGACCGTATTTTCCCGGTAGGGTGGTTAAAAAAATAGCTAAGAAAAAGGAGTTGATAAAATTGTGTGTGTCCGCCATGTCATATCGGGCGTTAAGCCTCTCATGTGTAAAGTCCCGGTGGGTAACTCGTAAAATAAGGTAGTGGACACGGCTTCGGGCTCAAGTCGAGGGTGAGATTTCCCTCGGGTATACACCCCTTCGAAAATCCCCCCCTCCCGCCTTTCCAACGTTTCCCGCCTCTTTAATAAAGCCCGGGTGATAAGACGAGGGCCCTTTTCGTAATGACTCCTTTTACTTCCCTACCCTTTCACCTCAGAAAGTTTATTTCTGCTGACTTCAAAATTTTTTTCTCCGATATGCTATTAAAATAAAACGGAGGGGGAAGTATATGGGAGGGGAAGTATAACAGAGGGGGAAGTATAAAGGAGGGGAAGAATAAGGAAGGGGGAAGTTTTTATTTTTATTCGAAAAATTTTCCTAGTTTTTTTTTTAATTTTCCGAGTTTTTTTTTTAATTTTCCGGGTTTTCAATTTTTTTTTCGATTTTTAACTTCCTTAAAGAAGTTATTTTTACAAATTTTTATGTTCTTGTTTTCCAAATTTTTTCCAAGTGTCAAATGGTATGGCGATAAAAATTTAACTGGCCCGTTAAGTAAAGGGCAAAAATTTAACCGGCCCGTTAAGTAAAGGGTAAAAACATAACCGCCCGTTAAAAAGATAATCGGCCCGTTAAGTAAAGGGCAAAAATTTTACCGGCCCATGAAGTAAAGGGCAAAAACTTCACCGCCCGTTAACTAAAGGGCAAAAATTTTACCTGCCCGTAAAGTAAAGGGCAAAATTTAACCTCCCGTTTAAGTAAAGGGTAAAAACTTAACCGCCGATAAAAATTTAACTGGCCCGTTAAGTAAAGGGGAAAAATTTAACCGGCTCGTTAAGTAAAGGGTAAAAACATAACCGCCCTTTAAAAAGATAATCTGCCCGTTAAGTAAAGGGTAAAAAGTTAACCTCCCGTTAAAAAAAATTAACTGGCTCGTTAAGTTATTTTTTTCTTAAGTAGTTAAGGGGCGGTAAGTATTTTCCTCCTCTTAGGGGTGCGCAGGCTTCAAAAGGTTGAGAAACACTGTTTTAGACCAATCAGGATAGTGTGGATGAGGGCTCAAAATCCCTTTGGCTGCGCGTGGTGGGCTCGTCAAAGTTTTCTCTTTTTCTGTTTCTTCCTGCATTTTCCTTTCGCTCGGCGTGTACGGTAGTCAATCGGTAAACGCTTAGGCATTTTTATTCCGGTTAGATCGATTCTCAATTATGAAATTCTTCAGTTGGGGATGGAAAATCGGTCGATGATGAGTGGGAGGACCTCGTAATAAATGACGGGCCCTCTATTACTTCGTCAAACCCCCCCAAACTGTATGAAGTCCGACGGGCGACGAAGGGTGGGATCGCGCGGAGGAAGCGAGGAGGGAACAAAGTGAATCGACTCCTGATTTATGGCGGTCACCGACCGATTTGTCAAACGTTCATAGTCCTCCGTTAATAAATTTCGACGATTCCATTCATAAATATCAACGCTCAAGGAACTTTTCTCTCCTTTCACCCCTTTCAAAACTTTCATCTATCGCCAAGGAAGAATTTTTTTTTTCTTTTTCATGAGAATCATTAATTTGTTAACTTCATCCTTTTCCGCGCTCCGGAGACGGATGAAGGAGATGAATTGTGTCTATAAATCATACGATAAATGATCCACTAGACCGAAAATTTGCTAAGTTGTATAATTAATGAAAAAGAAGAAATATCTTTCACAGCATAATTTTAATTTCAAAACATCGGAAAATGTCAAAATCGTATGTTTTTTCACAACCGTCAAGTCTATTGCATCCAGCTGATCTTGATCAACACTCAAACCCTTTTTCGTCATCAAATTACGTTATGATTGGATGATTGGCGTTCTATTGAATGAGGATTTTTGCAGTTTTTCCTATTCTAGTTCCTTATTTCTACGGAAGAGTTCGCCCCCATCGCATTTACCTCCATTTTTTCAAGATGGCGTCAGATAGAACCTTCTAATTAGGTTTTAAAAAGCATATTTTCTAAAGTCATTTTTAAAAAACCAGACATGACAGGTTTTTAAGGTTAAACGGAATTTCCAAATGTCGTAGTCGTATCCACGGAATGTCAAAATCGTATGTTTTTTCACAACCATCAAGTCTATTGCATCCAGCTGATCTTTATCAACGATCAAAATCTTTTTCGTCATCAAATTACGTCATGATTGGATGATGTTCTATAGAATGAGGATTTTGGCAGTTTTTCCTATTCTAGTTCCTTATTTCTACGAAAGAGTTCGCTCACATCACATTTTCCTCCATTTTTCAAGATGGCGTCAGATAGAACCTTCTAATTAGGTTTTAAAAAGCATATTTTCTTAAGTCCTTTTTAAAAAACCAGACTTGACAGGTTTTTAAGGTTAGACAGAATTTCCAAATGTCGTATGTATAGTCGTATCCACGGAATGTCAACATCGTATGTTTTTTCACAACCATCAAGTCTATTGCATCCAGCTGATCTTTATCAACCCTCAATCTTCCATAGTCAACAAATTACGTCATGATTGGATGATGGTGTTCTATAGAATGAGGATTTTGGCATTTTTTCCTATTCTACTTCCTTATTTCTACGGAAGAGTTCGCCCATTTACCTCCATTTTTTCAAGATGGCGTCAGATAGAACCTTCTAATTAGGTTTTAAAAAGCATATTTTCTAAAGTCCTTTTTAAAAAACCAGACTTGACAGGTTTTTAAGGTTAGACGGAATCTCCAAATGTCATATACTCATATGTATAGTCTTATCCACGGAATGTCAAAATCGTATGTTTTTTTTCACAACCATCAAGTCTATTGCATCCAGCTGATCTTTTCGTCATCAAATTACGTCATGATTGGATGATTGGTTTTCTATTGAATGAGGATTTTGGCAGTTTTTCCTATTCTAGTTCCTTATTTCTACGGAAGAGTTCGCCCCCATTGCATTTACCTCCATTTTTTTCAAGATGGCGTCAGATAGAACCTTCTAATTAGGTTATAAAAAGCATATTTTCTAAAGTCCTTTTTAAAAAACCAGACTTGACAGGTTTTTAAGGTTAGACGGAATTTCGAAATGTCGTAGTCGTATCCACGGAATGTCAAAATCGTCTGTTTTTTCACAAGCATCAAGTCTATTGCATCCAGCTGATCTTTATCGACCCTCAATCTTTCATAGTCATCAAATTACGTCATGATTGGATGATGTTCTATAGAATGAGGATTTTGGCAGTTTTTCCTATTCTAGTTCCTTATTTCTACGGAAGAGTTCGTCCATTTACCTCCATTTTTTCAAGATGGCGTCAGATAGAACCTTCTAATTAGGTTATGAAAAGCATATTTTCTAAAGTCCTTTTTAAAAAACCAGACTTGACAGGTTTTTAAGGTTAGACGGAATTTCCAAATGTCGTAGTCGTATCCACGGAATGTCAAAATCGTATGTTTTTTCACAACAATCAAGTCTATTGCATCCAGCTGATCTTTATCAACGCTCAAAATCTTTTTCGTCATCAAATTACGTCATGATTGGATGATTATTGTTCTATTGAATGAGGATTTTGGCAGTTTTCCTTTTCGAGTTTCTTATTTCTACGGAAGAGTTCGCCCCCATCGCATTTACCTCCATTTTTCAAGATGGCGTCAGATAGAACCTTCTAATTAGGTTTTAAAAAGCATATTTTCTAAAGTCCTTTTTAAAAAACTAAACTTGACAGGTTTTTAAGGTTAGGCGGTATTTCCTAGCATCTTATGCAAATATGAATGATTAATTATGCAGTATTCCCTTTCACAAAGTTCACCGTAATAATTTTAATAAATAAAGTATTCCATAAAAAAATCAAAATTTATAGTTAATTTTGAGAAACAATGTGGAAAGGTAGAGCGGATAATGTAAATTCTAAACAAAAGCCTTTTGCCCGCGCTCATGTTCCACTTTGCATACGGCCGTTCTGAACACAATTTACACATAGTAACAATGAGGAACAAAGAGAGCGTTGGGGAAGGCTTTCGGTTTATTTTTTAAGGAATGTTGGGCGAATCGAATCGTTTGGGGAAGTCACTGTTGAATGCGCAATTACAGGCGACGTTCAAATCCGATTTGTCGGCCGAGAAGAGAGCTGAGTTTCTGTCTGACTTCACTTCCTTTGAAACCCTTTTTCGAATTCCGCTCACTAAGATTCCAGCTGTATGCTGAACACCCCTATCGTATTTTCAGGCGGACATTTATTGTAATAAGTAGCTCCGTTAAAAGGAAATATGGGCTAACTTAAAGAGATGTGTAATGGATGCAAATTATGGTATCCGGGAGTAGAATCGTGAACAAGGAGAAAAAGGAGGTCGGTGGGTGGATGAATCAAAAGATCCTTCCATTTGCATTTGATACTCTCTCGCCTGAAGGGAGTAAAGAATGGTCCCGCCTAAACAAATATCCCTCTTGAACCCTCAGTATTCCGTAAAAAACATCGGCTTTTATGCAATACAGATTTTTATTGAGAATTTTTTTAGACTTTAGACTAGCAGTAAACATTTCTGCTTCTTAAAGAATACATTCGCGTTTGGCTTTCTTCAAGAGTTGAACTTTTCGTCCTTTTTGATGTCCTGTCTATTTGGCTGTTTTTATCAACTGCAGCATCGACCGAACTTTCCCGTTGTTGAGCTTTCCTTTTTGTTTTGGACATTCGAACTGCTTTGTCTTCCACTTCTCTGCTCTTCCGCGATTCTTCAGGATGGACTTCGATCATCGTATTCGCTAATCTTGCTATGGTGCTCCTCATCTTTGGGGATGCTGCAAAGGATTGTTCGCTCATCAAGAGCTTTGAAGTTTCTTTTCTTTTACGTTGAGATCCTCCCACATTTTCATCTTTCGCTGTGCTCGCTTCACCCACCGCGCTCTTCTGCGAATCTCTAGCATAACTGGAATTTACGACGTTCGTTATGTTCATCAGAGTTTCTTTCTTCTGTGATTTTTTTGAGCTACTTTTTGATTTTCGAACGCCCGATGAATTCACGATGCTAGCTTTTTGATCATCAACCATCGAACTGATGCTTGATTTTTTTGATGTTGCTTTCCTTTTTGTTTTGGACATTCGAACTGCTTTGTCTTCCACTTTTCTGCTCTTGCGCGATTCTTCAGGATAAACGGATTCTTCGTTCATCACAAAGAGCTTTGAATTCTTTTTTGGTGTGGATTCTCCAATATGATCCGCTAAGTCATCAACCATCTTGCTTTTTCTGGTCTTCTGAACTTCAGTGCAATTATCGATGTTGGTAATGTTCATTAGAGGAATAATCGAGGTTTCTTTCTGCGACTTTCCATCATTGCTCTTTTTTGATTTTCGAGCACTTACGTTTTCGTTCGTCGAATTGAAACTTGGGAGTGATGTTACTTTTTCCATCTTTCTTCTAAGTGTCATCATTGAATTTTCGATGTTCGGAATTTTGATTACTGCAAGCTTTTTTGCTTGGTCTTTCATTACTTTTGGGGAGAACGATCGGATCTTTTTTCGGCCTTTCGGTTTTCGATCATCCATAAGAAACTTCGAAAATTCGTCTTTTTCCACAATTGTCTCCTGATTCTTTGATTTTCGACTATCATTCTTGAGATCTTGAGGAGTTGAACTTCCGCTTTCATTCGTCGAATTCCTGAAACTTGGGAGTGATGGTACTTTTTCCATCTTTCTTCTATGTGTCTTCATTGAATTTTCGATATTCGGAATTTTGATTACTGCAAGATTTTTTGCTTGGTCTTTCATTACTTTTGGGGAGAACGATCGGATCTTTTGTCGGCCTTTCGGTTTTCGATCATCCATAAGAAACTTGGAAAATTCGTCTTTCTCCACAATTGTCTCCTGATTCTTTGATTTTCGACTTCCACCATCATTCTTGAGATCTTGAGGAGCTGAACGTCGGGCCTCTTCGTCCAATGTCCAACGCGCAAAGCATAAAATGATATGTTTGGCAGTGATGGAGTTCATAAATTTCTGCAAAGTTGAAAACCTATGTAGAAGTTTCATTTTGCACACTGAAGGCAACTTGCGCTCCTCATAAAAACTGAAGAGCTCCTTCAATTTATCCTTTTCCGTATGTATTTCATAATAATTACTCAACGTTTCTAAATAGGTTTTCCGAATCCAGAAGTTCATGGGACCTTCAGGCGGATTAAATTCGTAATCCCGTTTCTTCAGTACGCTCAACATTTTGTCAACATATGATTAGTAGAAAAATTATGATTTTTATTTTATTTTTAGTTTTAGCTTCTTCAGGTCCGGTGCCTGAAAGAGATAATTATCCTTTCGTAGTGAGTATAACGAGGCTTAAACTTGGGATAGTGAGGAAACATATTTGCGTCGGGTCTGTGGTGAGCGTGACTAAAGTCCTTACGACGTGCGGATGTTCGGGAGATTTTCAAGATAACATTCTGCGCAGGGTTGATCCAAGATGGTTCAAAGTTTTGACCGGTTTTTTGGAGCAGGAGACGAACGCCGAAAAGGAATATGATGTCGTTGAGATAACTCAGCATAGACGATGCCGCAAATTGAATTCACTTTTTAACCAGTATGATATAGCATTGATGAAGGTTTCGGAGCCATTTTTGATTTGGTTGAACTTCACGGTGACTTTTAACGATAAAAAGGTATCGGCGATGATGACCCAAAGTGCGAAATGCTCGGCGGTCGCCTGGGGGGCTTCCGAGCACAGTTTACTTTTCGACAACAGAGTCCAAACCGTCGATATCGACCTAATAAAGCATGTAACATGTCAAGAACTTGTGTGTGGTTTAGACGAAGCAGTCTGTACCGAAGAAAGCTTGATGGTCTACGCGGGAGTCATCTGCGCAGAATCAAACGATTCCTGCAGCATCGACCGCGGATCTCCGGTCTTCTGCGACAATAAATTTTTCGCCATAGCATCCGAAGGTTTATGTCCCGGCGATTTGCCGACAGCTCCCTTCGTCTACACAAGGATCGACAAAACCTTCGAATGGCTTCATTTTAGCCTCTCCTCCACC
Source organism: Orius insidiosus (assembly GCA_014119065.1). Classification (NCBI taxonomy): domain Eukaryota; kingdom Metazoa; phylum Arthropoda; class Insecta; order Hemiptera; family Anthocoridae; genus Orius; species Orius insidiosus. The sequence continues at coordinate 155,747 of JACGAQ010000241.1, forward strand.
TCACTCAACTACCCGTCGCTTTTTCTTTTATACATCGAAATCCTAATAAACCAAAACATGTGTTTTTAACCATTACCATAATATTGCTTATGTAGAGGGAAAAAAGGGTATCAAGTATCCGCATAAGAAATGTCTTCAGTGTTGCCAACTGAATTAATTCGACGAATCCCATATTATAATTTTTTTTCCAATCGTTTGAAAATTCCATCTGTTGATCGGTAAATAAGACCGGGAGATTGTTTACCGTTCTTGTCTTCTCGAGTGTTTGCCCTCGAATGGGGGCCTCACTTCAAAATTAATTTACACTCGAGTCTACCGTTTTAACCCTTCTCAAGGTGGAGGAAAATTCTGAAAATCAAAATATTTTTTACCCACATATTGCAGAGCCAATTAGGGCTACTTATTTAACTGGGGGAGTGAATGGGAAGTATAAGAGTTTATGATATTTTTTGAGATCCCGTTGTGCCGGAGCGCCCGCCCGAATGAGTCGGGATGGGCGATATATAAAGATATATCGATATATTGGACCAAATATATCGATGGCACCGATATATCGGAAGAAAAAAATCGATATATCGGAGAAAAGTGTTCCGCCCCGCCAAACGAAACCTCGACCTTCATTAGAGAGTTTCAGGGAATCGTAATTTGCCCTTCCCGTATCGGACTCACTCACGGATCGTTATACGATCCGACTCAGCTGAGTCGTAAACGAGAACGACTCACTTCCCGACTCCGAGAAAACGCAAGGTTATATGTTACGAAGGTTATTTTATTATCTCGTTTAGTTTCGGGTTCGGAAATCAACTAGTTTCCCAACAGATTGGATAAAATCGTAGAAGGAAACTAATTCCGTACTTTAGGAAGGATTTTGGATGTAAAAATTAGAAAGCTATCAAGGAAACTTTATTCTCACGCTAAGTGAAAATTGGCGGGAACGTTTTGGGGATTGGTAATTTCTATGCGCTGTTATAGTTAATCAGAAAAACCATGTTTGGATTCATGAATTTGCTCTAGTGAGAACATTTTGAACTAACTGAGTCGGAACGACTCCATTTTGGTCCAATATTTATTTGAGCTTAAATGTGCTAAAAATTGACGAAATATGCTATATAATTTGCGAACGCTAATAATTCCGACGATTTTCGCCCAAAAAACTAGAAAAAGTAGAAGTTCTCTGGAGCCTTGATGAAAATATAGAGCAAAAATACCAAAAATCCGGTAAATGGGTGTTTTTAGGTTAAAAATTCCATGAAAAGTTATTCTTGACCAGAAAACCGTAAAAAAACCCAGAAAATGCAGTTAAACGGTTGTTTCTTAAACAAAAACTGTGAAAAATCCCTTTAAAAAGGCAATTTTTGGTAAAAACGCGTTTAAAAAGGCGATTTTTGGTAAAAAATCCCTTTAAAAAGGAGATTTTGGGTTAAAAAAGTGCCTTAAGAAGGCGATTTTTGGTCAAAAACGCCTTAAAAATGGCGACTTTTGGTCAAAAACGCCTTAAAAAAAGGCGACTTTTGGTCAAAAACGCCTTAAAATAGGCGACTTTTGGTAAAAAAGCCTTAAAAAAGGCGACTTTTGGTCAAAAATGCCTTAAAAAAGGCGACTTTTGGTCAAAAATGCCTTAAAAAAGGCGACTTTTGGTCAAAAATGCCTTAAAAAAGGCGACTTTTGGTCAACAATGCCTTAAAGAACAATTCGATTTTTGGTCAAAAAGGCGACTTTTGGTCAAAAATGCCTTAAAAAGGCGACTTTAGGTCAAAATTGCCTAAAAAATAGACGATTTTTGGTCAAAAATGCGTTAAAAAAAGGCGACTATTGGTCAAAAATGCCTTAAAAAAGGCGACTTTTGGTCAAAAATGCCTTAAAAAAGGCGACTTTTGGTCAAAAATGCCCAAAAAAACAATGCGATTTTTGGTTAAAAATGCCTTAAAACAATGCGATTTTTGGTCAATAATGCCTTAAAAAAATGCGGTTTTAGGTCAAAAATGCCTTAAAAAAGGCGATTTTTGCTCAAAAATGTAGTCATAACTCATAACCCTGGGATTGTACCTCAGACCTTAGAGTTGAACCCTGTTATTCTTTCTTCCGAAAAGAAGGTAATCTTATATTTTCTGGGGTGTCACCAATTCCAATTGTGCGGGGATATTGCGACTTACAGAACCACATTCTCATATTTTCCAATTTCCTCTCTTATTTTTATAAATGAGGGTTCGATAAAAAAAAAAACCTGATCAAAAAGCTTTTTCTATGAGATGCGGTGTGACTCTTGAATTAGTAAAGAGGCGAGACTTGACTACCGAATCTTAAGCTTGTATATCATGGTAAGGGGGACCTTCTGACATCGTCTTGGACATGAATATTTATACCGGCATTAATTTATACAAGGCTATTAAATCCCATCTCCCCTGAAACAATGTCAACATTGTCGAACCCTGCGCCTACGGCCCGTTTTCAGTTCATAAAATATCTGAAGGAATTATTAACATGTAAACTAATGTTTTTTGATTTTAGGTGCGATGTGCTGGAGTCTGGGCTGAGCTACGACGAGGGTCCGCGACGAGGGCCTTCGTTTTTGATGGAACCTCCACCGCGGCTGGAGTTTTCGAATACGTCGGGAGGACGTCTCGACTGCACAGCAACGGGAAGTCCGACGCCGACCATTTCGTGGCAGTCACTTGACGGTTCGCCTCTGGGAGATTTGCCTGGAGTCCGACGTCTCCTAACAAACGGGACGCTTCTTCTTGTACCATTCCCGCCCGAGCTATACAGGCAGGACGTCCACGCAGGGATCTATCGCTGCACCGCGACCAACTCCGTCGGGACCATCATCAGCAGAGACGTCCACCTACGTGCAGGTCAGGAATTGGCCCTTGATCAAAACTTTGGTTCCGGGAGTTGGGCTAGCAATCCACCTACTAAATCCCAACACAAACCCTGCCCTAATATATAATTAATCCCTTCAGTGGGTTTGTGAGAAGGGAGGACGCTCTGACGTCACGTTACCGCATTACCATTCACTCTCCTCCACTAATTCCATTTGTGAGGTGGACGGAATCTAATTGGCCTAAACTGGTTTTGCTTAACTTCATTATCACGCCACCTTTGTTGTTTCCTTCAAGGATTTCACTCTGGAAGGTCCATCGAAAATCCAGGCAAAACTGCCATTTTTTTTAACTCAAAAAACCCCTATAGATTCCAGAATATTTTATTTAAAAAAATGTTTTTGTATGTCAAAAAAAACTTCGTCCGAGCACTTTCCCAGTGGACTTCAAAGGTCTTTACAGAGTCTTATCTTTCTTTCCGCATCATTTTCCTCATAAAATATTCCATATCCGACACATCATTTCTCCACTGAATTTTCACACTTTTTCTTCCAGTCTTTTTACTTAGTTTACAAAGAAATCCGTCAAAATATTTTATTTTTAAATAATTTAAGATTGATTTCTAAAAGTTTGTCTCATAAACACTCGTTGTTCGATATTTTCGTGTCTAAAGGAGAAAAACTTATAAAATTTAAAATAAAATACAAAAATTGTTTGAGGATTATGAGTGGCCGATATGTATTTTACGATATACACAATACGTTTGGGAAGGAAAAAAAAAAAAAAAAGAGGAAAAAAGTCATATTTTCCACCCACGTGTTTTTATTGGCCGATAAAATATTTCCACCCTTCCGTAAAAGTGAACTAAACAATACCTTCATCTGGTTAAAAAAAATCTACCTCAAAATTTGCTTTATTTTAGAGAGAAAAATTGTTGGATTGTGGCGTGTGGAGTGGGTGTCGGTGGTTCGCCATAATGCATTTGACCATAAAATGGCAGAAATCGGGAGGTACTGTTCACCATTAGAAATCTGCAACTCAACATAAAGAAAACGTTCACCATAATGCATTTGAACATAATACATCTCACCATAAAGAAGATATTTAACACATGTCGTTTCGACATAACGCAGTTGAACAAGGAAACTTTCATTTTAAAAAAATTTGTCGATTCGGGTGCCTACATCTCGTCCGAAAGTATTCTCGTCCTAAAAATAATAGAAAAAGAAAAAATATAAACTGTATTCTCGTCCAAAAGTAACAGGCTACGCCCCTTTTTAGGACGAGATGACAGTAGGACGAGAAGACATTCGGACAAGTTGATTTCAATTTTTATACAATTTTTTAAATACATATTATACCGACTTTAATAAAATAGAAATCATCTCGCCCGAAAATATTCTCGTCGGTCTTCTCGTCCAAAAAATATGTGTAAAATAAAATATTACTTAAAGTTAAATGAAATGTGTTCTCATCCGAAAGTATTCTCGTCCTACTGTCTTCTCGTCCTAAAACTAACGTACGAAAATTGCTGCGTCGGAGAAATGCGGCAGCGTTCCACCCCCGCAAGTCACGGTCGTTTTGTTTCTTTACTTTCGGGTGAGAATACACTTCATTTAATTTTAAGTAATATTTTATTTTACACATATTTTAGGACGAGAATACTTTCGGACGAGATGATTTTTATTTTATTAAAGTCGGTATAATATGTATTTAAAAAATTGTATAAAAATTGAAATCCACTTGTCCGAATGTCTTCTCGTCCTACTGTCATCTCGTCCTAAAAAGGGGCGTAGCCTGTTAGGACGAGGATACTTTCGGACGAGATGTGTGCCCCCTTTTATTAAAGAAAATATTTAAAAAATTGTATAAAAATTAAAATCCACTTGTCCGAATGTCTTCTCGTCCTACTGTCATCTCGTCCTAAAAAGGGGCGTAGCCTGTTAGGACGAGGATACTTTCGGACGAGATGTGTGCCCCCTTTTATTAAAGAAAATATTTAAAAAATTGTATAAAAATTAAAATCCATTTGTCCGAATGTCTTCTCGTCCTACTGTCATTTCGTCCTAAAAAGGGGCGTAGCCTGTTAGGACGAGAATACTTTCGAACGAGAATACAGTTTATATTTTTTCTTTTTCTATTATTTTTAGGATGAGAATACTTTCGGACGAGATGTGTGCCCCCGTCGATTCGCCATAAAGCTGTTTCTGCCGTTTGTGCATAATCTCACCATAAGCTAGGGACAGCCAATGTGCTCATTTTATGGCACAAAGAGGTGAATTTTCTTCCTCTCGGTGAGGACGTGCGAATTGCATTATGGTGAACTGTCTAAAGGTTTCTGTCGTTTCGCCATAATTGCGTTTTAAACGGCGAAAGTAGGCTTGCTCTTTCGCTGTCCCTAGATTATGGTAAGATGTATTATACCCAAACGACAGAAACAGTTTTATGGCGTAGCAACAAGTTTAAAGAGAGGCTTTTATGGTGATTATTTTTTTATGTCGACTTGCATTTTTTGAAAAAGTCGTTTATGGCGAAACGCTTTGTGTTGAAATGCATTATGCTCAACATTTTTGATCATTATGTTCAATTGAATTATGCCGAAACGCATTATGTTAAACTACATTTTTTTTAGATATTTTATGTCGAAATGCTATGTTTAACTGCATTGGGGTGAAATGCGTTGTATTTCGCGTACAAAACTTCTAAAAAAATTCACTTTGATGTTTCTCGTTTTAACAACTTGATGGTCAGATGGGAGGACGAAGAAAAAAGTAAAGATTTTTTAATTAGCGCTTTAAAAGGGTTGGGAAAAGGGAGAAGGGTTTTTTTTATTCGAGTTTATCTTCTTTGATCGGGAGGGGTTAATGAAAAGGGTGATAAGCGCCCTTCGAGGAAGTCGCGATCGTTTCCCTTATTAAGAAGAAACCAAAATTTCCCCATTTTAAACGTTCTGTTTTCCTCCTCCCACCAAAAAACGGGTTTAAAATCTGAATATTTTATCGCTTTTAATTAGCGCCGAGGTATTTTCGACTTTTAAATCAACCTAAATTAAACCGTATAAGTTACGGCCTCCCGTTTAATTTAGTTTTTTTCAATGATGGAACAAAGCGAGAGATAAAATAAAAAGAAGCGCCTCTTTTTTCATGTCCCGCCCGTGATGAGAACAGTGAAAATCCCGGGAGGAAATGAAAATTCAGTAATGTCACTCGTTTCCTCTTCCCCTCGCGCGCCCGCCGAACCTTTACCCTTCATGAAAGTCTAATATAAGTTAATCAGGGCGCCGATGTAGACATGAATTTGTGAATAAACAAAATTCATAAAATCGATTGCAGTTTTTTCTACCAAAATATGAAAAACATTGTTATCAAGGTTCTAGAAGTTCTAAAGGATTCCTGAGCATTCAAGATGGTTAAAATCGTGATCCAGTACAATACGAGAAGGTTCAAGAGCCTTTAGGAACCTTTGGGAAGGTTTCAGAAGTTCTAAAAGATTCCTGAGCATTCAAGAAGGTTCCAGAGCATTCGAAAAGTTTCCAGAACATTCGAGATGTTTCCAGATCATTCCAGGAGGTTCCAGTACTGACTGTAGGCTAGACACTCAAAGGTTGTAGGTTCTAATCCCACTGGGGGCCAAATTTTTTTTTTCCATTCTTTTCCTCAGTTTACACAAAAATTAGAATTCAGCACAGGTAGACCGACCAATAAAGCTATAATCCAAAATAAAATTAGTTAGAAAGTGTCTCAAATAATTAGAAAACTTTGCTTGCTATGAAAACAAACAGAAAACTAATCCAATGAAGGAAAGTGCATAAAAAAATGGGGGGGGGGGGGGACATATTGACTTCTTCACTCTCTCACGTGTTTTACGGGAGAGGGAGAGAGTGAAAAAGGTATTTTGGCAGAGAAAAAACGCGAATGCAATTAATTTAATCTGGCTTTTCATTTCGAAAAAGCCCTTTTTTCTCTCTTCCCGAACCCCCCGTGGATTTTATTTCAGTAATTAAACTCCACCGGGAGGAACATAAAAAGGAGAAAATTTAGCGAGGCCGAAAGGAAAATCATGAACCAACCCCATGAGTACAATTAGCACTTTTTAATTATGGCTTCCCAATGATTTCGACGGAAAATTAAAACTTTTGTGGGAAAAATTAGGATTTTAATGACTTTTCAATAGGTACAGATAATCCAAGAAGAATTGAAAGGTCTCTTTTTTGTCTCTGAACTCTTCAAGTGGAAAACCCAGCAGATTCTAGATTCCTTCACGCTATCAACTGGGCCACATTGCACACTTTCTTTTGAAAATCTAAAAAGTCTCAGGAAATCCTTTTTTAAAAATATCTGACAGGTCGATTTTTTTTCTGCCCATTTTTACGTTCGGGCCACTCCGTAACATCATAACCCAAGTTTATATCCCGTCGCTATGGCGACCTGTATAAAGTCATGAAAACCTACTTTAGGGTTCGGACATTTAAAGAAAGTCGGGGGAAGAAAAAAAACGAGATTTTTTTCTTTCAAATCCCGATATTCAGAAAAAAGCCAGAATATGAAAACTAATGAAGGAAATTACACGTTTTCCAAAAGTTCATCTGTTTATCAAAGACGGCTCCATTTCTGAATTTTTTTATTTATTTAAAAAAAAAAATACTGTTTTCTTCTCCTTCTTTTTTTTGAAAACAAAAAAGGTGTCAGCGCATTTAAATTAGAAAAGAAGAGTCGGGTGCTAACTTTTGTTTGAGTTGGACCCCTCGTTCTCCGCTTTGTTTGCATTCTCCATTTCTTTCCGTTGTTTTTTCACCACTTCAGGTCCCATTTAATTTAAAAATTGTCATTTCCAATCACTCTTTGAAATTCGCAGAAAGTACTATTCTTGAATTGGATTTTTTTTAAATCGGTTTTTAGGTAGATTTCTTTTCATCAAAATCTACCTATTTTTACTTTTTAACTTCCTTAAAGAAGTTATTGTGATACCCTCCATGGCGGGTTTTTGGGGAAGGGTCTTCCAGACCCCGTAGGGTCAAATCGAATATTGATCTTTCACCAAATTTTCACACAAATTTCTTTAGCCGGTGAAGAAGAATGTAACGAGGGCGATTTTTGAATTTCGAAAAAATGGCGGAGATATGTCTGTTTGAAATTTTAAAAAATTCGCTGCGGCCGAACCGTTAATCCGATTTTCTCCTAAAGGCTCTTGAACCTTCTCAAAGGTTCCAAAAGGCTCTTGAACCTTCCCAAAGGTTCCTAAAGGCTCTTGAACCTTCCCAAAGGTTCAAAAAGGCTCTTGAACCTTCCCAAAGGTTCCTAAAGGCTCTTGAACCTTCCCAAAGACCCCTAAAGGCTCTTGAACCTTCCCAAAGGTTCCTAAAGGCTCTTGAACCTTCCCAAAGACCCCTAAAGGCTCTTGAACCTTCCCAAAGGTTCCTAAAGGCTCTTGAACCTTCTCGTATTGTACTGGATCACGATTTTAGCCATCTTGAATGCTCAGGAATCCTTTAAAACTTCTGGAACCTTCCCAATGGTTCCTAAAGGCTCTTGAACCTTCTCGTATTGTACTGGATACTTCTCGAATGTTCTGGAACCTTCTCGAATGCTCTGGAACTTCTCGAATGCTCAGGAGCCTCCTCGAATTACTCATTAGTCATTTAGATATCTAGTTTTTAAGATAGAATGGAAATGAAAGCAAGAAGACCCAATTTTTTCATGACTTTAATCAATTAAACGTTTTTCTCGTGACTTCGTTTCATGTTTGTGCGCTGTGCCGCTAAAAGGATGGCACTAACACGATTTTAATTATTGAATTTTTTTTCCAGTGGTGACGCAATCGTACAAAGTGACTGTACAAGTCCAGCGGGTGAGCAAAGGCTGCACGGCGGTCCTCCAGTGCGTCATTGACCGGACAGCGCGGGATCTGGTCAAGGTCGTCTCTTGGCTTCAGGAGCCCTCCTTTTTTATCTACCCTTCTCTACAAGGAGGTGAGTGATAGTTTAGGAGCAAAACAAAGCACCAGAACCACTTGTCTGTTCAAGCTGCCCAAAACCACAAACAGCTGGAGAAAACGGAATCAATAAAGGGGGTCCAAATAGAAACTAATTACGTGATATCCCTTTTTCCTTTTTTGTCCCCCCAGCCCTATTAAGTTAAGTGGTTAACCCTCGGGATCGTATTAGGTAATGTGAGAGCTCTGTCTCGGATGTGACGCCGGGAAAAAGGACCCTAATTAAACATAACGACCGCTTTTTCTTCTCACACGGAGCTAAAAATAAATTTGAAATCTCATAAAACAGAAAAAAAACTGCTTTTTTAAAATTAATATTGAGACAGCCGTAAAACAACCCCTTTTTAAAAAGTGTCCGCTAAAGGGGAAGGGGAAAGTGAGAATGGTGTAAAGTGCGGATATGTGGAGGCTAAACAGGGTTATGCACGGGCCTCGGAGATATTGTGATATAACAGCAAACTTTTTATAGCTTTCCTCAAACTTATAAACAGCCTTTTTTTCCCTCTCCTTTTATTTCTACGCCAAAAAAAAATTATTTTGTTAAAACCTGCAGCCAACAAAGGAAAAAAAAGGACAAAAAGATGTCCCAGGGGGACGTGGTACAAAAGGTAGGCGTACGCCTTATTACCCGGCCCTTATTAAAAAACTGACAGACCCCAAAATTCAAAGAAAAATTAATTAAATCTCTATTGTCAAAAGTTTACTCTCCTTCGTGTTTATAAAGATGTGAGTATGAATTTAAATCAACTCTGATGACGTCATCGGGGGAAAAAAAGGTGGTGGGGAGGTGACGGGGGTGAATTTGCATGTGACTTGTGTCTTTTGTATAAAGAAACGTTCGTGTGTTTGTTATTTGGGTTGTTGGAAAAGACTTTTAAGGGTTTGAGGCGCGGCGGGGGGAGATTCTACTCACGCGCTTGAGACACAATGTCCTTCCCCGACTCCGCCTGAATTATTTATCTTTTCAGATACGCGTTTTCCCTAACATTCGACTTTAATAGAATTTGTATTAATTCTTTTTTTTTCATCCCACAGTAAGAAAACTCAAAATATTTTATATCGTTCGTGAGGATGTTAATTTTTTCAGCGTTTTACCAGTCATCTCAAAAAATGTTGTCTTAAGCGAAAAATTTGCTAAGTAAAAGTTGTAGATAATAAAATTAACTATAAAAATGTACTCATAAGTTTTTTTGCCTAGGATAAATAGTTTAGAAGATATCAGGGTTTAAAATTTTGTGGAGACTATTATTAGCATTGTTCTTACTTTGAAGAGTTTATAAAGTTAAGTAAAGGGAAAAAATTTAACCGGCCCATTAAGTAAAGGGTAAAAACATAACCGCCCGTCAAAAAGTTAACCGGCCCGATAAGTAAAGGGCAAAAATTTAACCGACCCGTTAAGTAAAGGGCAAAAATTTAACCGGCCCGTTAAGTAAAGGGTAAAAACTTAACCACCCGTTAAACCATTTAACCGGCCGTTAAGTAAAGGGTAAAAACCTAATCGGCATGTTAAGTAAAGAATAAAAACATAACCGCCCGTTAACAAGTTAACCGGCTCGTTAAGTAAAGGGCAAAAATTTAACCGGCCCGTTGAGTAAAGGGTAAAAATATTGTCGGCCGGTTAAGTAAAGGGTAAAAATTTAACCGGCCCGTTAAGTAAAGAATAAAAACATAACCGCCCGTTAACAAGTTAACCGGCTTGTTAAGTAAAGGGCAAAAATTTAACCGGCCCGGTAAGTAAAGGGTAAAAATAATCGGCCCGTTAAGTAAAGGCCAAAAATAACCGCCGGTTAAGTAAAGGGCAAAAACATAATCGCCCGTTAAAAAGTTAACCGGCTTGATAAGTAAAGGGCAAAAAATTTATCCGGCCCGTTAAGTAAAGGGTAAAAACTTCACCACCCGTTAAAAAGTTAACCGGCCCGTTAAGTAAAGGGTAAAAGTTTAACCGGCCCGTTAAGTAAAGGGTAAAAATATAATCGGCCCGTTAAGTAAAGGGCGAAAAATTAACCGCCCGTTAAAAAATTTAATCGTCCCGTTAAGTAAAGGGTAAAAATATAACCGGCTCGTTAAGTAAAGGGCAAAAATTTAACCGGCCCGTTAAGTAAAGGGTAAAAACTTAACCGCCCGTTAAAAAATTTAATCGTCCCGTTAAGTAAAGGGTAAAAATAAACCGGCCCGTTAAGTAAAGAGTAAAAACATAACCGCCCGTTAAAAAGGTAACCGGCCCGTTAAGTAAAGGGCAAAAATTTAACCGGCCCGTTATGTAAAGGGCAAAAATTTAACCGGCCCGTTAAGTAAAGGGTAAAAATATAACCGGCCCGTTAAGTAAAGGGCAAAAACTTAACCGCCCGTTAAAAAATTTTACCGGCCCGTTAAGTAACGAGTAAAATAACCGCCCGTTAAAAAGGTAACCGGCCCGTTAAGTAAAGGGTAAAAATATAACCGGCCCGTTAAGTAAAGGGCAAAAACTTAACCGCCCGTTAAAAAATTTTACCGGCCCGTTAAGTAACGAGTAAAAACATAACCGCCCGTTAAAAAGTTAACCGGCCCGTTAAGTAAAGGTGAAAAACTTAACCGCCTGTTAAGTAAAGGGTAAAAACTTAATCGGCCTGTTAAGTAAAGGGTAAAAACTTAACCGGCCCGTTAAGTAAAGGGTAAAAACTTAACCGCCCGTTACAAAATTTAACCGGCCCGTTAAGTAAAGGGCAAAAATTTAACCGGCCGTTGAAAAAAAATAACTGGCCCGTGAAGTTATTTTTTTTCCTAAGTAGGGAAGGGGTGGTAAGTATTTTTCTCTCTCTTAGGGGAGCGCTGGCTTCAAAAAGTTGAGAAACACTGACTTAATAGATTTTTTGTTTGGAGTTACGGTTTTCGAGATAGGTGAAAAAATTCACCTGTTTAGCAGTTTGGAGCTTAAAGGTGTGAAGTGGCTGAGGAATCTCCTTCACAGTCTGGAAGGCGCAGGTTGAAACGTAAAAGCAATTAGTGAAGTCACTAGGTTAATTGAAATTCTAACAATAGCATACATTCCATTATGAAATTATGATAGTTGTAATAATAGATTAGGATTATTGGAAGTTCTATTTTCGAAATTGGCGATAGTGTAGGATTTGAATCGCAAAAGGCTCTCGCGTCCACTCTCCCTCGTAGTGGTTTATAATTGGACCGAATGAATGGAGTCCGGTTGTTCAAAGCTCTCTCTATTCAAATGATTTGAAACGTTACTAAAGAGGACACCGACGGTAGGAGAGGAAGTGGAGAATTTCAATGGCCGATCGTTCGGGCGGAAACAAAGAAAACCCGGATCCAACATAAACGCGTCATTTTATTAAAATGCTGGGGATATCTTTGAAGCTATATTGTTAAATCCCTGTATTTGCCTTCTAAAATGAGGAAGCTCCAGTTGGCAAGCCCGTAGGGCATTTCTGGGAACACTCCCGCGGGCTCGAATAGAATATTCACTGTTTTTATATTTATTCTCAAATATCTCAAAAATCGTTCGATATACAGAGTAAACAATTCAGACGTTTATCAAGGACCTTTAAAAGAGCTTTCCAAAAAGTGGTGATTAAAGGAAATCGGTCCAGCCGTTCCTGAGATATCTGCGTTTTTAGTTTGACTTGGGGAAGTATTCAGTCATTCAGCTTCAGACTCTACATCCCGAAAACCGTTAGATGTGTTACATCGCAAATATTCCGAAAACCGTCAGATATAAAGGGTAGCAAGCCGATGTTTCCTGCATAAATACTCAACACAAACATTCACACATAAACTTTTAAACAAAAGAAAATATTAAAAGTCAAATTACCCAAGGAAAAAATAAAAAGCTCTATTAAAGATGGTGTTCTAAGATTTTTTCTTTACCCGATGAAGCTAAAGTAGTCTAATCTTCTCGACAACGTGAACCACTTACCTCCCCCTCGTCGACGGCCCTTCCCTCTCGAATATTGCGACGAGGAGAGAAAACCGCGGAAATTGCAGGTAAACTCGGGGCTCCTCTCTTATTGTCTAAGGAGGTCGGGGGGCTTTAATATTCACCCTCCAACCAAGAAAAACATCTCGTTCGCACCATGTTTCTTTTTAACCCTTCAACTGACCTTTTGTTTCAAATCTTGCTCGACAAAACGCCCATTTATCCGGCCTAGTAGACGATGAAAAGTGGAAGGCCTATTTTATAAATCTTATTTCCATTTAGGGAAAGCTTATATGGATTTGTATTTAGGGGAAGTGTTACGATTTAACACTTTACCGTGTTAACTTAGGACCTTAGGGTGCAAGACGGGGCCATGTATTAGCATTAAGGTCCCCTTAATGCGCTTGTTAATGGCAACATGTCGTTCCTACAAGGATCATCCATTAAAGCCATCTTAAATCAACCAAATAAAAACATTAAATTTTTCAAGGGCCTTCCTATAAACACCTTGGGAGGTGAATATTAATGACTCTAAGTCCCAATCGTTGAAAACGCGTTGTTGTAGAGGGGCCGTTTATTAAACTAGCCCGGACAACACGGCCACCAATTATGGATAAAGCCTTCGTTTTCCCAGGAGGACAAGGAATTCGTGGAACTTCCAAAGGAAAATTCTTTTTTCCAAGGGAACTCCGTCATAAAAGATTTAAAACGGTATCTCACTGTCAGTTTTAGTTTTCATTTATAGAGACATGGCGTCTCCGTCTGCTTGATGGCTTAACCTGATTACGAAGATTGAATCTCACGTATCATAAGGAAATGATACAGACGAAATCAAATATTAAAGCCCCTTCAAAAGGTTTAAGTTGTCTACCCTGCATATCTTCGGGATATTTGCGTAACACTTCTAACGATTTCCCCAAACCAAACTAAAAACGCAGATATCTCAGAAACGGCTGGACCGATTACCTTAAATCACCACTTTTTGGAAAGCTCTTTTAAATACCCTTGAAAAACGTCTAACTTGTCTACCCTGTATATCTGACGGTTTTCGGAATATTTGCGCTGTAACACATCTAACGATTTTCGGGATCTGTCGATGAACGAATGAATATTTCTGATACCAGAAGTGGGATAACTGATATCAGGAGTGGGATAACTGATATCAGAAGTGGGACAACTGACATCAGGAGTGGGATAACTGATATCAGAAGTGGGACAACTGACATCAGGAGTGGGATAACTGACATCAGGAGTGTGACAACTGAAATCAGGAGTGGGACAACTGATATCAGGAGTGGGACAACTGACATCAGGAGTGGTACAACTGATATCAGGAGTGGTACACTGACATCAGGAGTGGACAAATGACATCAGTGGGACAACTGACATCAGGAGTGGGACAACTGACATCAGGAGTGGGACAACTGATATCAGGAGTGGGTCAACTGATATCAGGAGTGGGACAACTGATATCAGGAGTGGGACAACTGACATCAGGAGTGGGACAAATGACATCAGGAGTGGGACAACTGACATCAGGAGTGGACAACTGACATCAGGAGTGGGACAACTGACATCAGGAGTGGGTCAACTGATATCAGGATTGGGACAACTGATATCAGAAGTGGGACAACTGATATCAGGAGTGGGACAAATGACATCAGGAGTGGACAAATGACATCAGGAGTGGGACAAATGACATCAGGAGTGGGACAAATGACATCAGGAGTGGGACAACTGACATCAGAGTGGGACAACTGATATCAGGAGTGGGACAACTGACATCAGGAGTGGGACAACTGACATCAGGAGTGGGACAACTGATATCAGGAGTGGGACAACTGACATCAGAAGTGGGACAACTGACATCAAAGTGGGACAACTGACATCAGGAGTGGGATAACTGACATCAGGAGTGTGACAACTGATATCAGGAGTGGGACAACTGATATCAGGAGTGGGACAAATGACATCAGGAGGGGACAACTGACATCAGGAGTGGGACAACTGACATCAGGAGTGGTACAACTGACATCAGGAGTGGGACAACTGACATCAGGAGTGGGACAACTGACATCAGGAGTGGGACAACTGACATCAGGGGGACACTGACATCAGAAGTGGGACAACTGACATCAGAAGTGGGACAACTGACTCAGGAGTGGTACAACTGATATCAGGAGTGGGACAACTGATATCAGGAGTGGGACAACTGACATCAGCAGTGGGACAAATGACATCAGGAGTGGGACAAATGACATCAGGAGTGGGACAAATGAATCAGGAGTGGGACAAATGACATCAGGAGTGGGACAACTGACATCAGGAGTGGGATAACTGATATCAGAAGTGGGATACTGACATCAGGAGTGGGACAACTGACATCAGGAGTGGGACAACTGACATCAGGAGTGGGACAACTGACATCAGGAGTGGGGACAACTGATATCAGGAGGGGACAACTGACTCAGGAGTGGAATAACTGATATCAGAACTTTTAAGGAAGTTTTCGTTCTTTTTGTTTGAAAAAATAAACATTTTGCGGAAATTTTTCATGATGCATAATAACAGGGGGTTAGGCCTTTTGCCGAGTCACTAACCCTCCTTGCGGGACACTAAAATTGTTTGATAATGATATCAGAAGTGGGACAACTGATATCAGAAGTGGGACAACTGATATCAGAAGTGGGACAACTGATATCAGAAGTGGGACAACTGATATCAGAAGTGGGACAACTGATATCAGAAGTGGGACAACTGATATCAGAAGTGGGATAACTGACATCAGAAGTGGGACAACTGACATCAGGAGTGGGACAACTGACATCAGGAGTGGAATAACTGATATCAGAACTTTTAAGGAAGTTTTCGTTGGAAGCTCTTCAAACCAGTACTTTTTGTTTGAAAAAATAAACATTTTGCGGAAATATTTTCATGATGCATAATTTGTTTGAAAAAATAAACATTTTGCGGAAATATTTTTCATGATGCATAATAACAGGGGGTTAGGCCTTTTGCCGAGTCACTAACCCCTCCTTGCGGGACACTAAAAATCTTGATTCTCCTCCCTCCGTCTGCGGAATTCCTTAATTCTCCGCGTGAAAACGGGTCGAACTCGTCGGGTGAGGGAAATTTCCCTTGAGCAATATATTCAAGGGTCGGTAAGAAAAGGGGTAGAATCGTCCGGGTTGCGAACACCTTAAGGAAATAAGAAAAGGGGGCGGGTGGTGTTTTGAAGGAGGAGGAGGTGATTTCCTGTGGGAGTCGAGAGCTTAAATCATTCCGAAGGGAAGAGACGTCTTTCGCGATATAGCGTATAAACATTTTTTTTTTTTTTGGCTCCACATGAATCGGCTCATGAATACATTACTCAATTATTGCTTTTTCCTAAAATAGCCCAGAAGTTCAAAAGGTCTACAAGTTTTCATCAAGTTTGAAGGCTTAATTAGGCCTAACGGTTCTAATTAAGACCAAACTTTAAGCGGTTCTCACCTCTAAAGTGAATTTGAACAATTCGTGAACAATTCGACAGTTCGTATCAGAAAAGTTAAAGCCCATACGGCTATTGATGGAAACGAAGCAGCAGACAAAGCAGCAAAAGAAGCTGCGCTTGACGACTCCCTCGAAATCAAATTCGATCTTGCTCCTCCATCCTATGTTCGTGCTAGGGCTAAAGAAAGAAGCCTAGCATTATGGGAAGTAGCTTGGAGAGAAACTACCAACGGATCTCGAACAAAACTATTTTTCCCATCTGTGTCGTCGAGACTTTCTACTGATCTCCAACAACACTACAAATTGACCCAGGCACTAAGCGGGCATGGTAGAGTTGGAGAGTATTTCCTGCGATTCCACATCCAAGAACCAACAATCTGCGAATGTTTTGATGGTCCTCTTCAAACTTGGGACTACACTGGAATCCATCGTCAAAAAACACCTTCCAGCCTTCAAAGACTTCGTTCAGTCTCTAGATCTTTAAAAACTGTGATGAGTTGAAAGAATTATTTAATTTGTTTTATTTTATAATTTAGTTATTCATTTTATTATTTTATTATTCTTTTCTATTGTTTTTAACAATTTTATTTCTTTATCTATGTGCATAAGTTTTGAAATTATTTTGAAATTCTATTCATTTCTCATATTTTGTTTTCATATTCATTTATTTTATTTTCATTGTTATTTTGTATTTCTTGAAGACATGTAATCTTTAAGGGCGCATGTCCAAAAAAATAAAATTTATTAAAAAAAAAAAAAAAAAAAACCTCTAAAGTTTTCTCTTCTTTCTTCCAAGAATTCACTGTATTCCTGGGCAGTTGAAGAGAATCCTTCCGTGTGCTATCCATATCACCCAGCTGTTCAAATAAGTTATTCTAATGGATGTTATTATCCAGTCAACCCATTTTCAAAAGATATCAAAGGTTTTCATATTTATTGATGCGGAAAAGATGATTTTGGGACTAATTTGAGATAAAAACGCTGGAGATAATTGGACTTCTGAGTTGAGTTTAAAAGGGGTCCAATTAAAAGGGAAGAAAACGAAAATCTCAAGATTGACCTCTTTTGTTACAAAAGATTTTAAGTTCCCAAGTCGCTGGGGCTTAATGGAAGAAAAAAAAAGGCCTTTTCGTAACGGCTTCACATAAATTAGCCTGATTGGAAGAGGCCGTCGAAAAAGCCGGACATAGATCTCGAAAGCAATCAGGGGCCTCCGATACAGAACCCCCACAGAACGTTTACGACAGTGATAAATCAAAATTTCATTCCTTCTCATTTAAAATGAAGTTTTCTTCCTTGACAAATTCAAAGAAACAATTTCATCAGGTGGGGATTCCTCGGACAAATTACGGCGTCTTTGTACTTGTTCCCTTTCTGCCTTCAGAGAACCATCAAAATAATATGCAAATTTTTTTATTTCCCCTCGCCGAAACTTTCGAAAACTAAACTTTTTTAAACATCTAAAAAAACCTAGGGAGAACTCTAGAATCTCATTATTTTACCGCATATAAAAAGTTCTTTGATAACCCACAAGGGAGAAACTAAAAAGGGCCCTAATTAGTTTGAGTGGGATATTAAACACCTTTAAAAGTAAATAAATCGAAGAAACTTTTTAAAATAATTATTTAGTTAGCCCCATTCGTGTAAATGGCTACCTCCTAGTTCTGGAGATGAAGGTCGATGTTTGTTTTATTCCAGTGATACCAACCCATTTTCTAAAGACATCAAAGTTACGCAGCTCGATGCATAAGATTTCCAAAATAAGTCAATGATAGCAGAAACACTAGGACTTGGCCATCGGTGCGCTTTTTTTGCGCTATCCGGCGCGCCTGGTGTACGCCCCGAAACTAGTTTTTACGTATTTAACCAGCTAGGTGTAATAAATTTAACTCGGATGATTCATAAATCAATGCTGCCAACTAAGCAACTTTTGCTATATAGGGAGACCGGGGCAGGTTGATACGCGGGGTAGGTTGATACAGTGTGTCCTGGGCGCGAAGTTTTTTATTACGCACCAAAATCATGTAAACAAATTGTCTAGAACGTTCTCCTCGACTTGCCCGTGCACGCTCGGCACCCCACGCCTTTCACCCCACCCTTGATAAGAGAATAACTGTTTTTCACCCTTCGGAGTAATTTATTTTGATCCGCTTTGAGTGAATTTTTCAGCATCTTAAGCATTTCGGATCGTTTTCAAATTTGTATTTTTGGATTCAACAAAGAAAAGGCAAGTAGAATCTGTTTTATTATTTTTAAAATATTAGTTTTTTATGATAGTTTTTAAATAATAACTTGTTGAATTCCCGACGGGGCACGTTGATACAAATATCGTGGGGCAGGTTGATACGAAGGAAAGCCGTGCTCAAAAAAGACTTTTCGAGAAATCTCAGGATCCGGTGTCAAAAAAGAAAATAAAGTGTCAAAAAGCTGATAGTGAATCAGAAGATGAAGATTCTCTCTGCCTTGTTTGCCTTAAGGCCTTTTCAAAATCAAAACCTGGGCAACAATGGATACAATGTTTAGAATGTAAAAAATGGGCTCACGTCGAATGCGGAAACGACGATCCTTGCAATAATTGTGAGTCGGATATTGAATTACATTTAGATAGTGATTGAAAAGTACGTTATTTTTAAAAATAAACTATTTAAAAATTACTTTTAGTTTTTGTATCATCCTACCCCAGCCATGTATCATCTCGCCCCGCATACGGGGCATTTTGATACAAATTGAAAATTTTTTTTAAACTGAAAAATAATCTAAAAGCAAAATTTTTTTAAGTTGATAAATTTTTGGGTGGTATATGAACGTTTACTTAATGTTAATAAATTTTTTCGAAATTTTTTTTACCATAAGGAAAATTTTTAAAATTCAAAAACTCAAAAGTGTATCGTTTAGCCCCGGTCTCCCCTATGTTTTCTGTATAGAAATTGACTTTTGAAAAGAGGGTCGAAATGCTACCTCCTAGTTCTGGAGATGAAGGTCCCCTTTTGGCAACTTAGTTATACCCAGCTGTTCAAATTTTTCAACCCCACGATTTGAGGTGTGTTTTATTCCAGTGTTACCAACCCATTTTCTAAAGACATCCAAGTTATGCAGCTCGATGCATTTCCAAAATAAGTCAATGATAGCAGAAACACCAGGCATGGCCATTGGTGCGCTTTTTTTTGCGCAATCCGGCGCGCCTGGTCTACGCCCCGAAACTGGTTTTTACGTATTTAACCAGCTAGATGTAATAAATTTAACTCGGATGATTCATAAATCAATGCTGCCAACTAAGCAACTTTTGCTATATCCGTTTTCTGTATAGAAATCGACTTTTGAAAAGAGGGTCGAAATGCATAATGCACGTTTTCTTTCATATGTCACCCGGGGGAAAAGAGTTTTTCTTCCCGGTCTGATATGTTTTTTTTTATAAAAGAAAAAAGGTGGGTAAAAGGGGTTTTAGGTTGACCTTCTAATAGATTTGGCGGGCACTTAAGGGTCCGGACGCGTTAATGGAAGGGCCCTTTTTCAACCCTCAACCCCCTATTTTCTCAGAGTCCACCTATCATCCGTTTCCCTTTACGCCCTTTTTGGGAACAGGACTCTTTGTCTTAACGCCACTTTATCCTTGGGAAAGGAGGAAAACAGTGAGTGCGGCAAATTTAGAAGCCTTCCCACCCTGACAAGGCTTTCTAACCGACTCTGACCTCAAAAACTTACCGCTTCATTAACTCGTCGAAGGCTCCTCGACGTTGAAAATTTTCATAACGAGCTTTTAACCATAGCAATGAAGTGGAGAGCAAACCTTGAATTTTTTTATTTGCGCTCCTCTTTCGAAAACAAATTTAACTTCCTCTCGTAGATTTATTGTTGATCTTCCTTCGTACAAAAACGTCGAAAGGAAAAAACCATTTTGAGATACCATTTGGTGAGAGGGAAAGGCGTGTAATTGGAAAAGCCGTTCTATTCAATTCACTTCCTTTTCTACTCGACGGAAACCCAAAGAAACAACGAAGACTAATTAACTATTAATTGAAACGGGTTAATTAAAAGTTACGATGGCGGCAACGACTAAAACCCACCTCCTTGTATTACTGAGCCTTTTTTTTAAATTTTATGTACAGAATCATCATAAAAAGCTGGTTAAATCGATCCGTCTTTTAAGAAAATCTTATGGTTTGGGAAACCAAAAGAAGTTGCTCTAGTTCCCTGCTAACCGCTGTCACCAGTGTTCTGACCGTACGAGCACTTCAGGCCAGAGGAGACGTCATCGCTCTCCCAGGGCATGGGTTTCATCCTGATGGTAGGCAGATCCAGTATATAGAACTAGGATATTGCTTGTCGGATTGCTTGTTTCACCAAAGGCGACCACCATTAGCAGGGAAACCTTATGGACGTCGTATCTTTGCTACGTTTTACGCTTATGGGATGGTTCATCACCACTAATTTAGAAAGAAAGAAGTTATGTTGTATTTGATGTATTTGACTTTGATGATAATCTTAGATCACCAGACGCTATTTGGTCCTTCTAGAGTCTAGAATGTTTAAAACCACTCCCACAGGCCAATAGAAGGCTCTAGAATGTTTTACGCCACTCCCACTGACCAATAAAAGGCTCTAGAATGTTTAAAACCACTCCCACAGACCAATAGAGGGTTCTAGAATGTTTGAAACAACTCCCACAGTCCAACAGAAGGCTCTAGAAAGTCTTAAGCCACTCCCACAGACCAATAGAAGGCTCTAGAATGTCTTAAGCCACTCCCACAGACCAATAAAAGGCACTAGAATGTTTTAAACCACTCCCACAGACCGATAGAAGGCTCTAGAATGTCTTAAGCCACTCCCACAGGCCAATAGAAGGCTCTAGAATGTTTTAAGCCACTCCCACAGACCAATAGAAGGCTCTAGAATGTCTTAAACCACTCCCACAGACCGATAGAAGGCTCTAGAATGTTTATAGCCACTCCCACAGACCAATAGAAGGCTCTAGAATATTTTAAGCCATTCCTGCTGTCCAATAGAAGGCTCTAGAATGTCATAAACCACTCCTACAGACCAATAGAAGGCTTTAGAATGTCTTAAACCACTCCTACAGACCAATAGAAGGCTCTAGAATGTTTTAAGCCACTCCCACAGACCAATAGAAGGCTCTAGAATATTTAAAGCCACTCCTGCTGACCAATAAAAGGCTCTAGAATGTTTTAAACCACTCCTACATACCAATAGAAGGCTCTAGAATATTTTAAGCCACTCCTATAGACCAATAAAAGGCTCTAGAATGTTTTAAACCACTCCCGCAGACCAATAGAAGGCTCTAGAATGTTTTAAGCCACTCCCGCAGACCAATAGAAGGCTCTAAAATGTTTTAAGCCACTCCCACAGACCAATAGAGGGTTCTAGAATGTTTTAAACCACTCCCACAGACCAATAGAAGGCTCTAGAATGTTATAAGCCACTCCCACAGACCAATAGAAGGCTCTAGAATGTTTTAAGCCACTCCCACTGACCAATAGAGGGTTCTAGAATGTTTAAAACCACTCCCACAGTCCAATAGAGAGCTCTAGAATGTTTAAAACCACTCCCACAGTCCAATAGAAAGCTCTAGAATGTTTAAAACCACTTTCACTGACCAATAGAAGGATCTAGAATGTTTAAAACCACTCCCACAGACCAAAAGAAGGCTCTAGAAAGTCTTAAGCCACTCCCACAGACCAATAGAAGGCTCTAGAATGTCTTAAACAACTCCCACAGACCAATAGAAGGCCCTAGAAAGTCTTAAGCTACTCCCACAGACCAATAGAAGGCTCTAGAATGTTTTAAGCCACTCCTACAGACCAATAGAGGGTTCTAGAATGTTTAAAACCACTCCCACAGACCAATAGAAGGCTCTAGAATGTTTTAAGCCACTCCCACAGACCAATAGAAGGCTCTAGAATGTCTTAAACAACTCCCACAGACCAATAGAAGGCCCTAGAAAGTCTTAAGCTACTCCCACAGACCAATAGAAGGCTCTAGAATGTTTTAAGCCACTCCTACAGACCAATAGAGGGTTCTAGAATGTTTAAAACCACTCCCACAGACCAATAGAAGGCTCTAGAATGTTTTAAGCCACTCCCACAGACCAATAGAAGGCTCTAGAATGTCTTAAACAACTCCCACAGACCAATAGAAGGCCCTAGAAAGTCTTAAGCTACTCCCACAGACCAATAGAAGGTTCTACAATCTAGAGCTTGCAACTGGTCTTAAAAACGTTGAAGTCGTTTAGCTTTCCCCGAAAACCGAACTTGAAGCTGGACCCAAAAAAAAGCCAATGTTGTCATTCTGCAGGTCTATTTAAGTCTTCGGTTTATGTCTTTTTTGAATTTTCAATCCTCTTTCTTCAGCCCGGTTTTAGTGATTCAATTTAATTTTTGATATCTAAATAATTTTCTTTTTTTCTAAGTTTGAAAGATAGACTGCAATAAAAGTTTTAAATTACATTTCCAAACAGTTTTCGGCCTGACGACTCGAAGATAAAACGGCCGGCGAAAGTTGTGCGGGAGGTTTGTTAGGAGTTCGGTCCTTTTACCGCCTCTTTAACCGCGATCACTTATCATTAAACTCACCTTCATCGATCGACGAAAACGCCTTAAATTAAACATCTCCCACCTCTTGATTCCCCCGACTGCTTTAACCGGTGTCATCTCGGATCCTTTTTCCTTTAAATCATTTTAAAACAAATATTTTATTTAAAAACAAAAAAGGGGAGATAAAAATAAACAGGGGATTTCAAATATATTATTTTAAAATCAATTCAAAAGGGCAACATGTTTGTTGCCTTCCTTGACAATTTGAATAAAACATCAGTTAATTCTACTTACTTTTAAGACGACTTTTTTGGGCTTTTTCCTCGCTTAACTTGTGGTGTTTATAACGAACTTTTGCTTTTTTTCAGACGGAAAATATCACGTTCTACCATCGGGCGAACTGCTCGTGCACAACGTCGAATATTCCGACCAGTTCGCCCAGTACAGATGCAGGACGAGACATCGCCTTACGAAACTTCTTGAATCAAGCACGCCCTCGAATATTAGAATATCAGGTAAAAAAGATTGGAACTTAAAGAAGTCATTGGTGGCAGCGGTAGGCACCTCAGAGGTCCCACTGACCAATAAAAGGCTCTAGAATGTTTTAAACCACTCCCACAGACCAATAGTAGGCTCTAGAATGTTTTAAGCCACTCCCACAGACCAATAGAAGGCTCTAGAATGTTTTAAGCCACTCCCACAGACCAACAGTAGGCTCTAGAATGTTTTAAGCCACTCCTACTGACAATTAGAAGGCTCTAGAATATTTAAAACCACTCCTACAGACCAATAGAAGGCTCTAGAATGGTTAAAACTGCTCCCCCAGACCAATAAAAGGCACTAGAATGTTTTAAACCACTCCCACAGACGAATAGAAGGCTCTAAAACGTCTTAAGCCACTCCCACAGACCAATAAAAGGCTCTAGAATGTTTAAGGCCACTCCCACAGACCAATAGAGGGTTCTAGAATGTTTGAAACAACTCCCACAGACCACTAGAAGGCTCTAGAATATTTAAAACCACTCCCACAGACCAATAAAAGGCTCTAGAATGTCTTAAGCCACTCCTACAGACCAATAGAAGGCTTTAGAACGTCTTAAGCCACTCCCACAGACCAATAGAAGGCTCTAGAATGTTTTAAGCCACTCCTACTGACCAATAGAAGGCTCAAGAATATTTAAAACCACTCCCACAGACCAATAGAAGGCTCTAGAATGTTTTAAGCCACTCCCACAGACCAATAGAAGGCTCTAGAATGTTTTAGGCCACTCCCACAGACCAATAGAGGGTTCTAGAATGTTTGAAACAACTCCCACAGACCACTAGAAGGCTCTAGAATATTTAAAACCACTCCCACAGACCAATAGAAGGCTCAAGAATGTCTTAAGCCACTCCTACAGACCAATAGAAGGCTTTAGAACGTCTTAAGCCACTCCCACAGACCAATAGAAGGCTCTAGAATGTTTTAAGCCACTCCTACTGACCAATAGAAGGCTCTAGAATATTTAAAACCACTCCTACAGACCAATAGAAGGCTCTAGAATGTTTTAAGCCACTCCCACAGACCAATAGAGGGTTCTAGAATGTTTGAAACAACTCCCACAGACCACTAGAAGGCTCTAGAATATTTAAAACCACTCCCACAGACCAATAGAAGGCTCAAGAATGTCTTAAGCCACTCCTACAGACCAATAGAAGGCTCTAGAATGTTTTAAGCCACTCCCACAGACCAATAGAGGGTTCTAGAATGTTTGAAACAACTCCCACAGACCACTAGAAGGCTCTAGAATATTTAAAACCACTCCCCCAGACCAATAAAAGGCACTAGAATGTTTTAAACCACTCCCACAGACGAATAGAAGGCTCTAGAACGTCTTAAGCCACTCCCACAGACCAATAGAAGGCTCTAGAATGTTTTAAGCCACTCCCACAGACCAATAGAGGGTTCTAGAATGTTTGAAACAACTCCCACAGACCACTAGAAGGCTCTAGAATATTTAAAACCACTCCCACAGACCAATAGAAGGCTCTAGAATGTCTTAAGCCACTCCTACAGACCAATAGAAGGCTCTAGAATGTTTTAAGCCACTCCCACAGACCAATAAAGGGTTCTAGAATGTTTGAAACAACTCCCACAGACCACTAGGAGGCTCTAGAATGTTTGAAACAACTCCCACAGACCACTAGAAGGCTCTAGAATGTTTTAAGCCACTCCCACAGACCAATAGAAGGCTCTAGAATGTTTTAAGCCACTCCCACAGACCAATAGAGGGTTTTAGAATGTTTGAAACAACTCCCACAGACCACTAGAAAGCTCTAGAATATTTAAAACCACTCCCACAGACCAATAGAAGGCTCTAGAATGTTTTAAGCCACTCCCACAGACCAATAGAAGGCTCTAGAATGTTTTAAGCCACTCCCACAGACCAATAGAGGGTTCTAGAATGTTTGAAACAACTCCCACAGACCACTAGAAGGCTCTAGAATATTTAAAACCACTCCCACAGACCAATAGAAGGCTCTAGAATGTCTTAAGCCACTCCTACAGACCAATAGAAGGCTCTAGAACGTCTTAAGCCACTCCCACAGACCAATAGAAGGCTCTAGAATGTTTTAAGCCACTCCCACAGACCAACAGAGGGTTCTAGAATGTTTGAAACAACTCCCACAGACCACTAGAAGGCTCTAGAATATTTAAAACCACTCCTACAGACCAATAGAATGCTTTAGAAAGTCTTAAGCCACTCCAACAGACCAATAGAAGGCTCTAGAATGTTTTAAGCCACTCCCAGAGCCCAATAGAGGGTTCTAGAACAACTCCCACAGTCCAACAGAAGGCTCTAGAACGTCTTAAGCCACTCCCACAGACCAATAGAAGGCTCTAGAATGTTTTAAGCCACTCCCAGAGCCCAATAGAGGGTTCTAGAACAACTCCCTCAGTCCAACAGAAGGCTCTAGAACGTCTTAAGCCACTCCCACAGACCAATAGAAGGCTCTAGAAAGTCTTAAGCCCCATAGACCAATAGAAGGCTCTAAAATGTCTTAAACCACTCCTACAGACCACTAGAAGGCTTTAGAATATTTAAAACCACTCCCACAGACCAATAGAAGGCTCTAGAATGTCTTAAGCCACTCCCACAGACCAATAGAAGGCTCTAGAATGTTTAAGACATTCATTGAAGAATATTCTAAGAATCATCTAAGAATATTAGAATATCAGGTGAAAAGTTTGGAATTTAAAGAAGTCATTGGTGGCAGCGGTAGGCGAGGTGCCTACCCGTCTGAGGTAGACGGGCCCACTGGATGCCATACGCATTTTGGAATTCAAATAGCTTCCAAAATAAGGGAATCAGAAACTATGGATTTTCAGGGTATCGGCCACCTACAAAAGGTTTCCTTTCGAAAATCGATGTTTTAATTGTGTCAGGATGGTGAATTAGTCATGAGACACGGGCGGGTCGGATTCGCGCTAAAAAGCAAATACCTCCCTAACAGAGAACATTCAAAGCCTCGCGTGTAAATTGCGAGTTTAATCCTCCCTCCATTTTCCATTCAACCGACCCCAAATTACAATTTCGGCTCAAAGACTTTTTTTTTACCAAGTATTTTAATCGTTGTGGGAACTTAAAAACGAGGAGTTAATGAGTCGTGGATGAAATAGTGGTAAACGCCGTTCGCTAATGGACTAGGAACAATTAACTCTGGGGATTCTTCGTTTAACACAAGCAAGAAAAAAAAAAAAGAGTTTTTCTTCTCTAAGAATGCTTTTTAGCCCTTCAAAATGAACATGCGCATCAATTTTGATTAAGAATACCCAGTTGGGACATTAAAAGCCTTCTTTTAACTTCCTTAAAGAAGTTATGGTTTTACCCTCCAGACACCGTAGATTCAAAATAAGTGACCTCGAAAAACAAAAGGTTTTAACACTGTTATCTTTGAGCAAGTTCTCCACTCTTCTTATCTTTCTTATCATCCATCTTTCCATCATTTTAATTTTAGATCGATAAACGAATGAAATTTAATAGAGAGTTTCGTGGAATCGTAATTTACCCTTCCCGTATACGACTCACCCAAGGTCATACGACTCGAGCTTCGAGTCGGAATCGTAATACGATACGACTCAGATGAGTCGTATACGTGAACGACTCACTTCCCGACTCCGAGTAAACGTGAGGTTACATTTTACGAAGGTTATTTTGTTATCTCGTTTAGTTTCGGGTTCGGAAATCAACTAGTTTCTCAACAGATTGGCTAAAATCGAAGAAAGAAATTAAATCCGTACCGTAAAATGGTACAACATTGTGCCAAGGGGGCAACTATGGGCCACTTAAGCTCTCTAGTGGATTTCGCTCTCTAGTGGCGTTAGATTACTTGTACAAGTGGCCCATAGTTGCCCCCTTGGCACAATGTTGTACCATTTTGCGGTACTTTTTGAGAGGATTTTGGAAGTTAATATTAAAACACTATGAAGGAAACTTTATGCGCTATAAAATTGGCGGGAACGTTTTGGGGATAGGTAATTTCTATGTGCTGTTATAGT
This sequence comes from Orius insidiosus, assembly GCA_014119065.1. NCBI lineage: Eukaryota > Metazoa > Arthropoda > Insecta > Hemiptera > Anthocoridae > Orius > Orius insidiosus. Next base: position 183,047 of record JACGAQ010000241.1, read on the forward strand.
TAGTCAGAAAAACCATATTTCGATGAATTTGCTCTAGTGAGAACATTGTGAACCAACTGAGTCAGAACGACTCCCTGAAACTGGGTTATAACCTCGTTATAACCTCGTTTTGTTTCGTGTTCGAAAATCAACTAGTTTCTCAACAGATTGGCTAAAATCGAAGAAAAAAATTGATTCCGTACTTTTTGGAAGGATTTCGGAAGTTAAAATTATAGAACTATGTATCAAGGAAACTTTATACGCTAAGTGAAAATTGGCGGGAACGTTGGGGATAGGTAATTTCTATGTGCTGTTATAGTTAATCAGAAAAACCATTTCATGAATGCTCTAGTGAGAACATGGTGAACTAACTGAGTCGGAACGACTCCCTGAAACTGGGTTTTAAAGCCTCTAAGAGAAATTCTTCTCTTTTGGTGAGTCGTATACGGAAATGGTAAATTACGATTCCCTGACAAACTCTAATAAATGGGAAACTTTCTATATTTATAGCTCATTACGCTTCAATAGATTATAATAATCTATTTAACACATAGTCATTGATGCTCACCAGGTTTATTTGGCCTGCGCGCAGGAGGAAAGATGAACGGTGACTGGAGGCAATTCGGATTGCTGTGTGATTAATAATTGAAAGGGTTTTGTCGGTATTGCAGATTATCTTCTCGGATATGAACAAAGCTTCTTAAAAATGTAAAGGCCGATAAAGTAAATCGTTGGGGATAACAGGAAACATGGTATTGGACGGGTTGGTAGGGGGGGGGGCAAAAATGTTTTTTATATACTAGATTTAGAGTCGGGTAAATCTGGGATTGGTCGCCCGTGGGTAGATTTGATGTTGTATACATTCTCCTCGAGTCACACACCCTATCAGGAGCGCTCACCGTCGGCGTCTCTTTTCCACCTCCGGGCCCTTTTCGGTGATGACAAATCCCGAAAGGAGTCGGGGAAATTGCCTTCTATCCCCTTAGGGCATATCCGGAGATATTTTTATTTTTAAAAGGTAACAAGCTCTGACAACATGATTGGGGAGAGGTTCAATCGAAGATCGCCTTAAAAAGGATTCATTAGAGCCGGATAGGAAAAAAAAGTTCTCCGATATATATTTTTTTAAAAACAATTTTTAAGCCTTTTGTTAGTTAAGGTCGACGTCCCATAAGGGAAAGTTAAAGGAGAAACTTCGGAGATGGGCCGACGTGGACGGGTCGGGGGAAACGAGTTTACGACTTGGAGGAGTAACAAACTTCACTTTAACCCCGTGAACGAGCAAAATCGACCGAATACTTTTCCTTAAGAAAAATCGGTCAAACAACCCGAGAAAAATATTTTGGTTGAAACCTTAAATTTATTTAAACTTTAGGTAGTTCATACAAAAACTTTTTTTTCTCAGAATAAACGTTGAAAATCTGAGGACAACATCTAATCATTCGATTTCCTCTAAGGAAGCGAAGACGGCAGAGTTTCCATTGTCAGGTGTGGACAATGGAAGGTGCGGTTTCGGCGGGGGGGGGGGGGGGGGGGATTCGGGCTTTAGAAGCGGACAATAGACGACAAACAGAAGGCTCGGGTCCGGAGCAAACACTTGTGGTAACCGAAGACTAAAAGGGACAGAAAACAAGGTTAAAACCACCCCCTCTCCGTCAAACAACGCCGGAAAAGGCACTAAACATCTGAGCGATGAATCACACATATGAGCCCTTATTAACCTAATGGCTTCCATACCCTCTTTCATTACAAAACCCCGGACATAAAATATTTCCCAGACCCTTAAAAACATCCTTTTAAGAAATTACATTTTCACAGCCCTTTTAACAACTTCAAATCGCTCTCAGCGCCAGCGACATCTGTTATCAAAATACATGAACTAAAAAAAAATGGAGTAACTTTCAGAAAATGCTTTAAAACAAACCAAATAAAAATTTCCTTGATAGGAAATAGGAAATTACATTTTCACAGCCCTTTTAACAACTTCAAAACGCTCTCAGCGCCAGCGACATCTGTTATCAAAATACATGAACTAAAAAAAATGGAGTTTCTTTCAGAAAATGCTTTAAAACCAAAAAAATTCTTAATTATTCCAAACTTTTTGTGATAAATGATTTGGACTTTTTAGGGTTATAATTCAAAATAGACAATGAGGCCGTGGGAAAAAAAGGGGGTGCTTGTTCCCTTTGTTCATTCCCAATTTGCATACTACTTGTTTACACGATAAATAAAAAGTCGTTAAAGTACAGAAAAAAGAGGAAAAACTTTTTTTTTATTCGAAGAGAAAAGGTTTGAAATGAAAATATCTCCTACCTTCGGCTCTCTGGTTTGTTCCGGTTGGAAAATAAATTGTTGTTATTTATTACCATTCGCTTGAGTACAATTTGAGGAGATATAAAGCTTTAGTTTTTTCTTGTTTTTTTAGTTCATTGTTTCTCTAAAAACAAGATAAACGCCCAAAAATCAAGGAAATAGGGGGTGTTTATGGACAGAAAAAATCAAGGGAAATGTGCCTTTAGGGTTGGTTAAGTTTTATGCCGAATTGCCTTTGAAGTTGGTTAGGTTTATGCTGAACAGCCGTTGGAGTAGGTTAGGTTTATACCGAATTGCCCTTAGGATTGGTTAGGTTTATGCCGCATTGCCGTTGGAGTTGGTTAGGTTTATGCCGAATCACCCTTAGGATTGGTTAGGTTTATGCCGAATTGCCGTTGGAGTTGGTTAGGTTTATGCCGAATTGGCGTTAGGATTGGTTAGGTTTATGCAGAATTGCCAGGGTAAAACACCAAGGAAAATGTCTAAAATTCTGGATTTTTTGCTGTAAGTCTGGAATAAGCTAGTTGGTTAGGTTTATGCCGAATTGCCGGTAGGATTGGTTAGGTTTATGCCGCATTGCCGTTGGAGTTGGTTAGGTTTATGCCGAATTGCCGTTGGAGTTGGTTAGGTTTATGCCGAATCACCCTAAGGATTGGTTAGGTTTATGCCGAATTGCCGTTGGAGTTGGTTAGGTTTATGCCGAATTGGCGTTAGGATTGGTTAGGTTTATGCAGAATTGCCAGGGTAAAACACCAAGGAAAATGTCTAAAATTCTGGATTTTTTGCTGTAAGTCTGGAATAAGCTAGTTGGTTAGGTTTATGCCGAATTGCCGGTAGGATTGGTTAGGTTTATGCCGAATTGCCGTTATTATTGGTTAGGTTTATGCCGAATTGCCGGTAGGATTGGTTAGGTTTATGCCGAATTGCCGTTATTATTGGTTAGGTTTATGCCGAATTGCCATACAGAAAAAACCAAGGAAAATGTCTAAAATTCAGGATTTTTGGCTGTAAGTCTGGAAAAAGCTAGTTGGTTAGGTTTATGCTGAATAGCCGTTGGAGTTGGTTAGGTTTATGCCGAATTGACGGTAGGATTGGCTAGGTTTATGCCGAATTGCCGTTGGAGTTTGTTAGTTTTATGCTGAATTGCCGTTAGGCTTGATTATTTTCATGCCGAATAGCCGTTAGGATTGGTTAGGTTCATGCCGAATTGCCATTGTAGTTGGTTAGTTTTATGCCGAATTGCCTTTAGGATTGGTTAGGTTTATGCCGAATTGCCAGTGTTTATGGACAGAAAAAACCCAAAGAAAATGTCTAAAATTCAGGATTTTTGGCTGTAAGTCTGGAAAAAGCTAGTTGCTTAGGTTTATGTCGAATTGCCCTTAGGATTGGTTACGTTTATACCGAATTGCCGTTGGAGTTGATTAGTTTTATGCCGAATTTCCCTTAGGGTTGGTTAGGTTTATACCGAATTGCCGTTGGAGTTGGTTAGTATTATGCCGAATTGCCGTTAGGATTGGTTAGGTTTGTTTTATGCCGAATTTCCCTTAGGATTGGTTAGGTTTATGCCGAATTGCCAGTGTTTGTGGACAGAAAAACACCAAGGAAAATGTCTAAAATTTAGGATTTTTGGCTGTAAGTCTGGAAAAAGCATTAAAATTTGGAGTTCCTCTAATAGTTCTAACTATTAGGCTCATGTCGCCCTTTAGATCTGAACATGAGCCCGACAAATCCCATCCCGTTGAATAAGTTTGGCGCTTCTTCATCTCAATTTCATTGAAAAAGGTTGAGGGGGTGTTTCAATTGAAGGCTAAAATTAGTGCGGAGAATGATCTCTTTGGGAAGCAAGGCGGAAAAGATGGGGTCGAGGAAACGGGGAGTTTGGTTTATCAGTCACGAACTCGGAGGGTTCTCCTTAGTCTTAGTCCTACGCCGTTAATAATTCAAAAGGTGCCTCTCAGGATCTGTTAATAATGCAGCCTCGGCAATTAAAGCCTTCCTTAGAGACGCCTCTTTAATCCATCCACCACACGAGGGCCACTTAAGGCGATTGAAAAAACTAAATAAGTCAAAAAAAAACGAAATCGATCACGTTTGTTTAGATGTAATGACGTGAAAAACCGTCCCGCGGGTTTTCGGCCATAATCCACGCCTGAATATTCATGAGCGCATGCATATGCAAGGGGTCCGCACTCGAAAGGTCGACCCGATGGGCATTCATACCGCCCTCGTCAAACTCTATAATATAAATCCGCCACTCGAAACCTCCTCTATTTTGTCTCATCCGCCGATCCCAAATTCACCTAGAACAACGGAGTTGATTTACAAAACAACAATCGTCAAGGTTTATTGTGTTGGGAACCAACTTGTCTGATATGTTAATACCTCCACCCCCCCTTTACTGCCCTTTGTAATTCGACCTTTAACCACCCCTATGATTACACTCCGAAAACGATAGAATGTCATTTACAGGCACCATCAAAAGGAGAAAAAAATTTGTTGATTTTACAAACGCGAAGAGTCGAAAAAGCGGCTATAAAATCGCATTTTCACGTTTAGAGGAGAAAAATTACTCTGGCCTTATATTGCGCCCAAAATCATCACAATTTCACCTTAAAAACCACGTGTTACGTCGAATCGCCGTTGGAGTTTGTTAGTTTTATGCCGAATTGCCGTTAAGGTCGGTTAGATTTAGGCCGCAATGCCGTTGAAGTTGATTAATTTTTTGTCGAATTACCGTTAGGGTTGGTAAGTTTTATGACGAATTGCCGGAATTGGTTTGGTTTATGCCGAATTGCCGTTAGGCTTGATTATTTTTATGCCGAATTGTCGTTAGGATTGGTTAGGTTTATGCCGAGTGACGAAGTCGGTTAGTTTTATGCCGAATCGCCGTTAGGGTTGGTTAGGTTTATGCCGGATTGCCGTTGTTCTGCCCCGCCAAGGAAAACCCTGATAATCCAAATCAAACTCGGTAATCCGGAAGGAGAAAAAAATTTGTCGATTTTACAAACGCAGAGAGTCGGAAAAGCTGCTATAAAATCGTATTTTCAGGTTGAGAGAAGGAAAATTACTCTGGCCTTAAATCACCACAATATCACCTGAAAAACATCGTTTTGCGCCAAATTGCCATTGGAGTTGGTTAGGTTTATGCCGAATTGCCGTTAGGGTTGGTTAGTTTTATGTCGAATTGCCGTTAGGGTTGGTTAGTTTTATGCCGAATTGCCGTTAGGCTTGATTATTTTTATGCCGAATTGCCGTTAGGCTTGATTATTTTTATGCCGAATTGCCGTTAGGATTGGTTAGGATTATGCCGAATTGCCGTTGGAGTTAGTTAGATTTATGCCAAATAGCCGTTGGAGTTGGTTAGGTTTATGCCGAATTGCTGTTGAAGTTGGTTAAATTTATGCCGAATTGCCGTTGGAGTTGGTTAGGTTTATGCCGAATTGCCGTTAGGGTTGTTTAGATTTATGCCAGATTGCTGTTGAAGTTGGTTGGGTTTATGCCGAATTGCTTAGGATTGGTTAGGTTTATGCCGAATAGCCGTTGGAGTTGGTTAGGCTTATGCCGAATTGCTCTTAGGGTTGGTTAGTTTTATGCCGAATAGCCGTTAGGGTTGGTTAGGTTTATGCCGAATTGCCATTGTTCCGCCCCGCCAAGGAAAACCCCGATTATCCAAATCTACCTCGTTAATCCGAACATACAGTCATTTTCCCTAAATAATAAACCCCTTTTTCATAAAACGTATACAGGGTATTACATTTAATAAAGTGTGACGTTAACCACCTCTTTAAAACGTGAAAAACGTTCACTAAGAATCCCATCTACAGTTTCCTCCGTTCTTTAATAAAAGGACACCTTCAAATTAAATCTGTCCCCAGGGGGAAAATCCAGAATAATTTGAAATCCTGGAAAAAAGCCAATTACTTTTTCTTCCTCAAAACGTCATATAATTTAAAAGCTCTCTAATTAATGTAATAAATTAAAAAACCGTAATTATCTGTCATAATTATAAATGTTGATGACAATTTAGACGCATAAAATGAACGTCTGGGGGAAAATTAGGTTATTTGTTATCTGAATCCAATTTAACCAATTTTTTTTTTTTCAATTTTCATCGAATTTTTAAAAATTTTAGATCCTATTTAAAAAAAAAAAAATTTGAAATTTTTGGATCTTCTCAATTTTTGGAGCATTTTCATCAAAATGCCACCAAACGCTCATCACTTGCCAAAGGACCTTTATACCAGATTTTTGCTCGTTTTAGTTTTTTGGATTCAAAACGCCTTTTTATTGGGACTAAAAACACCTTTTTAATTGGACTCAAAACACCTTTTTATTTGGACTCAAAACACCTTTTTATTTGGACTCAAAACACCTTTTTATTTGGACTCAAAACACCTTTATATTTGGACTCAAAGCACCTTTTTATTTGGATTCAAAACACCTTTTTATTTGGACTCAAAACACCTTTCTATTTGGACTCAAAACACCTTTTTATTTGGACTCAAAACACCTTTATATTTGGACTCAAAGCACCTTTTTATTTGGATTCAAAACACCTTTTTATTTGGACTCAAAACACCTTTCTATTTGGACTCAAAACACCTTTTATTTGGACTCAAAACACCTTTTTATTTAGACTCAAAACACCTTTTTATTAGGACTCAAAACACCTTTTTATTTAGACTCAAAACACCTTTTTATTTGGACTCAAAATACCTTTTTATTTGGACTCAAAACACCTTTTTATTTGGACTCAAAACACCTTTTTATTTGGACTCAAAACACCCTTTTATATGGACTCAAAACACCCTTTTATATGGACTCAAAACACCCTTTTATTTGGACTCAAAACACCCTTTTATTTGGACTCAAATCACCTTTTATTTGGACTCAAAATACCATTTTATTTGGAATCAAAACACCCTTTTAGTTGGACTCAAAACACCTTTTTATTTGGACTCAAAACACCCTTTTATTGGGACTCAAAACACCTTTTATTTGGACTCAAAACACCATTTTATGGTATTTGGACTCAAAACACCTTTTTCTTTGGACTCAAAACACCATTTTATTTGGACTCAAAACACCTTTTTAAAGTGTAAAAATTCACTGCGGCGTTAATCTGATTTTCACCAAATTTTCACCAAATATTCCTTATATTTTGTAAGAATTTTTGGTGTAAAAAAATTGCCACTTTTTTTTTTAGTAGGGAAAAATTTCATACTTCTACCCATTACGAGAGGCACATCCCTAGGCCAAAGAGCCCATTATTTCTACCTTGACACTTGGAAAAATTAAAAAAAAAAAAACTTGGAAAAATTTTCAAAAAAAAAAAACCGGAAAATTTTTCAAACAAAAAAAATCGCAAAAAATGGAAAACCGGAAAATATTTGGAAAAAAACTTGGAAAATTTTTCGAAAAAAAAACCTGGAAAATTTTTCGAAAAAAAACCTAAAAAATTTTTCGAAAAAAAAACCTGGAAAATTTTTCGAAAAAAAAAATTTCCCCATCCTTATTCTTCCCCTCTTTATACTTTCCCTCGCATCATTATACTTTCGTTCCCTTATACTTCCCCCTCTGTTATACTTCCCCTCCCATATACTTCCCCCTCCGTTTTACTTTCCCTCCGATATATTTCCCCTCCTATATACTTCCCCTTCCAACCCAGTACTTTTAACAGTTGTCTCCCTCTAGGAATTCGCGGAAGACTGCCCCACTTGACCCAGTAACGAAGCGAATTTTTGTAATGAAATTTAAGTTGCAGTCAGTAAAAGAGAGTTTAAGAATCCACCTGGAACCCCGCAGGGTCGTAATCAGACAAATGCAATGGAAAACCGTCAATAGGAAACGAGGAAAAAAAAGAACTCTTGTCGAAACAAACAGCCGAAAAATTCCATAGATGAAGGCGAGAGGAGGCCAATGTTCTAACGACGTTGTACAAAGATAAATTGCTCCCCGGGTCGGTCACTAACAAGGAGGAGAGGCTGATGTGTAATGAACAATGGAGCCGAGCCGTTGCCATGGCACCGCTGATTATCCCAAACCTCGTTATTTACTCCCCTCCCCCACTTCCCCCGTCCACTATCACGTTCGACCCATCTGGTGACCATCACTGACCTATTCCCGATACACGTGCTTGTCCGGCCCTTCGCCAAATATGTAAACTCACCCGTTCAATTCGAGAACGTTCTCCGCATCAGAAGCCCATCAATCAACCGCTTTCTTCATCCGTGAAATGTGGCCAAGTGATATCACCGGTATTCAGAAGGCACAGGGAACCAATAGCCCTGCAGAAACTTTTTAATTTTTTATTTAACCCTTTAAAAACAGACAGGTAAATGGCTTTTTCAGAAGATTATTTGGATTTTTATTTTATTTATTTAAAAGGGTTTAGTGATTTACTTCTCAAACTGCGCTCGTAAATATTTTAAAGCGACTAACGCTTCTAATTTAAACTACGTTTAAACGTTCATTTCCAGACCTAAATAAATAGCCAATCAGAAAAGAGTTAAATTTATATCAGAATATTATATAAAGCATTGTTGGATTTTCTCCGAAAAATTTATTAAGTTTTTTTTTTTTTTTTTTTTTTTTTTTTTTTTAGATGTCCTTCCCGAAAGTGGTGGAAGTATCTACTTTGTATATTGGGGGGACGTAAAACGGAGGGGGAAGTATATTGGCGGGACGTAAAAGGGGGAAGTATAAGGGAGGGGGAAGTATAAGAGAGGCTTAAGTATAAAGGAGGGGGGTAGTTTTTTTTTTTTTTTTTTTTTTTAACATGATACATGATAGAAATAATGGACCTTTTGCCCAAGGGATGTCCCTTCCCGAAAGTGGTGGAAGTATCAAATTTCTCCCTAATAAAAAAATGTTTTTACACCGAAAATTTGTAAACAAATACAAGGATTGACGGGGTATGGAAGACCCTTACCCAAAAATCCGACATGGTAGAAATAATGGACCTTTTGCCCGAGGGATGTCCCTCCCGAAAGTGGTGGAGGTATCAAATTTCTCCCTACTAAAAAAAAAATTTTTTTTACACCAAAACTTTGTAACAAAATACAAGGATTGACGGGATATGGAAGACCCTTACCCAAATTTCCGACATGGAAGAAATAATGGACCATTTGCCCAAGGGATGTCCCTCCCGAAAGTGGTGGAGGTATCAAATTTCTCCCTACTAAAAAAAAAATTTTTTTACACCAAAAATTTGTAAAAAAATACAAGGATTGACGGGATATGGAAGACCCTTACCCAAAATTCCGACATGGTAGAAATAATGGACCTTTTGCCCGAGGGATGTCCCTCACGAAAGTGGTGGAGGTATCAAATTTCTTCCTACTAAAAAAAATTTTTTTTTACACCAAAAATTTGTAAAAAAAATACAAGGATTGTCGGGATATGGAAGACCCTTATCCAAAAATCCGACATGGTAGAAATAATGGACCTTTTGCCCGAGGGATGTCCCTCCCGAAAGTGGTGGAAGTATCAAATTTCTCCATACTAAAAAAAATTTTTTTAACACCAAAAATTTGTAAAAAAATACAAGGATTGACGGGATATGGAAGACCCTTACCCAAAAATCCGACATGGTAGAAATAATGCACCTTTTGCCCGAGGGACGTCCCTCCCGAAAGTGGTGGAGGTATCAAATTTCTCCCTACTAAAAAAATTTTTTTTTTACACCAAAAATTTGTAAAAAAAATACAAGGATTGACGGGATATGGAAGACCCTTACCAAAAAATCCGACGTGGAGGGTAAAGCAATAACTTCTTTATGGAAGTTAAAACTTGAGGCTTATTTTAGGCCTTTGAAATAATGTTTTCTTTCACAACACGGTCAGTTCGTTACTGATATTTCGAACGGTGGGAGGCTGATGTTTGTCGCCGATGTTTGCTGATGGCTTCTTGTTTGCACGTGACGCCCGCCTACCTACGAAATCTGGGTCAGTGAAAAATTGTTAATTTTCCCCCCTCTTTTTTTAACGCCAACTTTATAACTTCTGCGAGTCCACAATGGGGAAGCCAATTAGTACTAAAGTTGAAAAACAATTAAGCTTTGTTCTATCGGTTTCATTAAACAATTACGAGTCCTAACTTCCCCCTTGTCTTTTTAAGGTAACTCGATTACTTTTATTTCGATAATCCTCTTTTAAAATCGGGTTCCATTTTAGGTAAATTTTTTTAATTGCTCTTCAGATTTTAATAATTTTAAAATCAATACATTTCTAGACTCCTTATAAATAAGTACTTCTTTGAAGAGCTTCCAACGAAAACTAACTTAAAGAGAAGTAACAATATAGGAGGGGGAAGTATAACGTAGGGGGAAGTATAACGTAGGGGGAAGTATAACGTAGGGAGAAGTATAACGGAGGGGGAAGTATAACGTAGGGGGAAGTATAACGGAGGGGGAAGTATAACGTAGGGGGAAGTATAACGGAGGGGGAAGTATAACGTAGGGGGAAGTATAACGTAGGGGGAAGTATAACGGAGGGGGAAGTATAACGTAGGGGGAAGTATAACGTAGGGAGAAGTATAACGTAGGGGGAAGTATAACGTAGGGGGAAGTATAACGTAGGGAGAAGTATAACGTAGGGGGAAGTATAACGGAGGGGGAAGTATAACGTAGGGAGAAGTATAACGGAGGGGGAAGTATAACGTAGGGGGAAGTATAACGGAGGGGGAAGTATAACGGAGGGGGAAGTATAACGTAGGGGGAAGTATAACGGAGGGGGAAGTATAACGTAGGGGGAAGTATAACGTAGGGAGAAGTATAACGGAGGGGGAAGTATAACGTAGGGGGAAGTATAACGGAGGGGGAAGTATACGTAGGGGGAAGTATAACGGAGGGGGAAGTATAACGTAGGGGGAAGTATAACGTAGGGGGAAGTATAACGGAGGGGGAAGTATAACGTAGGGGGAAGTATAACGGAGGGGGAAGTATAACGTAGGGGGAAGTATAACGTAGGGGGAAGTATAACGTAGGGAGAAGTATAACGTAGGGGGAAGTATAACGTAGGGGGAAGTATAACGGAGGGGGAAGTATAACGGAGGGGGAAGTATAACGGAGGGGGAAGTATAACGGAGGGGGAAGTATAACGTAGGGAGAAGTATAACGTAGGGGGAAGTATAACGTAGGGGGAAGTATAACGTAGGGAGAAGTATAACGTAGGGGGAAGTATAACGGAGGGGGAAGTATAACGTAGGGAGAAGTATAACGGAGGGGGAAGTATAACGGAGGGGGAAGTATAACGTAGGGGGAAGTATAACGTAGGGGGAAGTATAACGGAGGGGGAAGTATAACGTAGGGAGAAGTATAACGTAGGGGGAAGTATAACGTAGGGAGAAGTATAACGGAGGGGGAAGTATAACGTAGGGGGAAGTATAACGGAGGGGGAAGTATAACGTAGGGGAAGTATAACGGAGGGGACGTAAAACGGAGGTGGAAGTATATTGGGGGGACGTAAAACGGAGGGGGAAGTATATTGGGGGAACGTAAAACGGAGGGGGATGTATAACAAAGGGGGAAGTATACAGAAAGGGAAGTATAAAGGAACGAAAGTATTAAGGAGGGGAAGTATAAGGGAGGGGGAAGTATGAGGGAGGGGAAGTTTAAGGGAGGGGGAAGTTTTTTTTCTTTTTTTTCGAAAAATTTTCTAAGTTTTTTCAAGAAATATAAGTTTTATTTTTTATTTTCCGAGCTTTTTTTTTTGTCAAAAGAATTTCTAAGTTTTTTTTTGTTAAAAAATTTTCCAAGTTCTTTTCCTTTGAAAAATTTTTTAAGTGTCAAGGTAGAAATAATGGGCTCTTTGGCCTACGGATGTGCCTCTCTTAATGGGTAGAAGTACGAAATTTTTCCCTACTAAAAAAATAATAATTAAAAAGTGGCGATTTTTTTACACCGAAAATTCGTAAAAAATATCAGGAGTAATCGGTGAAAATTTGGTAAAAATCAGATTAACGGTTCGGCCGCAGCGAATTTTTTAAAATTTCAAACAGACATATCTTCGCCATTTTTTCGAAATTCAAAAATCGCCCTCATTACATTCTTCTTCACCGTCTAAGGAAATTTGTGTGATTTGGTGAAAATCGGTTGAAAACTGTGGCCGTAAAGTTTTCCGGAAAAAAATGCTACGGCCGGCCGGCACCACAGACAAAGTTGAGATCCATATTCAAATTTATCCTATGGGGTCTGGAAGACCCTTCCCCAAAAACCATACGTGGAGGGTATCACAATAACTTCTTTAAGGAAGTTAAAACGCAAGGAAAATTGAGGTTTCTCAGTTTGTAGCAAACATGGCGTACCCAACACCCAGCCATTCACAGCACTTATGAAAAGGTCCACATCCCCTGAGCGTCAACTGCTCTGTTATCCCATCTTCAAAATCGGCTAAAAAGGGTATCTACTTTCCGAAAAAAAGGTTATTTTTTACCTTTGATAGATTTTAACGAAATATAAGCCATTGTTACCCCCTTTGGGTATAAGATCCGATTTCAGATAGCACCTCAGGGGTCTCACGATTGGATTACATTCAATCCAGCTTTCCCGGAGGCTGTTAAATTAACCGGACCTCAACCTATAAATAATTTTTATAAACATTTAAATATTTTTCAAATTTTTTTTATATAAAATCCAATTTCCCGAGATCTAATCTTCGACTTCTTTGAGATCAACGTAATCTCCGGGTCTTGATTACGGGGGATGAGAGAATCCATTCATCGCGGGACGGGGAGCCATGCGTGTAGGTGTAACTCGGAATCTTCAACCCTTCCATTTCGTATAACAAACGCTTGAAAAAAGAGGGGAGTAAAAAATGAGAATTTTCTCGAGAATGAAAGAAAAAAAAAGCGGGCGGGGGGAAGCTTGAGTATTCATCACGCAGACGAGTAGGAAGGATTTCAATTTGGTTTGAATGCCCTCAACTTCCTCCTAAATCGACAGAAGGGGTGAAAGGGTGAAAGTTTAAGGAAATAGACCGGGCGCAGAACCTTTTATTCAGAAATACTTTCCAACATTTCCCACCCAAATACCGACTTATCTATTTTATATTTTGACGTTTCAAAATATCGATAATTTCATTTTTTTTCTCCTGTCAATTTACGTTAAACAAGACAGATAGGGAACTCGGTGAATGGCCGAAAAATTGAAAAATGGAATGGTGGCAGTGGTGGGACCATTTTGGGGCAGTGGTCGGACCACTTGGGCAGCAGTGGTGGGATCATGTTGGCAGAAATGGTGGGATCATGTTGGCAGCAGTGGTGGGATCATTTAGGGGGAAGTGGTGGGGCCATTTTGGCTGCAGAGGGAACCATGTTTGTGGCGTCGTTATGTTGGCTGCAGTGGTGGCAACATGTTGGTGGCAGTGGTGGAACCGTTTTGGGGCAGTGGTGGGACCATTTTGGCAGCAGTGGGGGGGATTATGTTGGCAGCAGTGGTGGGATCATTTACGGAGCTGTGGTGGAACCATTTTGGGCTAGTGGTGAAAAAGAAGGCCAAAAATGGCTCCACAAGAAAGAGGCCAAAAAATGATTTTGATTGGCTAAGAGCTAGCTGACCAATATTTTTGATTGGCTAAGAGCTAGCTGACCAATGTTTTTGATTGGCTAAGAGCTAGCTGACCAATGATTTTGATTGGCTAAGGGCTAGCTACCAATGATTTTGGTTAGCTAAGAGCTAGCTGACCAATGATTTTGATTGGCTAAGAGCTAGCTGACCAATGATTTTGATCGGCTAAGAGCTAGCTGACCAATGATTTTGATCGGCTAAGAGCTAGCTAACCAATGATTTTGATTGGCTAGAGCTAGCTGACCAATGATTTTGATCGGCTAAGAGCTAGCTGACCAATGATTTTGATTGGCTTAGAGCTAGCTGAGATTGGCTAAGAGCTAGCTGACCAATAATTTGATTGGCTAAGAGCTAGCTGACCAATGATTTTGGTTGGCTAAGAGCTAGCTGACCTCCATGCAGCGCGAAAAATCGCATTCTGCTTCAAAAAGCAGAAAAATGCACCCCGCTTTAAAAATATTTAGAAATCTAGAGGTGAACTTTTTCATTTTTCTGTTGCAGAAGGAAGACCGCAGTTGCCACCTACGATGCTTGACCACAACAGCATCATAAGTGTTCAGCAAGACGAAGGAGCCGTCCTAGTTTTGCCTCGCACACGGATGCCCGACGCCCGACTACAGGTATCATATGTTCCCCAAAAATGGAACATAATTTCATGCAGAAAAACAAATCAAAATACAAAATCATTCATGTCGTCCTTCACGTTTTGTTTTTCCTCATTTTTCTCGCATGTTTCGTCCTTTACGTTCTATTCGTACTTCCTCAAGAGGTGCAGAGGTTGAAAAATTCCGTCGGACGTTTTGGCCTCTATTCTATTTTTGTCAGTTCTGCTTACTGTTTGTCCTGCGCGGTTTTTGACCTGACGCCCATGTCTGTGCTGAAAGAAACGTTGATTCTGTACAAAGATCTTTTTGAAATTGGAATCCTTTTTCCAATATCGATGGTAACGACTTTTTATTATTTTTTCGTCATATCTTTTGCTGAGAAGCCATACTCTTTGAATGAAAACGACTCTTATGTGAAACCAACGTCTTTCTCTCTTCTCGTGGTCTTTCAACTACTGGAGACAGCGCTATGCCCGAAGGAGATCCAAGACGTACGAATCTGCAGCGTCACCCTAGCAGGATATCTTCTTCTCTATATCCTCACTTTGTATCTAAGGCACTATTTCGTCCGAGACTGGCCTTATTTTATCAATATGGATTACACGAGACAAACGATCTCTTCATATTGTTCTACATCGTTTTGTTTTCGTTCCAATGCGTGGGAAGGGCGGCGAACCTGATATTGTGGGATGAGGACGGATTCTATTATTTGTGCCCGGCTTTGGCGAAGAAGGAGACAGGAAAAACAACCGTCGGTTCCGATCTCAGCCCTTATCATTTCTCATTTTAACTTCAAATATTTAGTAAAATATATTCCATTATTTATTTCACCAAAATAACCGGTTATAACCTCCCCACGGTTACACGATTCCCTATAACCTACCAATAACCTTCTTATTAGTGTTACTCTCTCTTTGATCAAGAACCCTCTTTTTTAGCAGATCTTTGATCTTTTTTCTCGTCCCTTTGGCCAGAAAACATCCTTTTTAGCGAGGATGATAGTTCGCGCGATTTTGGCAGCCTCAAAATATTACGCAGTTGCCTGTCGGTTTACCCAGGCCTCCACAAAAATGGTGGCCTGAAAATAGTCTTCATCAATCATCAAATCGAGAAACCAACTTTTTCGCCGGCTTCTCAGAGATTTCCACGGAGAAGCCTTTTTTCACCAAAATAACCGGACACGTTATAACCTCCGCCGTGGTTACACGATTCCCTATAACCTACCAATAACCTTCTTCATAACCTCTCTTTTGACCAAGAACCCATCTTTTTAGCAGATCTTTGATCTTTTTTCTCGTCCCTTTGGCCAAAAAACATCCTTTTTAGCGAGGATGATAGTTCGCGCGATATTGGCAGCCTCAAAATATGACGCTGTTGGATGCCTGTTAACCCTGGCCTCCACAAAAATGGTGGCCTGAAAAGTCTTCGTCAATCATCAAATCGAAAAACCAACTTTTTCGCCGGCTTCTCAGAGATTTTCACGGAGAAGCCTTTTTTCACTAAAATAACCGGACACATTATAACCTCCCCACGGTTACATGATTATAACCTACCAATAACCTTCTTATTAGTTTTACTCTCACTTTTGACCAAGAACCCGCCTTTTTAGCAGATCTTTGATCTTTTTTCTCGTCCCTTTGGCCAGAAAACATCCTTTTTAGCGAGGATGATAGTTCGCGCGATTTTGGCAGCCTCAAAATATGACGCTGTTGGCGGCCTGTTTACCCTGGTCTCCACAAAAATGGTGGCCTGAAAATAGTCTTCGTCAATCATCAAATCGAAAAACCAATTTTTTCGCCGGGTTCTCAGAGATTTTCACGGAGTAGCCTTTTTTCACCAAAATAACCAGTCACGTTATAACCTCCGCCACGGTTACACGATTCCCTATAACCTACCAATAACCTTCTTATCAGTGTTACACTCTCTTTTGACCAAGAACCCATCTTTTTAGCAGATCTTTGATCTTTTTTTTCGTCCATTTGGCCAGAAAACATCCTTTTTAGCGAGGATGATAGTTCGCGCGATTTTGGCAGCCTCAAAATATGACGCTGTTGGCTGCCTGTTTACCCTGGCCTCCACAAAAATGGTGGCCTGAAAATAGTCTTCATCAATCATCAAATCGAAAAACCAATTTTTTCGCCGGGTTCTCAGAGATTTTTACGGAGACGCCTTTTATCACTAAAATAATTGGAAACGTTATAACCTCCTCCACGGTTACACGATTCCCTATAACCTACCAATAACCTTCTTATTAGTTTTACTCTCTCTTTTGACGAAGTTCCTTTTTAGCAGATCTTTGATCTTTTTTCTCGTCCCTTTAGCCTGAAAACATCCTTTTTAGCGAGGATGATAGTTCGCGCGATTTTGGCAGCCTCAAAATATGACGCTGTTGGCTGCCTGTTAATCCTGGCCTCCACAAAAATGGTGGCCTGAAAATAGTCTTCGTCAATCATCAAATCGAAAAACCAACTTTTTCGCCGGGTTCTCTGAGACTTTTACGGAGAAGCCTTTTATCACCAAAATAACTGGACACGTTGTAACCTCCTCCACGGTTACACTATTCCCTATAACCTACCAATAACCTTCTTATTAGTTTTACTCTCTCTTTTGACGAAGTTCCTTTTTAGCAGATCTTTGATTTTTTTTTTTCTCGTCCCTTTAGCCAAAAAACATCATTTTTAGCGAGTATGATCGTTTGCTGCGCGCTTTTGGCATCCTCAAAATGCTGCCAGTTTACCCAGGCCTCCACAAAAATTTTTTGAGCACTCCTTTGAACTACGACCCCGGGAAGCCCGGTCAATTAGTCGGTTATTAAATTACATCCTCTTATATATTGATTAATGATGGCACCATCGATGTCACTTCCTTTGAACCTCCCTAATTATACCGCTCAAAAATCGCCTTCCGTAAGTGCTTTTATATGTAAAACCATTTAATAAATGAATATACAGTCAACTTTATGCCCGCCCGGTTTGCAGGGCTGAGATAAGATCAGTCGTTTAAACTTGGCTTTCCCAGTTGTCTGAAGTTGCATCGAAAAGTAGAGCAGTGAGATAATTTTCTCCAACTTCACCCGCCACTAGATTGGAGTGCTTTTTTTTCTCTCATTTTTATCCGATAAAAAATAAATATCACTTTTGACGATCTCCAGTACCTTTTTGAATTATTATTCTTCATTTCTAGGGTTTAATTTTATATTATATCTATTTTCATTTCTTCCCCTCCGTAAAACATACTTTATGTTGTAATAAGAGGACGGTATACCTCAAAATATTGGAGAATTTCCTTTTTAACCGGAAAATGGGCTTTTTGGTAGAGTTCGGTATGTGTGGCGTTCTAATACAAACAGGAAATCAATCGCGAGGGGGAAAAAAAGGGGTAGAAATTGAGATATGAGAGGTATGAAAATCTCTTTTCGGCCTATGTAGGTTACTAGACTGGGCAGTGTGTGAGTGAGAATTGTGTGTCGGTGCCCTCGCCATCCCGGAGGATCAATACGACGTGCAACTGCAATATGCACCGAGTATAAAGGCCGGCCTCTTCAACCGTATACAACCAATCTATACAATCCGAGCTCCAAATTCTTAGTGATAGACTGAAAGACGCTAAAAGTACAAGTTTGAAGAGCTTCCAACGAGTTAAAGAGAAGTAAAAATATAGGAGGGGGAAGTATAAGTGAAGGAAAGTAAAACGGAGGGGATGTATAAGGGAGGGAAAGTATAAAGGAGAATTTTCCAAGTTAGTTATTTCGAAAAAATTTTTAAGTTTATTTTTGAAAAATTTTCCGAGTTTATTTTTGAAAAATTTTCCGGGTTTTTTTGTAAATCACCTCTTTTTTTTTTTAAATTTTTTAAATTCTATTTTTCGAAAAATTAAAAAAAAGCGCGAAGTTAAAAAAGAAAACCCGGAAAATTTTTCGAAAAAAAAACGAACTTCCCCCTCCGTTATACTTCCCCTCTCTTATACTTCCCCCTCCTTTATACTTCCCCTCTCTTATACTTTCCCCTCCTTTATACTTCCCCTCCCTTATATTTCCCCTCCCTTATACTTCCCCTCCCTTATACTTCCCCTCCCTTATACTTCCCCCTCTGTTATACTTCCCCCTCCCATATTTTTACTTCTCTTTAAGGAGGTTTTCGTTGGAAGCTCTTCTAACCAGTGCTTTGTTGTGTGTGAATGAGACTGAGGCGTCACTCTCGGCTGTGTAACGATTCGGTAAAAGTCGGCTTGAGTCGAAGTTTTCGGTTATCTCCTGCTTTTTGATTCGTTGATCCAACGGAGTTCGCTTCAGTCTGGAAGTTTCTTTCGTGACTTAAGGGTTATACCCTTTTAGGGAGGCGAAGTATAAAGGAGGGGGAAGTATAAGGGAGGGGGAAGTATAAGGGAGGGGGAAGTATAAGGGAGGGGAATTATAAAGGAGGGGGAAGTATAAAGGAGGGGAAGTATAAGAGAGGGGAAGTATAACGGAGGGGAAAGTTTTTTTTTTTTCGAAAAGTTTTCCGGGTTTTCTTTTTAACTTTGCTCTTTTTTCTTTTTTTTTTTTTTTTTTTTTTTTTTTTTTAATTTTCGAAAAAATAGAACTTGAAAAATTTTCGAAGAAATAGAACTAAAAAATTTTTCAAAAAAAAAGAGCTCATTTACAAAAGAAAACCCGGAAAATTAAAAAAAACTTAGAAAATTCTTTGAAAAAAAAAAGATAATCGGAAAATTTATCGAAAAAAATTGAAACTCGGAAAATTTTTCAAAAATAAACTTAGAAAATTTTTCGAAAAAACTAACTTGGAATTATACTTCCCCCTCCTTTATACTTTCCCTCCCTTATACATCCCCCTCCGTTATACTTTCCTTCCCATATACTTCCCGCTCCTATATTGTTACTTCTCTTTAAGGAAGTTTTCTTTGAAGTTTTGCTCCAATTTTGCGAGGAAGCTGTTGGTTTTTTCATGATTGAAGCAAAACTTCAAAGAAAAAATGCCAAGGACCCTTAAATTTTTAAACTTTTCCAAACTTTGAGATTTTGATTAATGAGTCATTTACGTCCAAATTTCCTTTTAGAGACCGTTCTTAGATGCCCTTTTTCTTCGGCATTTCGAAGAGACGAAAATAGAAAAGAGCTTTTAGGTATAAGCCCCCCCCCCCTTAGGAATTTCCGTGTAAAAGTTGTTGGCCTCTCTGTATTCTCGGAGTGTCAGCCGCGGAGGGCTTGACAGCTGACAGCCTCAACCCGACAGTCAAAAACCACTCTTGAAATGTTTACACCGCTTTCGGCTCTTCACAGAAAACCCCCCCATACGGAAAGAAAAACAATTTTTTCTCCCCAAAATAAAATAAAAAAAGATTACGATTTCTAACAAGAGCAAATTAAAAGGCAACAAAGACGATTAGAGGGCTAAATCCGATTATTTGTCTCTCGAGAAACAATGAGCTTCTCTTATATGAGTGCTTCACTTCATTTTTCGTTTATTGTTTTCCTTATTATGGAAAATTTTAATAGAATCGAGAGCTCCATAGACCGACTTTTGGAGGTAGCATGGCTTCTACGGGGTTTCAAAAGCCTCTGTACTCTTCCTCCTCTCATAGAGCTTCCAGCTGTCCACTGTCCCCTGAGCCCCTCAAATTTTTTCTATTTGTTTTTGCTGCAATCTAGAAGAAACGAAGCTAAAAACCGTAATTTCATCAAAATTTTTTTGTTCCCATTTTACAAAAAAATGACTTTGGTTAGGAAAAAACTTTCTTCGCTTTTCGCTTTATCAAACACTCATAAATTTAAATACAAACTCGTTTTATCAATTATTTTTTTGTTTTTATCATAACAATGCTAATTTTTTTCTGGTTATGGAAAAAAAGTACTGGTTTGAAGAGCTTCCAACGAAAACTTTCTTAAAGAGAAGTAACAATATAGGAGGGGGGGGAGTATATGGGAAGGGGAAGTATATTGGAGGGGGAAGATAACGGAGGGGACGTAAAACGGAGGGGGAAGTATATGGGAGGGGAAGTATAACGGAGGGGGAAGTATAATGGAACGAAAGTATAACGAAGGGAGGGAAAGTATAAAGGAGGGGAAGAATAAGGAAGGGAGACGTATTCATTTTTATTCGAAAAATTTTCCTTGTTTTTCTTTTTTTTAAATTGTCTAATTTTTTTCGAAAAATTTTCCGGGTTTTCCTTTCCTTTTTTTCGAAAATTTTTTGTTCTTTTTTTCGAAAATTTTTTTAAGTCTCAAGGCAGAAAAAATGGGCTCTTTAGCCTAGGGATGTGCCTCTCGTAATGGGTAGAAGTACGAAATTTTTCCCTACTAAAAAAATAATAATAATAAAGTGGCAATTTTTTCACACCAAAAATTCTTAAAAAATATAAGGAGTAATTATTGGTGAAAATTGGGTGAAAATCGGACCAACTGTTCGGCCGCAGCGCAGTTTTTAAAATTTCAAACAGACAGATCTCCGCCATTTTTTCGAAATTCAAAAATCGCCCTCGTTACATTCTTCTTCACCAGCTAAAAAAAATTTTGTGAAAATTTGGAGAAAATAAGATGAAAACTGGCCGTAAAGTGTTCCGGAAAAAAAATGCTACGGCCGGCCGGCACCACAGACAAAGTTGAGATCGGTGAAGATCCATATTCGAATTTATCCTACGGGGTCTGGAAGACCCTTCCCCAAAAACCCGAAGTGGAGGGTATCACAATAACTTCTTTAAGGAAGTTAACAATAGAAACTAAGCTAAAAACCGTAATTTCATCAACATTTTTTTGCTCCCATTTTTCAAAAAAATGACTTTGGTTAGGAAAAAACTTTCTTCGCTTTTCGCTTTATCAAACACTCATAAATTTAAATACAAACTCGTTTTATCAATTTTTGTTTTGTTTTTATCATAACAATGCTAACTTTGTTTCTGATTTTGTAAAAAAAAATTTTGTATTTAAGTAAATAAATGTCTTCTAAAGCCATAATATCAAAAAGAAAACAATGTAAAAAACCAAGAGTTTTCTTGAGAAATTAGAAAACAGCTTCAAAGAAAAAGGCGGCCGTATTAAGTGGTAAAAAGGGAAAATTATTTTAAATCCGGAAATGAATAATTAAATATCGCTAATGGGGAGAGATAAAATAACCCCAGTTTTACTAATTAATAACTAATTTTGAGGCGGAGAAAGAAAGTGTTAAATTTTTAAGGGAAACTCGCAATTTAAAACGAGAGTAATTTACAACCGATGTCCTCCTTTACTCGTTTTTCCTTATTTTTTTCTATTACTGTTACTGTCGGGTGGGCAAATTAAATTTCCTCGGGGTTTTAAAGGCGTAGGGAAGGGGGTTTAGGAGAAAAGCCAAGGGAAGTTTCTTTCTCTTTATTGGCCTTTTACCGTAAGGCTCGCCGGTGAATTCTAAGCCCTCCGGGCCGAGGGCCTTTCTACGAATGTTTTGAATAATAAAAATACACCCGGCGTATTAATGGCGAAAATCGTAAAAAGTCTCAAAACTCGAAAGAACTATAAAATATTTTTTTTCTTTAGTGGGTCAGTGATTAAGGTCTCTGGAGGTTTTCAATATGTTCAAAAATGAAGTTTCAAATCTTTTAAGCTTCCATTTTCAAATATTAATTAGAAGCGGCTGGGATGAAAAGCGGCTTTTATGAAGGCGGTAATAAAGTGTGTTTTCGACGACCCTTTTCGCGTTTCGTGGGTGTTTTCAATATTCGACTTTTTCGATCCTTTAATATTCTATGATGGCTTTTCCTAAGGCGACAGGAACCCAGTTGAGAAATCTTGATTTTTATTTTGTTTCTTCCTGATCAATTTTTGATGTTGGCAACAATGGGTTTATTTTTCAAAGATATCAATGTTTTACCCTCCATGTCGGATTTTTGGGTAAGGGTATTCCATATCCCGTCAATCCTTGTATTTTTTTACAAATTTTTGGTGTAAAAAATTTCTTCTTGGTGTAAAAAAAAAGTTTCCTCCGAAACATGTAGGCGGCGAAATAAAACTCTTATAAAAAATAAAGTCCTAGATTTATCCATAATCACCTTTACGACGAAAAAATTTCTTTTTTAGTAGGGAGAAATTTTTGATAGGTAGGTACTTCCACCACTTTCAGGAGGGACATCCCTTGGGCAAAAGATCCATTATTTCTACCATGATCCAAAAAAAAAAAAAAAAAAAAAAAAAAAAAAAAAAAAAAAAAAAAAATGTCGGAGGTTAAGTATAACGGAAAGGGAAGTATAAGTCAGGGGTAGTATAACAGAGGGAGAAGTATAACGGAGGGGGAAGTATAAGGGAACGAAATAAAGGAGGGGAAAGTATAAAAGAAGGGGAAGTATAAGGAAGGAAAATTACAAGGGAGGGGGAAGTTTTTTTTTGAAAAATTTTCCAAGTTTTTTTTTATTTTCCGAGTTCATTTTTTATTTTCCGAGTTTTTTTTGTCAAAAGTCTAAGTGTCAAGATAGAAATAATGGGCTCTTTGGCCTACGGATGGCACCTCCCGGGTAGAAGTACGATATTTTTCCCTACTAAAAGATTAATTATTAAAAAGTGGCAATTTTTTTACACCAAAAATTCTTAAAAAATATACTGAGTAATTGGTGAAAGTTAGGTGAAAATCGGACCAACGGTTCGGCCGCAGCGAATTTTTTAAAATTTCAAACAATTTTCAAAAAAAAAAAAAAAAAAAAAAAAAAAAAAATTGCCTTCGTAACATTCTCCTTCACCGGCCAAAGAAATTTGTGTGAAAATTTGGTGAAAATCGGTTGAAAACTGTGGCCGTAAAGTGTTCCGTTTAAAGTGTAAAAGGACGGCCGGCCGGAACCACAGACTAAGTTGAGATCGGTGTAGATCCATATTCGAAGGTTAGTTTGATGCCAATTTGCCGTTAGGCTTGATTATTTTTATGCCGCATTGCTGTTGAAGTTGGTTAGTATTATGCCGAATCGCCGTTAGGGTTGGTTAGGTTTATGCCGAATAACCATTGGAGTTGGTTAGGTTTATGCCGAATTGCCGTTAGGATTGATTATTTTTATGCCGTATTGCCGTGAAGTTGTTGTATTACCCTGTATGGTTTTTGGCGGGTATTCCAGGATTCGGAGAGGACGATTGATTCATTAATAATTTTGTCTGTGATGCCGGCCGTCCGTCCGTCAGAACTTTTTTCCCGAACACTTCAGGACCGCCATTTTTATCCAATTTCCGAGAGCTTCCTGGAACATCCTGAACTCTTCAGGAGCTTTATAGTCCCTCCGGGAAACGCCTTTTTTTCCCCTCGGCGAAATAAACTCACGAATTTCTGTATTGCAGATGGTACCACGTCGCCGGGAGCTACGAGCCAGTACCAGTAATCGCCGGACCAAAAACTCGTGTCCTAGGTCCTGTCTTGGCAATCGAAGCAGTGACCGAAGAAGACAGCGGACTTTACAGATGCGCCGCGGCGAATCCGAGCGGGGAGTCGACCGCCGAAATCCGCCTAAACGTCCTCACGCAGATGAGCGTCGAAATCACACCTCAAGTAGCGACCGTCCGCCTGGGAGCGACCACCGAATTTAGATGTACCGTCTCCCACGGCTCAGGCGCCCATCTCATCACATGGTATTTTAATATGTATTCCTTAAATTTTATAACCGGGTTTACATAATTGTTTACTCTGTTTTAATTAAAGAGGGTGTCCAGAGGCCGGATGTAATTATAAGGTCTCGTCCTTCCGCTCACAATTCCCCACAATACATTTGTTAAGGTAGACAAACATAATTAATTCACCTCCTACCGCTTAATTTCCCCGACGTTTTATACGCCCTAAAAAAGGGAACTAAAAATTTTGAATTCAGGGTCAAAAAAGGGTTTTTATTGAACCCTTTCCTCCTTTATTTCACCGTCATTTTGAACTAAAATGTTAAAAAGAAACAACTTTTAGCTATGATACTCACATTTTAATTTTTAGGTATAAAAACGGAAGAGTTTTGCCGGGAAGGAGTAACGGGGAGCTTTTAGTGCTGGACGGAATAACGAGGGAGGATCAAGGGATGTATCAGTGCGTGGCGAGAAGGGCTGAAGGCGATACCGCACAAGCATCCGGTGAATTACAGCTTGGAGGTAAACGAAAATCCTTTTTTTACTATTCTTCCTTCCTTTTTATATAAAATTGGTAAATCTTGTGGCATCTTGGTCCATTATTAGCGTGTCACTCGCCCAAAAATATGATCATGACGATTCCTGCAGCTGAAGTGCGGTTTAACAGAGAGCTTCAGGCTCTTAACCACTTATCAGTGAAGACCACTTAGTGAAGACAGGTTTTCTACGCCATAACTCCTCGGGTTATAGTTTAAAAGAATTGAGAAACATACGCCCAGCTGGAGGCTTTCGACGAATTGCCATGGCGACGGTGCAACGTTCTTCCAAGATCACCGTCCCACTAATCCACTAGGCAGTTAGGTTATCTATGCTATACTTACCCGGGTTATAATTTAAGAGAATAGAGAAATGCATAGGCCTTACTGGGGGCTTTCACCGTATTGCCTTGGCGACAATTTGAGCCCACGACGTCCATATAAAAAAGTGATTGATCACTGACCCACTGATCCACTAGGGCAATGGGGTTATCTACGTTACAATTGCTTGGGTTATAATGTAGGAGAATAGATAAACAAATAGTCCAAGTTGGAAGCTTTCGCCATATTGCGATGGCCTAGTGAACCCTTGACGTCGGGCCAATCATGACCACTGACCCATTGAGACAGTTGGGTTATCTTACTCTTTTCATAATTATTTCTTAACACGTACGCATGTGTTGCGTTCTAATTATGATAAGATTATAAAGGAAATGAGAAGCAATCTTTTTTAACGAAAAGTTAAAAAAACAAGTTCAGAATGTCTGATGAGACTTCATTTTCTGTTTTCTTCATTAAAACTCAACACACAGTTTAAAACGTCTTTCTTTCTGAGTGCGATCTTGAAGATGGGGGACCCTCAACTTTTAATTAAAACTCGGATCATCCTTATCGAATAATTTTGATAAAATCACGAAGAAGAAAAAAAGGGGAGGAGAGAAAAGAGAGAGAAAAAGGGAACAAAATCTGTCGTCTTGAATAAAAGTGACAAATAAAGAGATTGTAATAGAAGCTTTTAGGGTAAAAAATGTCCGGGCGGGGTTTTGTTAAATAAAGGGACAGCAGGTGTTCGTCGAGCGATAGCGACTACGCATAAAACAGCAATAATCGTTGGGACAGAGGCAACACTCTTTCATTATATTCGAAAATCGACGGACAAACCCCAACCTCTTCTCAAAATAGAACAAAAACCTCTTTTTTGTATAAGTAGGTCATTAGACACTTTTATCTAACAGTGAGCTTAAAATAAATCAACTCCGTGGGTTGGTGGTCGAGGTCTCTGACTCACGTATCCAGGGTTCACCTATTTTTCTTGATCAAGTAGGCCGTTACACCTACGAATGTATTGGTCTATCCTGTATATCTAAAGGTTTTCGGGATATTTCAGAAACTAAAATTCAAACTAAAAACGCAGATATCTCAGTAACGGATCAACCGATTTCCTTAAATTAACACATTTTGGAAAGCTCTTTTAATGACCTTTCAAAAATGTTTAAGTTGTCTACACTGTTTTCGGTATATTTGCGTTTTAACATGTCTAACCTTTTTCGGGATATTAGTGTCTGAAGCAGAAAGACTAAAAATTCCCCTAAGTCTAATTTTAAACGCAAATAGCTCCGGGACGACTAAACCGATTTTTTTAAATTATCTACCTTTGAAAAGCTCTTTGAAAGGCGCTTGAAGAAGGTCTAAGTTGTCTACCTTATATATCTAACCGTTTTTGGGATATTTCCGTCTTAGCCTCAATGATTGGGGTATTAAGTGGGTCAATGATCATGATTCGCTCGGACGTAGTGAGCTCAAATCTCAGCGACCTCGTCACCGTAGCAATACGGCGAAAGCCTCCAGCTAGGCCTATGTGCTTATATGTTTTCCTAAATTATAACCCGAGCAATTGTGGCGTAAATAACCCCGTTGCCCTAGTGGATCAGTGGGTCAGTGATCAGTCACGGTCTTGCACGGACGTCGTGGGCTCATATTGTCGCCAAGGCAATACGGTGAAAGCCCCCAGTAAGGCCTATGCATTTCTCTATTCTCTTAAATTATAACTCGGGCAATTATAGCATACATAACCCTACTGCCTAGTGGATTAGAGGGACAGTGATCATGTAAGGACGTCGTGGGCTCAAATCCCGGCGACCTCGTCGCTGTAGCAATATGGCGAAAGCCTCCAGCTAGGCCTTGGGTATTTATGTATTCTCCTAAATGATAACCCGAGAAATTATGGCATATTTCACACTTTCTTCTCCGTGGGTCAGTGATCATGATGTTTGTCCAATCGAGCATTGTGGGATCAAATCACGGCGATCTCAAGCAATATGGTGAAAGCCTCCTCCTTGGCTTCGTTTCTCCCGATTGGCCTATGAGATGTTTTTTTTAAACTAAAACAAATTGAAACTACCCAATAAAAACACGAAAAATTTAATTAAATTTTACCCTAGAGGATTTTAAAGTCATAAAGCGTTTTTTACGGTGTTTCCGACATTTTAAACCGTGATTAGACTATTTTTTATGTTGTTTTTAGTACTTTTTTTAGTTTTATACTTTTTTTTTTCATCCCAGACGCTGCGCCAGTTCTCATGTACAGCTTTATCGAACAGACGTTACAACCCGGTCCGGCGGTTTCGCTCAAATGTACCGCGAGCGGAAACCCGACACCGCATATCACATGGACTCTGGACGGCTTCAATTTACCACATAATTCAAGGTAAGAGAAACTTTTTAAGATCGGTTTCAAAAGGGACAATCATCAGGCCAACATGTCGAATTTCTGCCTGAAAATAGCGTTTATTTTATATTTTAAATGCCTCTCCGAATATAAAAGAGTCGCCTGCTTTTCTCCATGACAAGGGCCACCGTATCTGACAGTCCAATTAGGGCTGACCGTGCATTAAAACCGCTTTCATATACCGCCTCACCCGGTTTAAATAAAAACTCCCTTATTACCGCACAAATGAAAAAAAAAAAAAAATCAATAACCACTCTTCAAGGAATATACAATAAACTCCATTTTCTAATTATTAAGAAAAAAAACCTGGTAAAGTATGCAAATGAATCCCTTCAATTGAAAACACAGTTTTAAAAGTTTCTTCGCTTTTTTTTTTCACTTTGGGTATTTACATATTTTTGTTGATGAGAAGGGTTTTAATTTTTTTCTGAGAAAGTCTTTGAAAATTTCATTCTTTTTTTAAAATTAGAGTTTGAAAAAGGGAAACTTTTTTTTAGGGTAAATTTTTTTATCCGTTGTCCTGGAGAGCCTTTTATGAGAATTCCTTGTGAAGAATCCCAGTTTTTTTTATGACGAGATAATGTTCACCCTTGAGTAGTTTGTTAAAATGACTTCAACTTTTTTCTGAGTTTTTCGCACAAAAAGAGACCTATAAGTCATAATTTTGACCCCTGAGATAGCTCAGAAGATAATTTTGATCAGCTGGGCACAATAGATTAGTCATAATGTAAAGGAATGTTCACTCGCCTGCTGGACAGAAATGAATGATTTAACACTTTTGTATCTAAAAAACCTTTTATTTGTTTTTAAATGGTCATAATTCAGAATAAAATCCTCACCCCACCTACAAAACTGAGGAGAGATTAACTCGGCTCATTCGTTTGAAAAGCTTGTACTCTCTTTTTTTTTCCCTTTTTTTTCTCCCGCTCTTAGTGGCCTATTTTCTTTTGTTTTAATTTTTATTCAGGCGATATAGGTATTTAAGAGGATTTTATTAAATATTTTGTGTTTTTTAACAATATTTTGAGAGGTAGGTTTAGTAAATGGTTTTTTTTTTCTTCTTTTTTTATCGAAGTTGTCCTTAATCTATTTCAAAGTGCTCCCCTTTGAGTTGGGGTAGACCGCAGACTTCCTTTTTTCATGATCCGATTTCATTCTAGAACGCGAAAGAAATCAAATAATTTATAAAAAAAAATTTATTTTTAACAAATAAAAAATGGCAAGTGATCAAACTTCCTTTGTCCGGGCGGTAGTAAATTCGGCCAATCCTATACCTGCCCCTTGACGAGTTGGTAAATTCGGCCAAACTTTGGTTTAAGGCTTGCTAGTAAATTCGGCCAATTAAATCTTGAGGCGAGTCTGTTTCAAAAAAAAACTTTTTTTTTTACTTCATCACTGAATACGAATACATACAACTTACGCTTTTTATTAAATTAATTTATTATTACTTTTATTAATTAACTGAATAATATTGTTTTGAAATGTCTTTTCATAACAATTTTTGTATTTAATTTTCGTTATTTCCAATTAGCATTCAAAATCGATAAAGTTAATATACAGTTATGTACAAAATATATACAGAATAAAACAAAATAATATATAGTTATGTGTATATTTACGCATTGGCCGAATTTAGGAATCGACTATTTCCACAAGTTAGCCGACTTTACAAAAACACTCGTTCCACAAGTTGGCCGAATTTACATGTCTGTATCCCGGAAAAGTCATTAAATTGGCCAAATTTACATGTCTGTATCCCGGTAAAGTCATTAAATTGGCCGAATTTACATGTCTGTATCCCGGAAAAGTCATTAAATTGGCCGAATTTACATGTCTGTATCCCGGTAAAGTCATTAAATTGGCCGAATTTCCATGTCTGTATCCCGGCAAAGTCATTAAATTGGCCGAATTTACATGTCTGTATTCCGGTAAAGTCATTAAATTGGCCGAATATACATGTCTGTATCCCGGTAAAGTCATTAAATTGGCCGAATTTACATGTCGGTATCCGGGTAAAGTCATTAAATTGGCCGAATTTACATGTCTGTATCCCGGAAAAGTCATTAAAGTGGCCGAATTTACATGTTGGTATCCGGGTAAAGTCATTAAATTGGCCTATGAAATTGAATTTACTGTTAGGAAATAACGGATATGCTGTAGATTTTTTCCCGAAACCGAATTTACTGTTAGGAAATACGGTTGTTCGATTGAGCAGGTTATTTCGTTATTCATCCGGTTATTGCAAGTTCGGTTATAGCAAAAGAAAAAAAAATTGTGTATTTACCAGCTATATTCGAAGTCGACGTAAAAATTGCGAGATACATGCGTTGAATCCAAAAAGACGATCTTACATGTCTGTATCCCGGTAAAGTCATTAAATTGGCCAAATTTACATGTCTGTATCCCGGTAAAGTCATTAAATTGGCCGAATTTACATTTTGGTATCCGGGTAAAGTCATTAAATTGGCCTATGAAATTGAATTTACTGTTAGGAAATAACGGATATGCTGTAGATTTTTTCCCGAAACCGAATTTACTGTTAGGAAATACGGTTGTTCGATTGAGCAGGTTATTTCGTTATTCATCCGGTTATTGCAAGTTCGGTTATAGCAAAAGAAAAAAAAATTGTGTATTTACCAGCTATATTCGAAGTCGACGTAAAAATTGCGAGATACATGCGTTGAATCCAAAAAGACGATCTTACATGTCTGTATCCCGGTAAAGTCATTAAATTGGCCAAATTTACATGTCTGTATCCCGGTAAAGTCATTAAATTGGCCGAATTTACATGTCTGTATCCCGGTAAAGTAATTAAATTGGCCGAATTTACATGTCGGTATCCGGGTAAAGTAATTAAATTGGCCGAATTTACATGTCTGTATCCCGGTAAAATCATTAAATTGGCCGAATTTACATGTCTGCATCCCGGTAAAGTCATTAAATTGGTCGAATTTCCATGTCGGTATCCGGGTAAAGTCTTTAAATTGGCCGAATTTACATGTCTGTATCCCGGTAAAGTCATTAAATTGGGCGAATTTACATGTCTGTATCCCGGTAAAGTCATTAAATTGGCCGAATTTACATGTCTTTTTTTTTTTTTTGAAAAAGAAATCTTTATTTTCCTGTTCCCTAAAAAGATTACAGGATTTCTCTTGTGTTACATTTTTATAAATATACATAATTAATTTTTTTTTTTTTTTTTTTTCTTTCTTTAGACTAATGTTAATTTATTGATATCACAGTTTCGATTTATTTTTTTTTTAATTATCACATTTGAATTAAACTAAGGTTAAATTAAAAATAAATAGATTATATGAAATAAATAAATAAGAATCACAGATTGTTGAGATCTATATTTTTTACGAAGTCGAAGAACTTCTTCATAAAACCTTGTATTAACACCCCTCCTCCAGGCGGCCAAGACTTTCCCTCCAAGACAACTGATTGCAGTAATGGGCGCCGCTGGCTTTCAGTCTTTTCACACCGAAAAATCAATGGCTCCACGTTTGAGGTTCCTTCCCGCAGTCGCACAGTCCACACTCAGCAATTTTAAAGCGATGCAAGTATGCTTTGTGCTCCCCATGCTCACTCAAGACCATAGCTACCCGTGGATGGTGGGCAAGCTTTATTTTCAACCGCGAAGCAACTGTTGGGAAGAATTCTTTCGTCGCCTTGCCGTTTACTGCTGTCTTCCATTCTGTTTCCCACCTCTCTAGTGAACGTTCTCTTGTTTTCTTTTTTGTAGGACAGAGGGACCAGTGCGTATTCAACACTCAGGCTCTCGTCGAGTGCTGCCTGCTTTGCATATCTGTCCGCCAGCTCATTTCCATGG
>JACGAQ010000242.1:0-213962 GCA_014119065.1 Orius insidiosus
TGTCATGGTACCCATGTTGGTGCAGTTTAGCATGTGGTGGTATTGGTTTACCATGTTTTTGCACTGATTTAGCAATGTTGTGGCACTGATGTAGCATATCTTAGCATGGCCGTGTGGTTGCACTGATGTAGCCATGTTGGTAGCACTGATATAGCCATGTTGGTAGCAGTGACATCAGCCATTTTGGTAGCAGCGATAATATCCATGTTGGTTGCAGGGATATTGACATTTTGTTGGAGGGATACAGTCATGTTTTTTAGCACTGATTTAGTCATGTTGGTAGCACTGATTCCATGTTGGTGGCACTGGTTTTCCGTGTGGTATGATTTAGCCATGTTGGTGGCAGTTTAGCCATGTCGGTGGTATTGGTTTAGCCATTTGGTAGCACTGATTCAGCAATGTTGGTGGCACTGATTCAGCCATGTTGGTGGCACTGGTTTTGCCGTGTCGGTGGTATTGGTTTAGCCATGTTGGTGGCACTGGTTTAGCCATGTCGGTGGTATTGGTTTAGCCATTTGTGGTAGCACTGATTCAGCAATGTTGGTGGCACTGTTTGCCGTTTCGGTGGTGGTATTGGTTAGCCATGTGGTGCACTGTGCATGGTTTAGCATGATTCAGCATGTTTGGTGGCACTGATTTGCCATGTTGGTGCACTGGTTTAGCCATGTTGGTGGCACTGGTTTTGCCATTTGATGACTGGTTTAGCCATGTGGTGGCATGGTTTAGCCATGTTGGTGGCACTGGTTTAGCCATGTTGGTGACACTGATTTAACCAGGACAACGATAGTCAACATATGATAGTATTATAATAAGTCAAAATTTGGAATGATTGCTGCACTTTTTAGATGCTTTCTTTTTTTGCTTGTCCTCATCGGGTTGAATAGCCTTGAGAACGCAGAGCAAGAGCCGAAGAAGCTGCCCGTCGTTGAAGACACAGGTAATACCGAATAATGATACCTGCAGAGGATTTTTCATTGCAAACATGGCATTCCTTCAGACAGGATGTGCGAAAGAGGTCATTACTTCAACAAAACGAATCTTCGCTGCGAAAAAGGATACTGCACTGACAACACCTCTATGGTATACCATGTGAAGTAGGACATACAGCAGTACCGCAGATAAATCGTGCAGACTGCAGTTCATTTTTCATGTGCGACACAAGCAGACAAACTCTCATGAACTGGATGTGCCCGAATGGTTCGTTTTATAGCTGGCGTGATCGTCGGTGTAGAGAAGGAACTTGCAGAAACATTCGACAACATTCAAACCACCGAAATGTCCCAAAAGTCCTCACGACATCATACCGATACCTGACGACTGCTATCATTTTGATGTGCAGCAAAGGGCAAGTGATGCAAAAGGCATGCCCGTTCGGTACGGTCTTCAATATGGAAGACTTCTTCTGCGATTGGCCCGAAAAAGCGAAAAGAAACTGCAGCAATCCGATAGAACTGGAACTGGAAGAACTCACTACGACGACGATCCCTACAGCAAAATATCATCTCAAGAATCACATCACATCCAATCATATTTTTCAGTTATCATTTTTATTTTACTTCAGTATACATGGTCTTCCTTTTTTCCTTTAAACTGCTGCCACCAAAATCTGCAGCCCCCTATAGCATCTGAATATATAGCGCTACCAACAGAATTGTTATACCACTGCTGCCGTCAAAACACTTCCTCCAATACAATCACAGCAATGCTGCAAATCATGCAAGCTATCAACATGGATAAAGCATTGCTGATTCGGCACTACTAGTAAAATTGCTATCAAAATCTTGGGGTGGGGCAGAACGTTATCGCTTTCTAGTTATCATTGCTGCCAACGTGAATATACCTCTGCTACCTTCAATGATAATGCACTAACAGCGTGGCTACCACTGCTACCAATACATTTACACCAAACTAGAATCTGCAGCTCAATCTATAGCATCTGAATATATAGCGCTACCAACAGAATTGTTATACCACTGCTGCCAACTGGTTAAAACTCTTCCTCCAGTATAATCACAGCAATGCTGCCGAATAGATAAAGCATTGTCATCATGGGTTGCTGCTGTTTCATCACTGCTAGAAATTGTTATCAAAATTGGGTTAGGCGGGGCAGAACGTTACCGCGTTTTCTAGCTATCATTGCTACGTTTATAACATTGCTACCAACATACTCTCACCACTTCGATCTTGGTTATACCAGTGCTACCAGCATTATTATACCACTGCTACCTTTATTGTTAAAGCACTATCAACAGGTGGCTATACCACTGCTACCAATAAATTATAACATTGCT
Source organism: Orius insidiosus (assembly GCA_014119065.1). Lineage (NCBI taxonomy): Eukaryota > Metazoa > Arthropoda > Insecta > Hemiptera > Anthocoridae > Orius > Orius insidiosus. The sequence continues at coordinate 2,292 of JACGAQ010000242.1, forward strand.
ACCAACATACTATCACCACTCCGATCTTGGTTAGAACTTTGCAACCAACATTATACACTGCTACCAATACGCTTGTACCATTACTACAAACTTACTCTCACCACCGCGATCATGGGTTATAGCTATGCTACCAACATGACTGCTATCTTCATTGATAAAGTACTATCAACATCGTGGTCATACCACTTCCTTCGTTATACTTTCGTTCCTTTATACTTCCCCCTTCGTTATACTTCCCCCTCCTATTTTTTACTTCTTTTAAGGAAGTTTTTCGTTGGAAGCTCTTCAAACGAGTACTTAAAAACAATTTTAAAGCCCTTCATTTTTCGGTGAGCAGAGGATCCACCCGAAAGAAAAATTACTTCATCAAAAAAAGACATGATGGATCGATGAGTGAAAATTAGTATGCGTGGGCTAACCTAATTAGAGGGGAGAGTGAAGAAAAAACGTGGAGGGGGCCCCTGCCTTCACAGTGATTAATCCGTAGCCAACGTTTTTAACTTTCGGAAGGGTAACGATGACTTCGCGTGGCCTCTTTCCATAGATGAATCCATTCTAATTGCCCTTTAGGTGTTAACTTCTTCATAGAAAACGTAAAATCAGCTGGTTTCATTAGATTTGACTTTTTTGGGCGCCCTTAACGAAATGCGGGAGGGGCGCCCTACTCATCAACTCGATGAATATGCATGATGTCTCAGAAAGCACTTATTAAAACGCGTTTTTTATACGTCCTAATTGTTTAAGTGACGTATTTTCCTAATTACATTACCGAAAAAAGGGAAAGTTGGCACGACTGCATAATTGAAAAGCTTTTTGTTATCATGAGGTTTCGTGATGGTTATAATGTGACGACAACAATTGAGGCGCTTGATATGCGGTCCTAATTACATCACCGAAAAAGTAAAGTTGGCACGACTGCATAATTGAAAAGCTTTTTGTTACCATGAGGTTTCGTGATGGTTATAATGTGACGACAACAATTGAGAGGCTTGAGTATGTGCGGACCTTTTTATTAAATACTTAAAGTTTAACGGTTCGGAACTTTCGAGGGAATAAAAGTTTGAGGTTAAAAGGATGTAGTCGACGTAATCACTTGGAAAACAGTCGCGTAACCCTGAAAGGGGCGACCCCAAGAGGTTTTCTTCGGGGGAGAGAGAGAAAAAAGAGTTTCACTCGAGTGCACTTCAAACCGCAGTTTCCAACTCGTATCGAAGTCGTTTAATGCAAATTCTGCCTGAGGGAACCAGCTCCATTCATCACCTCGAACTTCAAAATCCGCCTTCTTTTTCCCCCGGATAATTTCACATATGATTGATCCGAAAGTTTTAAACAATCAGCCTATCGGACCATCTACAATTGTTTTTTATCATGTTGGTAGCAATGGTATAAAACGTATTGGTAGCAGTGGTATGCCATTGATAGTGCTTTTGCAATGAAGGAAGCAGTGGTATAATCACGTAGGTAGCACAGCTATAACTAAGATCGGAGTGGTGAGAGTATTGGTAGCAATGTATAAACGTATTGGTAGCCGTGATATTGCCTTGCTTTAACAATGATGGTAGCAGTGATAATCATGTTGGTAGCACAGCTATAACCAAGATCGGAGTGTGAGAGTATGTTGGTAGCAATGTTATAAACGTATTGGTAGCAGTGGTATTGCCACGTTGATAGTGCTTTGCATGAAGGAAGCAGTGGTATAATCACGTAGGTAGCACAGCTATAACTAAGATCGGAGTGGTGAGAGTATGTTGGTAGCAATGTTATAAACGTATTGGTAGCAGTGGTATTGCCACGTTGATAGTGCTTTGCAATGAAGGAAGCAGTGGTATAATCACGGTAGCACAGCTGTAACCAGATCGGAGTGGTGAGAGTATGTGGTAGCAATGTTATAAACGTACTGGTTGCAGTGGTATTGTCATTTTAACCAGATCGGAGTGGTGATTATATTGGTAGCAATGTTGTAAACGTATTGGTAGCAGTGGTTATACCCACAGTGGTTATATAATATAAGTAATAATTGGAGTACTGACCGTCGCGTCGGACGATCGTGCCATCGTCTATCCCTATCGGACCATCTACAATCGTTGGTTCAGATAGTTTTTTATGACCATGTTGGTAGCAATGGTATAAACGTATTGGTAGCAGTGGTATTGCCATTGATAGTGCTTTTTTGCAATGAAGGAAGCAGTGGTATAATCAGTAGGTAGCACAGCTAAAACCAAGATCGGAGTGGTGAGAGTATGTTGCAATGTTATAAACGTATTGGTAGCAGTGGTATAACCATGATGTTGATAGTGCGTTAACAATGAAGGTAGCAGCCATGTTGGTAGCCAGCTATAACCAAGATCGGAGTGGTGAGAGTATGTTGGTAGCGCTATATATTCAGATGCTATAGATTCAGAGGGAGCTGCAGATTCTAGTTTGGTATAACGTATTGGTAGCAGTGGCATGCCATGTTGATAGTGCTTCAACAATGAAGGTAGCATGGTATAATCATAGGTAGCACACTATAACCAAGATCGGAGTGGTGAGAGTATGTTGGTAGCAATGTTATAAATGTATTGGTAGCCGTCCACAACGGAGGGGGAAGTATAACTGAGGGGACGTATAAGGGATCGAAAGTATAACGAAGGGGGGAAAGTAGGTATTAAGGAGGAGAAGTATAACGGAGGGGAAATATAAGGGAGGGAAGTATAACGAGGGGGAAGTATAACAGAGGGGGAGTATAAGGTATGAAAGTATATAAGGGAGGGAAATTATAATGGAGGGGAAGATAACGAAGGGAGGGAAATTATAACGGAGGGGAAGTATAACGAGGGGAAGTGAAAGGAATAAAGTATAACGAAGGGAGGGAAATTAAATGGAGGGGGAAGGGAGGGGGAAGAGGGAAGATAAAGGAGTGGAAGTATAAAGAGGGGGAAGTATAAACGAAGGGGGGAAGTATAAAGAAGGGGAAGTATAACAGGGGGGAAGTATAAAGGAGGAAGTAAAAGGAGGGGGAAGTAACGGAGGGGGAAGTATAACGGAGGGGGAAGTATAACGGAGGGGGAAGTATAACAGAGGGAAGTATAACGAAGGGAGGGAAAGTATAAAGGAGGGGAAGTATAACGGAGGGGGAAGTATAACGGAGGGGTCATAACGGCGGGGAAGTATAACGGAGGGGTCATACAACGGAGGGGAAGTATAACAGGGGTAAGTATAACAGAGGGGGGAGTATAACGGAGGGAGGGAAATTATAACGGAGGGGAAGTATAACGAAGGGAGGGAAAGTATAAAGGAGGGGGAAGTATATCGGAGGGGTCATACAACGGAGGGGAGTATAACGAAGGGAGGGAAATTATAATGTAGGGGGAAGTATAACGAGGGAGGGAAATTATAATGGAGGGGGAAGTATAACGAAGGGAGGGAAATTACAATGGAGGGGGAAGTATAACGAAGGGAGGAAAGTATATAGGAGGGAAGTATAACGGAGGGGTCATATAACGGAGTACGGGAAGTATAACTAGGTAGGGAAATTATAATGGAGGGGGAAGTATAAACGAAGGGAGGGAAAGTATAATGGAGGGAAGTATAAGGGAGAAGAAAAAAAGAAAGAAATTTCAAGAAATTTAAAAAAGAAAATTCAAACTTAAATTTTACCTACTAAAAAAATTAATAATTAAAACTTGGCAATTTTTTTACACTCAAAATTCTTAAAAAATAAGGAGTAATTGGTGAAAATTTGGTGAAAATCGGACCAACGTTTCGGCCGCAGCGAATTTTTTAAAATTTCAAACAGACATATCTCCGCCATTTTTCGAAATTCAAAAATCACCCTCGTTAGTTGTTCACCGACTAAAGAAATGTGGTGAAAATCGGATGAAAACTGTGGCCGTAAAGTGTTCCGGACGGACGGCCGGCACCACAGACAAAGATGAGATCGGTAAGATCCCCAAAACCGAGGGTATGACAATAACTTCTTTCAGTTATAAATGATGAACAAAGGAACTATATTTGAAAATTGGGTAAAAGGGGGCTGGAATATGAGAGCATTATTAACTTCCATAATAACAGGGTTTAGAATAACAGTGTTAACCTCACATTATTAGGTATTCGAAGTTTGGAAGGGAACATAAGGGACCCCCACCAGCTAAAGGAGACCTTCGGAGTTAAGTGTGTTAACATGGAAAACTTGTGCAATAAACAGACCTGCGGCCGCGGAGGTAAGACCTCGTTAATGCCGCTACCAAAAGGACCAATAACTGAAAATATTCATAAATTCAAACAGCCCCACTGGTCTAAATCAACGGAAAAACTTAGCGCGTTTACATGTCGATAACCGCTCAAATCGTGCAAGTGGTTATGGTACTAGGGTCCTATACTAACAAATCAATGAGATTTTAGATTTGCCGTGTATAAGAAAATGGAATCCCTAAGTGGATTAGCTGTCAACGACTCAAATCATAATGCTTGATGCAGTAGGAGTTAGTTGGTAGCATTGATAAAAGAGTGTTGGTGGCATTGACTGTATTGGTAGCAGTAGTATAGCCACACGGTTGTAATGGTATTTGCAACTATGCAGTTTTAACTATTGCTACAGTGGTATACAATGTTGGTGGTAGCTATAATCAGAATGTTGCTAGGATCACGTTGGTCGCACTAGTATATGGTAGAAGCTATAGCTTGTAGTTGGTAATGTAGGAGCAGTAGGAGTTAGTGTGCTGTTGGCAGCAGTATAAAAGAGTGTTGGCGATCAATGAGAATTGAGATTAAATTGAGCTTCTCTCTTGCGGCCTAATTGGATTAGCAGGACTCAAATCGTGATGGTATTGCAGTAGGAGTTAGTGTGCTGTTGGCAGCAGTGATAAAAGATTGTGGGTGGCATTCATCATTGAGAATTGAGATTAAAAACGAGCTCCTCTCTTGCTGGCGCCTGGGAGCGGCGAATCTTGAGAGGGGAAAATCGTATCCGCAAGTTGGTAGCATTTCTAACAGTGAGCAGCAGAACTGCTATGACCATTGCTAGCAGTAGTATATCCACACATTTGGAAATAGTGCTATATGCGCTTCGTTGGTAAAAAAACGATGTTACTATAACCACGGTTGTGCGTTTGTATGGCGTATGGATAGCAATGCTATAACTATGCAGTTATTACTCTATAACTATCAGCTATAACTATGATCATTAGCGTTAATAACTCCCTATTCTTTTTAATTTGAAAACTTGTGGAGAGACCACCAATGTCGACAAACAGGATGTACTATGATCATGATAGCAGTGTTACAAGCATGATGTCATTGCTATGGCCTTGCCGACAGCAGAAGTTTAACCAGGCAGTAGTGCTATATGCCCGTCGTTTGCAGTGGTTTGGTAGCATTGCTCTGATCATGCTGACATGTTGGTATCACTGGTATAACCATGTATACAGAAAAATGGAACTGATTATAAAACAATAACTTATTTCTTTTTTAACAAAGTTGATCTGGGGAAAAACTTTCAGAATGCGTAATATAAAAGAAACAAATCAAACTCGGTTGATAAAATATAGTTCCAGATCACGTAGCAAAGGGGTAGGAAATCGTATAAAATGAAGTCCAGACTATTTTTTTTTTGTTATTTTAAATATAAAGTATTGACGTTCACGGAATCTACATAAATTTTTTTTTGGTTCTCAGAGCCCCGCCGCCCCGCCCCCGCCCCCCGCGGGGTGCCTTTTCGGATGTGGTAAATCCTCAACTTGTATTCAACAGCCTATATAGGCTTACAATAGATTCAAAGCTTATGATGACACCGAACAAAAAGGGTCTTTTGTGTTTGTCTTCTTGTAAAAATGCTTTACCCGAGAATATGTTTTGGCGAATGGAAAATGGATTTTTGATGAAGGGATCTTTTTTATAATATAATATAGTCAATAGTGGTGAATGGCAAAAAAAGTCGTCTTTTTGCCAGTTGTTTTACCCCCATTCGTGGTAAACCGCAATTTTAATTAAAACCATGCTCAGGTTGCTTTGAATAAACCTCAATCCAGAATAACCTTCCTTATGAGGTCTCGATTATCTCCAATGACATTTTTCGCGAACCCCAAGCTGACCATTGTATTGGCAATTCAAAACATTCACGGCTCATTTCTTCAGCTTTTATGCTAAATCTTTCATATTTTGAACAGCTCGAAAAAGATACAAGTTTCCGTGGTCTGACAGCCGACGGTTCGATGGTCCGATATCTGATAGCCGATGATGTACAATGACTGATACTCTGATGGTCTAATGGCTGTGGGTACGATCTTCCGACTGTCTGTACTCCTATGGTCTAGTCGCCGATAGTCTATAGTCCGACGGTCTGATAGCCGATATCACGAACGTCCGACGGTCTGATAGCAGATGATGTACAATGACTTATAGTCCGATGGTCTAATGGCCGAGGGTACGATCTTCGACTGTCTGTACTCCGATCGTCTAGTTGCCGATAGTCGATAGTCCGACGGTCTGATATCCGATGGCACGGTCGTCCGATGGTCTGATAGCCGACAGCTGGATGGTCCGATGGTCTGATAGCTGATGGTAAGATCGTCCGATGTTGATAGCCGATGGCACGATCGTACGACGGTCTGATAGCCGATGATGTACAATGACTGATAAACCGATGGTCTAATGCCGTGGGTACGATCTTCCGACTGTCTGTACTCCGATCGTCTAGTGCCGATAGTCGATAGTCCGACGGTCTGATAGCCGATTGCACGATCGTCCGATGGTCTGATAGCCGACAGCTGGATGGTCCGATGGTGATAGCTGATGGTAAGATCGTCCGATATGTTGATAGCCGATGGCACGATCGTACGACGGTCTGATAGCCGATGATGTACAATGACTGATAAACCGATGGTCTAATGGCCGTGGGTACGATCTTCCGACTGTCTGTACTCCGATCGTCTAGTGGCCGATAGTCGATAGTCCACGGTCTGATAGCCGATTGCACGATCGTCCGATGGTCAGATAGCTGATGGTAATCGTCCGAGAGGTTGATAGCCGATGGTAAGATCGTCCGATGGTCTGATAGCTGATGGTAAGATCGCCGATGGTCTGATAGCTGATGGTAAGATCGTCCGAGAGGTTGATAGCCGATGGCACGATCGTCCGATGGTCTGATAGCTGATGGTAAGATAGTCAATATTAGTTAGGTTGAAGGCAAAAAATAAATCGACAGTTTTGCCCCTTTGAAATCTTACCCCCATTCGTGGTAAACCGCAATTTTAATTAAACCCCTTCCATGTTCAGGTTACTTTGAATAAACCTCAATCCACAATAACCTTCCTTAGGTTTCGATTATATCCAATGACGTCATTTTCCGCGAACCCCCGACCAAACATTCACGGCTAATTTCTCCTCATTTTAAAATCTATAAAAACGAAATAAATCTTTCATATTTTGAAAAGCTCTAAGAAAGTTAACTTTTTGATCACGTTTTATTCTTTGAAGGGGAAAAAAAAAGTGATTGAAGCTTATTTGTATCCACTCATGCGTTATTAGGAGCCGTTTTATCCTCCTTTTCCGATTGATTTTTCTCTTGTAGAAGGATTGTAACGGCAAGACACCTTTTTCACATGTAAAACATTTTAATTTTTCAAAAAAAGAAATATTTCTCTCCATTTTAGTAGTACAGGTAGAGCAGCAATTCGTATGGGGGAAAAAAACGTTATAGTTTGATATACGACGATTAGAAGTGCTACAGAGATGATCTAAAGTTACAAGTTTCCGCTGGTCTAATGGCCGATGATACCATCGTCCGATGATCTGAAGAACCGATGGTCCGATAGTATGTTCGATGGTCTAATGGCTTTTGTACGATCGCCCAACGGTCTGAGAGTCGATGATATGATCTCAGATAGGCTGATAGCAGAGAGTCGATTGTCTGACGGTCTGATAACCGATGCAAGATCGTCCAATGATTGATAACCGATGGCAGGATCGTCCGATGGTCTGATAGACCATGCTCGATCGTCCGAAGGTCTGATAGCCGATGTTCGATCGTCCGAAGGTCTGATAGCCGAAGGTTTGATGGTCCGATGCCTATGTTCGATCGCCCAACGGTTTTATAGTCGATGGTAAGATTGTCCAAATAGCTGATAGCGATGATGCGATGGTACAATGACTGATAGTCGATGGTCTAGTGGTCGTTGGTTAAATCGTGCAACGGTCGGTACTCCGATGGTCTAGTGGCCTATAGTAGATGTCCAACGGTCTGATAGGTGAGAGTCGATCGTCCGACGGTCTGATAATCAATGATCGATCGTCCGATGGTCTGATAGCCGAAGGTTTGATGGTCCGATTGCCTATGTTTGATGGTCCGATGGCCTATGTTCGATCGCCCAACGGTATTATAGTCGATGGTAAGATTGTCCAAATGCTGATAGCCGATGACACGATCGTCCAATGGTCTGATAGCCGATGATGCGATGGTACAATGACTGATAGTCCGATGGTCTAATGGTCGTAGGTTAGATCGTCCATCGGTCGGTACTCCGATGGTCTAGTGGCCGATAGTCGATTGTACGACAGTCGATAGCTGAGACTTGATCGTCCGACGGACTGATAATCGATGCTCGATCGTCCGATGGTCTGATAGCGATGGTTTGATGGTCCGATAGCCTATGTTTGATGGTCCAATGGCCTATGTTCGATCGCCCAACGGTTTTATAGTCGATGGTAAGATGGTCCAAATGTTGATAGCCGATGACACGATCGTTCAGTGGTCTGATAGACGATGATGCGATAGTACAATGGCTGATAGTCCGATGGTCTAATGGTCGTAGGTTAGATCGTCCAACGGTCGGTACTCCGATGGTCTAGTGGCCGATAGTCGATAGTCCGACGGTCTGATAGCCGATGGCACGATCGTCCGATGGTCTGATAATCGATGATCGATCGTCCGATGGTCTGATAGCCGATGGTTTGATGGTCCAATAGCCTATGTTCGATCGCCCAACAGTGACTAATAGTCCAATGGTCTAATGGTCGTGGGTAAGATCGTCCGACGGTCTGTACTCCGATGGTCTAGTGGCCGATAGTCGATCGTCCATTCGTCTGATAACCGATGGGAAGATCATCGGATAGGTTGATAGCTGATGGCAAGATCATCCGATGGTCTGATAGCCGATGAGGCGATGGTACAATGACTGATAGTCGATATTCTAATGGCCGTGGGTCCGTTCTTCCGACTGTCTGTACTCGATCGTCTAGTGGCCGATAGTCCGACGATCGGACGATGGCGCGATCGTCCAATGGTCTGATAGCCGATGGTACGTTCGTCCGATGGTCTGATAGGTGAACGTCCATGGTTTGATGGTCGATGGTACCACTAAAAGACCTATAACGGTCTATTTTTAGTCACACCGGTAGAAGGGGGGGGGGGATCAGTACTGCCAACCTCTCTTCATCTGCGGTGTTATCCCATTTTTCACGCCAATCTGTTACAAAGAATTAAAATATGACATCATTATGCCCAGCTAGAATCCCATGAGGTTAAAATAGGTTATAAACCCTACAACAGTACATTTTAGTAACACGGGGGGGGGGGGGGAGGCTTGGGGAGGAATCAGTACTGCCAACCTATCCTTAATTGCTGCGATGTTTATCCCATTTTTCAAGCCTATCTGTTACTGCAATAATTTCTAATGACACCATAATGCCCAGCTAGAATCCATGAGGTTAACATAAGGTTGTCGGGGATTGGAATATTTTTTGGTTTAAGGGAGAAGAGGGTAACACTGTAAGTGTCTTCATCAGGTGCATCCTTTTGCTGTGCGTAGACTTGCTCTTTTCGCTGAGTGTAGAAAAGGGTACAGCCGCCCTATGCGAGAGGGGATGAAGACACTCTTCCGGTAGAGACCGGTGACTGAGGGTAGTCTGTCCCGTTCTCTCGGTGAAGGCGCGTGAATGGCCGAAAGAGGGCTGGAATTTGAGAAGTGCCAGCAGAGGAAGTTCCTGGCCTCTTTTCTCTAAAACTATGTAATTGGTGTTTATTTTAAATGTGGTTCCTGTTCTGAATAAAAGACTGTGAGTAAAGTGAAGAAGTGTTTTATTCCTCGGCCCAACGTCGGAAGAAGGCGAGATTTCGTAGTTTTCCGGCTTGCATCTACATCCTTCCCTGCCCCTTCCCGTCATCAGAAGTGGGATTACCAACGAAATCGTAAGTTCTTCGCATGTAAATTACGAAAAGAAGAGATCGAGATTGCCTGGTGTCGGCCGCCATTTTTCTTTTGCGTCTTAATCGTACGTGGTCCTAACCCTTTTGTTTCGTTTGCTTTTGCAACCCTCACCGTCTTCGGGGATGAACGAAACAACCGTTACTTCTGTACAAGATATTTGAAAATGCGATTCGAAAATTTGAAATCGGTGGATGAAATTTTCGAACTGCGTGGAAGAATAAGAAAAGGGGGTGGAAGGGAAGAACTCCGGACATTTGAATTTTTGAACATCTGGCATCGCTTCGAGACCTCACCCCACCCCCGATCACCCCTTGCTTGTTGTCAAGGAGGGTGCTAGAACGGCGTAGTTTCTTTTCGTGATTCTATTGGAAGTTCAAGTTCTGACGTCACCGAGGGTGCGAGTCGCGTCCGCTACGTTTTACCTTTTTTTTTAAAAAAAAGGGAGGCCGCAAATGGACTAAAGGGAGTTTTTTTTGTAACTTATCTATCGCTCATCACCTTTATCAAGATTTTTTTCAGACTTGTTTAAGGACTTGGACGAGACGTATTTTTGTTTCGTCAGCAGGTATTTTCTTTTGCATGAGCCTGAGCCGGACGGTGGAATATCATAACGGAATATGGACGCTACGATGAACAAGGAATATTCTCTCTTCCTGAAAATGATCCTGGTGGTTTATCTTGGCTCTGTCTATCTGGACAGACAGGTTGACCTGGTAATCAGTATTGTTTCTTTTATGTTTGAAGGTAAAAATCTCTAATGTTATTTCTTTTTCATGCTTTGTTGAGACTGCTGGCGAGGAACTGCCTGATGGCTTGAGAAGAGAAGATTTCCTATGCAGGATTCTATCAACTCATAAGAAAGACCGAATTAATGCATGAAATGACTGCTGTTACTGGAACATTTGGGACGCCACCTGCAGCTGGAATCACCGAGACGCAAGTTAAGGAACCTAGTTTTAAGCCTATTTTTACAAAATTTACACTGCGGTGACTTAGGATTGTATGTGATGCATTGCAAACTAGCCCTGGTATTTTCATTAAGGAAGCTGAGGATTGAGCGAAAACAGCTTGGTGTAATTGTCTTCCAACTTATGGGCATGGTTCAGAGAAATAGCTGGATGGATTTGCTTCCAAATTAAGGACATTTTTCCATGTCTTCCATCCATTCTGGTAACTTGAGCACTTCAGTCGACCCTTCGAGCTTATTTAGCTAACCAATCTGGCAATTGCCCTGTAAAAACTGCTTTCCCTATTAAAGTGCTGAACTTCAGCAAAATGACCTTACCCCCACTGCAATGCTTCTTTTAAGAATAGAACATTTGACTAGTTGTTGATTTATCGACAATTTGGTGTGTGGATCTGTTAGGAGGGTTTGGTGGTGAGACTGTTCTTTTGTACTACCAAACGGGGAAACCAATTACTGTTAATTTTGGAGGCCACTATCCTCATTCTCATTTTAGGGGCTTACTGGCTGGTTGATCGTTAAGGGAGCTGTCTTTTGCTGCAGAGCAGATTCTAATTCAATATTTTTATTTCCTTTTTGTTTTATTTTTGGTGGATTTCTTTATTAGTTTTGATTACAGTTAATTTTACTGATTTTTGATAATAAGGGGCTGTGCCTGCTACTTAACATGGTACGTTTACAGTCTGTTAAGGCCGAGGACCCCTTGGGGTTTTGTTTAAAGGGCCTTCTCGTTCCTTAATATTTTCGAAGAGTTTAAACTGCTTATAATTTTGAATTTTATATTGGGAAATGTGATTTACCTTTCGAAGGTAGTCTGATGTTTCGGACGACCAGCGCTGGCGTCCGTCGCTCGCGGATGTGTCTTCTTTGATTTCCTGGCGACAGCTGACCTAGTTAGGTGGGGATCGTGGGGGCAGTCTCTACCTAACTTTGGACTTTGATCCTTTTAACAATTTTGAATTTTAAATTTAGCGTAAACACAGTCCATAGAAGGGAGACGTTGTGTCAGGTATTCACACGATCAGTTGTGGAGGCTCCGGACCCTGCTGCGGGCTCATCGGTGGCATTTTCCGATGATGAATGAGTATCCTTTTGTGGGGTTCGGCGTCGGGGTGCTTATGCTGGTCGGCTGGTTTCCGTGTGCGCCCAGGGTCCGCCATTTGCGCGCGAGCGTTGCGGTTCCTCGGTTCGTCTGCACGGGTAGCCTATTTTGCGGGTCCTCTGGATCCGTCGGCTATTTTCGCCGGTCAGGCTGGTGTTCGCTCCCTGTTGCCGCTGCCTTGCTGCTCCTCTGTACTGCTGTGGGTGGCCCTGCCCCATGTCCGCGTTGGTGTTTTGGTGCTGTTGTGGCATGGTGGTGCTGTTTGGGCGGACTTGGGGAACGGCTGGCTCAATCGTTCTGTTCATTGCATTCTGTGCCTGTGGGTCCGGGTCCTTTGCGATGGTTCTTTCATTTTTTTACGTCTGGGGTACCGGTTTGTTTATTTTCGGATTTCCCAGTTCCTTTTGATTTTAATCGTCTTCTCATTTTTATGTGCTATTGGCACTTTTCTTTAGACGTAATCTTGTTTGGTCAGGCTGTCATCTTCCCTGGCGTTGGCGTTGAGCAGGGCACGCGTGTCCTTTTTAATGATTCGTGTCCTTTTTATTCTTGTCCTTTTAATGATCCTTGTCCTTTTAATGCTTGTCCTGAACCCTTTTGACGAGTGGAGGCAACCTCGATTCCCAGGTCTCGAGGGGTTGAGACTTTAGGCATCTTTACTTTTCTGGGTGATTCTGCTGACTGCCCTTGACGATCATGTCGGTTTTTCACTGTTGGCCTTGTCGATTTTGCTGAATGCTCCGGGGCTCGCGTCCCGGCGGGTTGGCTGCCTGTGGTTGCGCACTAGGCAATGGATTAGTAGATTAGATTTAGGTTAATCGGGGCCCTGTGCACTCCGACCCCTGATGGGTCTATTGTGCGCCTTGTTTCCTGATCAGAGCTCCCCATCAAGCCCCAGGCTCTTGATTAGCCTCCAGGGGCTGGACAGGGTCTCTTTGTGTAGTTCGATGGACTGGGTTTCTCTTCCCCTATGTCCATGAACCTCAGCCGTGCTAGGCCTTCGCAATAACAGAGGCTGTGCTCCGCCGTCTCCTCCTCCTAACAGGTGCGGCGGGTGCTGTCCTCTGTCACTCCCCACCTTTGAAGGTGCTTACGGAGTTTGACCGGTCAGCAGACCCACCATAATGCGGACTTTGGTTCTGCCCTGCCTGCGCAGGTCTGCTGTAAATCCATGCCGTGGTCCTCTAATGGACATCTTGGCATGTTTTTGACCGCTAGCTTTATGCCATCTCGTCAGAGTAGCAGAGAGTTTGCCTTTTGAGCTCCTCACCCTTCACACTCCTAGAAATGTGACAGAAGGGCTCAGGGCCAATGGGGAAAATCTTGACCCCGTTGGTAGCTCCTTTATGCATGCTCTGATGGATCTTCCTTTACCGGTTCTCAGTTCTGTGGTTGTCCAGAACTCTTTGGTCCCTGGCTTCTAGTTCTGTAATTTTGTACAGCTCTCGTTGCTTTGCTTTCAGTTCTGTATTTTCGGTTCTTTTTCTGACTTGTGCAGTTGTAGTCTCTATCTTGCTTGGCACCCTGCGTAGGCTCCGTCATGGTTGAACACTCTCTTCGTTCTTCCCTTTGCGGTGCCAGCGTCCTCGCAGTCTCTTCTTTTCTGATAGAGGGATTGTCAAGCCCAAGTGAGCTCGAGCCTCTCTGTTCGTCTTCTTACTTTTCCCTGACATGTTCTTGTTATTTGCTACGCTTGTGCGCACTTCGTTCGTTGGCTCTTCATTTGTTTGTCATTGTGTGACGGATTGCACTATATGTGCAACGTTGCCGATATGTTATTTTTATTTTACTGTTTTGCGATCATTGTGTGGCAAGTTGCACTATTGTGCACCGATATGTTCTTTTTATTTTACTGTTTTTGCCTGGCGCTTTGGTGCTTACCTGTTCCTTTATACTGCTCTGTCTGTTCCTCCTCTCTGTGCAGCGCCTTGTGAGATTTGTCTCTTGTGTGCTCCTGTACTTTCTATGCGTTTGGCATTTCTTTTGTAGGTTCTGGCACGGGACATGTTGGCCGTCCAACCCAACTTGATGCTTCTTGCTTGGTGGGCATTGACTGTAAATGTCGATGTGAGGGTGATTGGTGCTTTTGAGAGTGTCGGCTACGCGTATCGATGGGGCGACGCTTAGTGTATTGGAGCTGTTACAGTTGAAGTACTGCTTATCCTGGTGTGCTTCCCCTGTTGTAACAATTGTGGGTGTCGACTACGGGTGTCGATGGGTTGATGCTTCGTGCATCAGGAATGTGGCCTTGGCTGTGGTTGTTTTTGCTGGTGTGCTTCCTCTGTTGTGGGCATTGTTGGGTTTAGCGTTGGTCCTGCTTGCTTGCTTGTTTGCCTCTTGGCTGCTGCTCCTGTTGTGACATACTGCCTTGTGGCTGTTTCTTTTCTTTTGTCAGAATGGCCGAGTGTGCCTGTCCTAGTGCTGCATGACGACTCTGACAGGTGTGTGGGCTTGAGGCCTCAACGGTGGTGCTTGCTTTTCATTGTGCAGTTTGACTGCTGTGTCCTACGTTTTATGGGTTTTAGTTGTTCTGCCTGGGTGTTTTCGGTCGTTCCACCCGTTTCTTTTATGCTTGTGGGGCCTGGGCTGTTGGATGGTTCCACCACGGGTGCTTCGGCCGACGCTCAGGTTGTTTTTGCGTCATACTTGCCTTTCTGTTTGTTTTCTTTCAGTTCGAGTTGCCGAGGACGGCAACCTGTCAGGATGGCCGTGTCGGGGATTGGAATATTTTTTTTTCGGCCTGGCCTAGCCTATGAGATGACCGGAAGAAGTTGATATCCAGAAGAAGTTTGAACCATACGAGATAACCAGAAGAAGTTTGAACCAGAAGACTATTTTTCCACCTAATGTTTCGACAATCTTAGTATATTGTAATGTTGTAATGTTTCACCAAATTTTGTATGTAACTGTCATGATGACAACTTTAGATGTAATTTTTCACTTTAACTAGGGCTCTAGGATTTTGCTATGTAACCGGCTTCACCGGATGAATAAGGATTTTGCTACTTTTGTCGGGGATTGGAGTATTTTTTTGGTTTAAGGGAGAAGAGGGTAACACTGTAAGTGTCTTCATCAGGTGCATCCTTTTGCTGTGCGTAGACTTGCTCTTTTCGCTGAGTGTAGAAAAGGGTACAGCCGCCCTATGCGAGAGGGGATGAAGACACTCTTCCGGTAGAGACCGGTGACTGAGGGTAGTCTGTCCCGTTCTCTCGGTGAAGGCGCGTGAATGGCCGAAAGAGGGCTGGAATTTGAGAAGTGCCAGCAGAGGAAGTTCCTGGCCCTCTTTTCTCTAAAACTATGTAATTGGTGTTTATTTTAAATGTGGTTCCTGTTCTGAATAAAAGACTGTGAGTAAAGTGAAGAAGTGTTTTATTCCTCGGCCCAACGTCGGAAGAAGGCGAGATTTCGTAGTTTTCCGGCTTGCATCTACATCCTTCCCTGCCCTTCCCGTCAAGGTTATAAACATTAATTTGTATAAAAATTTTATTTTTTAACATAGTTCTTTGGGTTTTACGCGTTTCTTTTCAATCTGTTTCTTTTTATCGAAATCTTTCTCAGGAGTGAAATGAGCGTTGAGTTCTTTAGTGCAGTTTCTCGCCGCCAGGATCGCTCCAAGTCCCGTGCCTGTAATAATCGGCCATATTCTGTGCTTATTCGTTATTTTACTCCCTGAAAAAAAGTTTTTAGCATAAGGGGGAAGAAGAGACTTACGTGAAGTGAAAAGCCGTGAGAAAAACGCCCCCAGGCCGTATCCTACGACTGCAAAAAATTGAGAAAAAAATTTTGGGCGTATTTTTACTTGTTTTCACCAAAAAGTCGGTCCCGCAATTTTTGACAGTTTCGTAAACTTGATCTTCGGCGTAGCATCGGGAGGCAGGCACGGCTCGCACATTTCTCAAGTCTTAATTTATAAAAAAAAAAATTTTGTTCCAAAAAAAATCAGGTGAACAGTATTCAAAATGTTGGGCTATTTCATGTTTTTGTTCCCCGTAAAGCTTTAAAAAAAAAAAAAGAAATGCACCTAAAAACACTACAGGAAACAGTATTGCTTAAAATATAGCCATTTTTCTCCAATAGTGACGTCACAATAGCAAACTATATGACGTCATTTTCCGGGATTATCACATTTATAGCAATTTTCAACGAATAATTTCGTCTTATCAATTCTGGGTGCATTTGTTCCTCCTCCCCCCCCCCCCCCAACCCACCGACAAATCTTGATTTCCGTAAAAAAAAAACACTGTAGCCAACCTTTTATTGCAATTACCCGAATTTTCGATGTTCACACATTCTTAACTCATTTTTCTCCAATAGTGACGTCACAATGGCTAAGTATATGACGTCATATTCCGGGATTATTCTATTTTTAGGCATTTCAACGGATAATTTCTTTTCAATTCTTGGCGCTTCGCTTCCAATTTCGCCTCGTCTTAAAACACCCCCCCCCCCCCCCCCCACAAATCTTGATTTCGAAACAAAATCTTTAACAAAACACTGCAGCCAACCTTTTTATTGCGATTAACCAAATTTTCGATGTTCATACATTCTTCAGGCATTTTTCTCCAATAGTGACGTTACAATGGTAAAGTATATGACGTCATATTCCGGGATAATTCCATTTTTTAGGCGTTTCAACCAATTTTTCTTTATTCCTGTTATGTTTTTCGGCCATTATAATGTTGCCATGACAGTTTAGCCAATTTAATTCAAACAAACATTTTTTTTTACCAGGGATAACAAAGGGTTGAGTGGTATGGGTAGAATTATTGTAAACAATACGTCTTCAGGCATTTGTCTCCAATAATGACGTCACAGTCGCTACGTATATGACGTCATATTCCGGGATCATTCCATTTTTTAGGCGTTTCAACGAATTTTTCGTCTTTCCCCATATGTTTTTCGGCCATTATTATGTCGCCATGACAGTTTAGCCAATTTAATTCAAACAAACATTTCTTTAAACAGGGATTAACAAAAGGATTGAGTGGTATGGGGCAGAATTATTGTAAACAATACGTCTTCAGGCATTTTTCCCCAAAAGTGACGTCACAGTCGCTACGTATATGACGTCATATTCCGGGATGATTCCATATTTTAGGCGTTCCAACGAATTTTTCGTCTTTCCTCTTATGTTTTCGGCCATTATTATGTCGCCATGACAGTTTAGCCAATTTAATTCAAACAAACATTATTTTTTAAACTGGGATTAACAAAAGGGTTGAGTGGTATGGGGTAGAATTATTTTAAGCAATACTCTTCAGGCATTTTTCTCCAAAAGTGACGTCACAATGGCTACCTATATGACGTCATATTCCGGGATCATTCCATTTTTTAGGCGTTTCAACGAATTTTTCGTCTTTCCCGTTATGTTTTTCGGCCATTATTATGTCGCCATGACAGTTTAGCCAACTTAATTCAAACAAACATTTTTTTAAACAGGGATTAACAAAAGGGTTGAGTGGTATGGGTAGAATTATTGTGAACAATACGTCTTCAGGTATTTTTCTCCAATAGTAACGTCACAATGGCTACGTATATGACGTCATATTCCGGGATGATTCCATATTTTAGGCGTTCCAACGAATTTTTCGTCTTTCCTCTTATGTTTTTCGGCCATTATTATGTCGCCATGACAGTTTAGCCAATTTAATTCAAACAAACATTTTTTTAAACAGGGATTAACAAAAGGGTTGAGTGGTATGGGGTAGAATTATTTTAAGCAATACATCTTCAGGCATTTTTCTCCAAAGTGACGTCACAATGGCTACCTATATGACGTCATATTCCGGGATTCCATTTTTAGGCGTTTCAACGAATTTTTCGTCTTTCCCGTTATGTTTTTCGGCCATTATTATGTCGCCATGACAGTTTAGCCAACTTAATTCAAACAAACATTTTTTTAAACAGGGATTAACAAAAGGGTTGAGTGGTATGGGGTAGAATTATTGTGAACAATACGTCTTCAGGTATTTTTCTCCAATAGTAACGTCACAATGGCTACGTATATGACGTCATATTCCTGGATGATTCCATATTTTAGGCGTTCCAACGAATTTTTCGTCTTTCCTCTTATGTTTTTCGGCCATTATTATGTCGCCATGACAGTTTAGCCAATTTAATTCAAACAAACATTTTTTAAACAGGGATTAACAAAAGGGTTGAGTGGTATGGGGTAGAATTATTTTAAGCAATACATCTTCAGGCATTTTTCTCCAAAAGTGACGTCACAATGGCTACCTATATGACGTCATATTCCGGGATCATTCCATTTTTAGGCGTTTCAACGATTTTTCGTCTTTCCCGTTATGTTTTCGGCCATTATTATGTCGCCATGACAGTTTAGCCAACTTAATTCAAACAAACATTTTTTTAAACAGGGATTAACAAAAGGGTTGAGTGGTATGGGGTAGAATTATTTTAAGCAATACATCTTCAGGCATTTTTCTCCAAAAGTGACGTCACAATGGCTACGTATATGACGTCATATTCCGGGATCATTCCATTTTTAGGCGTTTCAACGAATTTTTCGTCTTTCCCGTTATGTTTTTCGGCCATTATTATGTCGCCATGACAGTTTAGCCAACTTAATTCAAACAAACATTTTTTTAAACAGGGATTAACAAAAGGGTTGAGTGGTATGGGGTAGAATTATTGTGAACAATACGTCTTCAGGTATTTTCTCCAATAGTAACGTCACAATGGCTACGTATATGACGTCATATCCGGGATGATTCCATTTTTAGGCGTTCCAACGAATTTTTCGTCTTTCCTCTATGTTTTCGGCCATTATTATGTCGCCATGACAGTTTAGCCAATTTAATTCAAACAAACATTTTTTAAACAGGGATTAACAAAAGGGTTGAGTGGTATGGGGCAGAATTATTGTAAACAATACGTCTTCAGGCATTTTTCCCCAAAGTGACGTCACAGTCGCTACGTATATGACGTCATATTCCGGGATAATTCCATTTTTTAGGCGTTTCAACGAATTTTTCGTCTTTCCCCATATGTTTTCGGCCATTATTATGTCGCCATGACAGTTTAGCCAATTTAATTCAAACAAACATTTTTTAAACAGGGATTAACAAAAGGGTTGAGTGGTATGGGGTAGAATTATTGTAAACAATACGTCTTCAGGTATTTTTCTCCAATAGTAACGTCACAATGGCTACGTATATGACGTCATATTCCGGGATGATTCCATATTTTAGGCGTTCCAACGAATTTTTCGTCTTTCCTCTTATGTTTTTCGCCATTATTATGTCGCCATGACAGTTTAGCAAATTTAATTCAAACAAACATTTTTTTAAACAGGGATTAACAAAAGGGTTGAGTGGTATGGGGTAGAATTATTGTAAACAATACGTCTTCAGGCATTTTCTCCAATAGTGACGTCACAATGGCTACGTATATGACGTCATATTCCGGGATAATTCCATTTTTTAGGCGTTTCAACGAATTTTTCGTCTTTCCCCATATGTTTTTCGGCCATTATTATGTCGCCATGACAGTTTAGCCAATTTAATTCAAACAAACATTTTTTTAAACAGGGATTAACAAAAGGGTTGAGTGGTATGGGGTAGAATTATTTAACAATACATCTTCAGGCATTTTTCTCCAAAAGTGACGTCACAATGGCTACGTATATGACGTCATATTCCGGGATATTCCATTTTTAGGCGTTCAAGGAATTTTGTTCTTTCGCTTATGTTTTTCGGCCATTATATGTCGCCATGACAGTTTAGCCAATTTAATTCAAACAAACATTTTTTTAAACAGGGATTAACAAAAGGGTTGAGTGGTATGGGGTAGAATTATTTTAACAATACATCTTCAGGCATTTTTCTCCAAAGTGACGTCACAATGGCTACGTATATGACGTCATATTCCGGGATTTCCATTTTTTAGGCGTTTCAAGGAATTTTTGTCTTTCGCGTTATGTTTTTCGGCCATTATAGTGTCGCCATGACAGTTTAGCCAATTTAATTCAAACAAACATTTTTTAAACAGGGATTAACAAAAGGGTTGAGTGGTATGGGGTAGAATTATTGTAAACAATACGTCTTATGTAAGGGGCCGGAATCCGGGAGACTGTGAAAACCTCTCGGATTAATGGAAAACAATTCTAACAAAAGAGGAAAGAATCTAAGGAAGCCTTTTGTAACGGAGATAATTAAATTGAAATAAAAGTTGGGGAGAAAAGAACCCCGTAATCACTCTACTCTGCACCCCTTATTATATTAACGAGTTAAATTTAGAAAAAAAATAAAAAAATGCTTTGTCCTTGAAATCTTAGATTAGAACCAACCCAGTGACGTCACGGGGAACCTCACATGATAGGTTACTTTCTCGTAACCTTACACTTCACAAAACAATACTGTTTGAAATCTTAGATTAGAACCAACCCTGTGACGTCACGGGGAACCTCACATGATAGGTTACATTCTCATAACCTTGAACTTCACAAAAATGTACTGTGACCTTGAAATCTTAGATTAGAACCAACCCTGTGATGTCACCGAGGGGAACCTCACATGATAGGTTACCTTCTCATAACCTTAAACTTCACCAAAAAATACTGTGACCTTGAAATCTTAGATTAGAACCAAACCTGTGACGTCACGGGGAACCTCACATGATAGGTTACTTTCTCATAAGTCATAACCATATACTTCACAAAAAAAACTTCCTTGAACTTCACAAAAATTTACTATTTCCTTGAAATCTTAGATTAGAACCAAACCTGTGACGTCACGGGGAACCTCACATGAGAGGTTATTGCCTCATAACCTTGATCTTCGTTATTTATTTTCTCATTTTAACAACGTCGGAGTATAAAAAAATTAATTAAAGAAATTTTTTTTTTTCAAATATAATTTTTATACCTCGTCTACTTTTTTTTATAGATGCTATAAAACGTCCCTAATAAAAATTTAATAGCGCCCTTTATTTATATACAGAATAATGTGGATTTTCAAGGAAAAGGGGTTGAAGGACAAAAGCAATAAAATTTTATAAGAGTGGATTTTATGAATTAAAAAATTAAAAAAAAAAAATTTGGTTGGTACGAATGGTATTTTTTAACGCGATTATTGGAGGATTCGAAATAAAAACGAGACCCCTGGGGACAATAAGAAGGGAAAAGAGCGATAAATAACGTCGGGCGGAAGACCCCGAGAGTTTAGTCTTCTCCAGTTTGGATCTTTATCAATGTCCGCCATATTCTTGGACGGTCCACGTCAATGATTTATTCACAAGAAATAAATCCTAGATGGAAAAGCGAAAAAAAAAAGGGTTATCATTTTTTCTGACGTTCTTGTAGCATTTTCGGCAGTTAGAATGTCTTTAAGGTTAGGAAGGTTATGAGGTCTCATTTGACTACAATGACGTCACTTTTTGGGAATCCATCCTTAGTGGTTAACTTCTGAGGGGGGGGGGGTTCAGTAATGCCAACATCTCTTTCATTCCTGCAGTTTTCATCCCATTTTTCACGCCTATCTGTTACAGAGAAATTGAATTAAGACATCATTATGTCTATCTAGTAGCCTATGAGGTTAAGATAAGGTTATAAACCAGAGGTTAATTTGTTGTCCGGGGGAAGGGGGGGGGTCAGTAATGCCAACCTCTTTTTCATTCCTGCAGTGTTTATCCCATTTTTCACGCCTATCTGTTACAAGAAATTTAAATATGACATCATTATGTCCATCTAGAGACCCATGAGGTTAACAAAAGGTTATAAACCATTGTTATCATTTGTTCTGGGGACGTTCTTGTAGCTTTTTCAACAGTTAAAATGTCTTCAAGGTTAACTTAGGAAGGTTATGAGGTCCCATTTGACTACAGTGACGTCATTTTACGGGAATCCATCCTTAGTGGTTAACTGCTGGGATGGAGGGGGGTCAGTAATGCCAACCTCTTTCATTCCTGCAGTGTTTATCCCATTTTTTGCGCCTATCTGTTACAATGCGTTATGTCCATCTAGAGACCCATGAGGTTAACATAAGGTTATAAACCATATAAAGGTTAATTTGTTGGCACATCGTGGGAAAGGGGGAGGGATCAGTACTGCCAACCTCTCTTTCATTCCAGATATGGTTATAAACCATATTTATCATTTCTTCTGGGGACATTCTTGTAGCTTTTTCAACAGTTAGAATCTCTTCAAGGTTAGGAAGGTTATGAGGTCTCATTTGACTACAATGACGTCATTATACGGGAATCCATCCCTTGTGCTCAACTTCTGGGGGGGGGGGGGATCAGTAACGCCAACCTCTCCTTCATTCCTGCAGTGTTTATCCCATTTTTCGCGCCTATCTGTTACAATGAAATTAAAATATGACATCGTTATGTCCATCTAGAAACCCATGAGGTTAACATAAGGTTATAAACCATATAAAGGTTAATTTGTTGGCACATCGGTGGAAGGGGGGGGGGTTGAATCAGTACTGCCAACCTCTCTTTCATTCCAGATAAGGTTATAAACCATAGTTAGCATTTCTTCTGGGGACTTTCTTGTAGCTTTTTCAACAGTTAGAATCTCTTCAAGGTTAGGAAGGTTATGAGGTCTCATTTGACTACAATGACGTCACTTTTTTGGCATCCATCCTCTGTGGTTAACTTCTGGGGGAGGGGGATCAGTACTGCCAACCTCTCTTTCATTTCAGATAAGGTTATAACCAGATAAGGTTATACGTTCTTGTAGCTTTTTCAACAGATAGAATGTCTTCAAGGTTAGGAAGGTTATGAGGTCTCATTTGACTACAATGACGTCATTTTATGGGAATCCTTCCTTAGTGGTTAACAGCTCTCTTTAAAAAAAAAAACAATCAAAGAGCCCCCTTCGCCACGTCCCCAAAGTCATAGATATATCGAATTCAAGATAAGAATAGCGTGGATGTTAAGGATTCTCCGGAAATTCAATTATTCATTAGAAAACTCTAATTTTCTACTCGAGACATCGTAAAATATTCTTGCCAACAACGTTAGAATGTAGTTAGCGTGCCGGCGTCTATTAACATTCATCCCATAAATAACTTAGATATGTTTTTTGTATTATGAAATTTGGGTTTTTCGCCATCTTTTGGAGGTAAAAACGTTTATAGGAAAAAGGGATCTCTAAGTAGAAGACGTAAGTGGTCTCAAATGGGGCGTAAACGTTGTAAGCGCCGGCTAGCCAACTGTGAACCCGATATCTCAAAATCAATGATCCGGCTGCGAGGTCAAAGTAAACATTGAACTCTTCCTTACATTTTTTCTTTTCTCTATTGAGAGATTCTTGTTGGGTGTGAAGATCCGCGGCGCTTCGCAGACAACGGGACCATCGGCTATCAGAGCATCAGACGGTCGTACCATTGGACCATCGGCCATCAGAGCATCGGACGTAGCCTATAAGACCATCAGACCGTCGAAGGATCGACTATCGGCCTCTAGACTATCGGGCTATCAGTCATTGTACGTATCATCGGTTATCAGACCATTGGACGTAAGTGCCATCGGCTATCAGACCGTCGGACTATCGATTATCGGCCACTAGTCCATAGGAGTTCAGACAGTCGGAAGATTATACCATCGGACTAACAGTCATTGTACCATCACATCGTCGGCTATCAGAGCATCGGACGTGGCCTATCAGACCATCGGCTATCAGAACAAGATCGACTATCGGCCACTAGACCATCGGACGATCGTGCTATCAGCTATCAACCTATTGGACGATCTTACCATCGGTTATCAGACCAACGGCTGATCGATTCTTAGCTATCAGACCGTCGGACAATCGACTATCGGCCACTAGACCATCGGAGTACCGACCGTTCGACGATCTAACCTACGATCATTAGACCATCGGACTATCAGACCATTGTACCATCGCATCATCGGCTATCAGACCATTGAACGTAAGTGCCATCGGCTATCAGACCGTCGGACTATCGATTATCGGCCACTAGTCCATAGGAGTTCAGACAGTCGGAAGATTGTACCCACGGCCATTAGACCATCGGACTATCAGTCATTGTACTATCACATCATCGGCTATCAGAGCATCGGCCATCAGACCAAGATCGACTATCGGCCACTAGACCATCGGACTGTCAGTCATTGTACCATCGCCTAATCGGCTATTAGACTATCGGACGACCGTGCCATCAGCTATCAACCTATTGGATGATCTTACCATCGGTTATCAGACTCTCCGCTATCAGACCGTATTACGATCGACTATCGGCCACTAGACCATAGGAGTACAGACCGTCGCGTCGGACGATCTTACCCACGACCATTAGACAATCGGGCTATCAGCCACTGTTGGGCGATCGAACATAGGCTATCGTACCATCGAACCATCGGCTATCAGACAGTCGGAGGATCAACTCTCAGCTATCAGACCGTCGGACAATCGACTATCGGCCACTAGACCATCGGAGTACCGACCGTTCGACGATCTAACCTACGACCATTAGACCATCGGACTATCAGTCACTGTTGGGCGATCGAACATAGGCTATCGGACCATCGAACCATCGGCTATCAAACCGTTGGGAGATCGAACATAAGCCAATAGACCATCAAAAATAGGCTATCGGACCATAGAACCGTCGGCTATCAGACCATCGGACGATCCTGCCATCGATTATCAGACCATCGGACGATCTTACCATCAGCTATCAGACCGTTGGGCGATCGAAAATAGGCCATTAGACCATCGAACAATCTAACCATCGGTTTTTTAGATCATCGGACGATCGTATCATCCTACCAGCGGAAACTTGTAACTTTAGATCTTCTCTGTAGCGCATTCTAATCATCGTATATCAAACTAAAAGGTTTTTTTTTCCAAAGGAATTGCTGCTCTATCTTATTCATACCACAAATTCGTCTTTGTAACAGATA
This sequence comes from Orius insidiosus, assembly GCA_014119065.1. Lineage (NCBI taxonomy): Eukaryota > Metazoa > Arthropoda > Insecta > Hemiptera > Anthocoridae > Orius > Orius insidiosus. The sequence continues at coordinate 27,433 of JACGAQ010000242.1, forward strand.
GGCGTGAAAAATGAGATTAACACTGCAGGAATGAAAGAGAGGTTGGCAGAACTGATTCCCCCCTTCCCCCGGTGTGCTACCAAATTAACCTCTGGTTTATAACCTTATCTTAACCTCATGGGTTTCTAGCTGGACTTAAGGATGTCATATATCAATCTCTTTTTAACAGATTTAAAATGGGATAAACACCACAGGAAGAAAAGAGAGGTTGGCAGAACTGATTCCTCCCCCCACCCACCCCCCAAGTGTGCCAAAAAATTAACCTTTACATGGCTAATAACCCTATTTAACCTCATCGGTTTCAAGCTGGACGTAATGATGTAATATTTTAATTTCTTTTTTACGGAACTAATGGGCGTGTTAAATGGGATAAACACCAAAACACCACAGGAAGAAAAGATAGGTTGGCAGAACTGATTCCTCCCCTCCCCACCCCCTCCATCATCCCTCTCGCCACGGTGTGCCAAAAATTAAGATATAAAGTTAATTTTTTTTTCTTTTTGTTTTCCATCTTTTTTTTCGAGATGTCCATCTTTTGTTTGACTTGGTTGGAGGAAAAGTCTTCTTTAGGATTTAATTCCGAACCGTCTCCTTTTCTTTTCCGCTCAGCCCCGCCGCCCCCGCCGCCCCCGCCCCCTGTGGCGAAACTTTCATAGGGAAAGCCCCCCTTGTGAAAAGTTGTGTCCTTTAGATTCGCCTCACGTTCGCCCCACGTCTGTCTTTGTTTGCGGGAAGGACTGTTTTCCCGCGCGCGCGGGGAGGGGGAGGGGGCGGAGGGGGGCGGAGGGGGGCGGAGGAGGGGGATGGGGGTTAGATCTTGTTTCAGTAGTAATCTGTTTGTCTCTCAACCCTGTAGAGCAAGATCGCTTTCTTAGGAGCAAACATCCTGTCACACTCCTTCTCACTTAGCCGCACCCAATATATTAGACCTCCCGCCCCCGCCCCCGCCCCCAGAAACAAAGAAAAAGAAGAAGAAGACAAAAAGGGAATAACTCAAGAAACTTCAACGTAATGCGACCTTTCAACTTTTTCCAACGTGAAACTGAGAATTTAGTTAAAAACTCTGCCCTTCATTAATTCGTCCTTTCCTCTTTAAAACTTTTGGAAGACGAGACATTTGAGGGAAATTAAACAAAAAAGCGTGATAGGCAACCTCTTCTTTGATTGGGCGTTTCACTTCTTCTAACGTCACTTTAATAAGACAGCTTCAAGGTCATTTGAAGTTAAATTCAAGTTTGTTTTAGTGACGTCATTTCACGGGAATCACGCCAAATTGGTTAACTTTCTTCGAATAAAAATTACTCTAGAACCTAGACGTCTACAGTCTGAAATGCACTAGAATCTAGACGTCCACTGTCTGAAATCCATACGTCTAGAACCTAGACGTCTACAGACTGAAATGCATACGTCTAGAATCTAGACGGCTACAGTCAGAAATACTACGTCTAGAATCTAGACGTCTATAGTTTGAAATGCGCTAGAATCGAGACGTCTACAGTATGAAATGCAGACGTCTAGAATCTAGACTTCTAAAATCAGAAATTCGTCAAGAACCTAGACTTCTAAAATCTAAAATTCGTCAAGAATCTAGAGGTCAGAAGTCTGAAATTCGTCAAGAATCTAAAGGTCAGAAGTGAAATACGTCTAGAATCTAAAAGTGTGTAGTCAAAAAAAGTATAGAATCTAGACGTCTACAGTCAGAAATGCGCTAGAATCTAGACGTCTTCAGTCTGAAATTCGTCATGAATTTAGAGGTTAGAAGTCTGAAATTCGTCAAGAATCTAGAGGTCAGAAGTCTAAAATTCGTCAAGAATCTAGAGGTTAGAAGTCTGAAATTCGTTAAGAATCTAGAGGTCAGAAGTCTGAAATAAGTCTGAAATGCATCGATCTTGAATCTAGACGTCTACAGTCAGAAATGCGCTAGAATCTAGACGTCTTCAGTCTGAAATTCGTCATGAATCTAGAGGATAGAAGTCTGAAATTCGTCAAGAATCTAGAGGTAAGAAGTCTGAAATACGTCTGAAATTCATAGATCTAGAATCTAGACGTCTTCAGTCTGAAATTCGTCATGAATCTAGAGGTTAGAAGTCTGAAATTTGATTACAATCTAGACGACAGAAGTCTGAAATACGCCGAGAATCTTAAAGTGTGTAGTCTGAAAAAAGTATAGAATCTAGACGTGTAAAGTCAGAAATGCATACGTCTAGAATCTAATCGTCTACAGTCTGAAATGCACTAAAAAACTAGACTTCTAAAATCTGAGATTCGTCAATAATCTAAGACTTCTGAAATTTGAAATTCGTCATGAATCTAGACTACTGAAATCTGAAATTCGTCAAGAATCTAGACTTCTGAAATCTGAAATTCGTCAATAATCTAGACTTCTGAAATCTGAAATTCGTCAATAATCTAGACTTCTGAAATCTGAAATTCGTCAAGAATCTAGACTTCTGAAATCTGAAATTCGTCAAGAATCTAGACTCTGAAATCTGAAATTCGTCAAGAATCTAGACTTCTAAAATCTGAAATTCGTCAAGAATCTAGACTTCTAAAATCTGAAATTCGTCAAGAATCCAGACTTCTGAAATCTGAAATTCGTCAAGAATCTAGACTTCTGAAATCTGAAATTCGTGAAGAATCTGACTAATCACTATTTAATATATTATCTGTAAACAAGCATTTCGCGACGCCGCCAAGGCGAGCTTGAAAACGGGAGCACGAGCGCTTCATCTTTCCTGAAATTTTCTTATGTCATACTAAGCCTGCAAGACTTGGCGGTCATGTTGGTGTAGTATCTCATGCCCCCGTCGAGAGTCAGTCACTTATACTTCCCCTCCGTTATACTTCCCCTACAAAAAAAAAACTACCCCTTCGTTGTACGCCCCCTCCGTTATACTTCCCCCTCCTATATTGTTACTTCTCTTTAAGGAAGTTTTCGTTGGAAGCTGATAAAAAAAAAATTCCAAACAATTTTTTACTTTGATTTTGAATAGATTTACTGTATTATGTAAAATGAAATCGTCCGAGTGTTAAGATTTATTTATTCGTCCGTAAATAACGCTAAACGTGGAAAACATAACAAGAATATCATCCCTTCTACTCGCCCCCACCACAAACAAAACTTTGACATATTGCCCGGAAATAATCAGTTTTTTAAAAACGTATTCATTGAAAAAGGGCGAAGAAAAAAATGCGGACAGGGAAAATAAATGAAGGAGACGGCGGACTGATTGATGCACCTTCGGACACAATCTCCCCCGCCCCGGGCACCTTTTTTGGCGCGGGGGGCGGCAGGGGGGGTAACAAATGGACGTTCTCGCCTATTCTCCTTGGTCATTACCCATGGCTTACCCTATTAGGGGGCGGCCACCGTTTTGACCGAACACCCCCCCTCCCCGCCGCCGCCCCCACGGCCCCCGGTCCGTCTTCCTCGAACAGTTTTTGCGAGGATTTCTTCGAGAAGGGGCGAAAGCCTTTTCCATTAGAAGCGAAACCCATCTCGTGTTCTTTCAAAACTCCTTTTCCGACGCTAAATGAAACTGACCACCTTTTTTCCTCCTTCTTCATTTACAATGTTTAAGCCCCCCCCCCCCCCCCCCCCCCCGCCCCCCACGCGAAACTTTAAGGCGAAAGCTTATCTTTTCAACAAAATCTAGTAGCACCCTGTAGTTCTAGCATTCCGTGACGTCATAGTTACTTAAGAAGTTTGAGTATTCACCGTTCCTGTTTTCCTGTGTACTCAAACATTCTAGAATCTTGACGTCAAAAGTATTTCAAACTTAACACGTCTAGATTATAGACTTATTTCAGACTACACACTTTTAGATTCATTCTAGACGTATTTCAGACTTCTGTCGTCTAGATTCTAATCAAATTTCAGACTTTGACCTCTACATTCTTGACGAATTTCAGATTTAGAAGTCTAGATTCTTCACGAATTTCAGACTTCAGAAGTCTAGATTATTGACGAATTTCAGATTTCAGAAGTCTAGATTCTTGACGAATTTCAGATTACAGAAGTCTAGATTCTTGACGAATTTCAGATTTCAGAAGTCTAGATTCTAGACGAATTTCAGATTTCAGAAGTCTAGATTCTAGACGAATTTCAGATTTCAGAAGTCTAGATTATTGACGAATTTCAGATTACAGAAATCTAGATTCTTGACGAATTTCAGATTCAGAAGTCTTAATTCTTGACGAATTTCAGATTTCAGAAGTCTCGATTCTAGACTTGTACTTCAGATTCTAGACGTATGTATTTCAGACTGTAGGCGACTAGATTTGCGGGTCATTTCACAAAAAAATAGTTCCGCTAATTGGGGACGTCGTTTACCTCCAAAATTGCCTATTCTGTCAAAAGTTCTTGTTTTTTTCGTCGTTTCTGTTGTTATTTCCATCAGTTCAGTTGTTATTTCCGTCATTTGTGTAGTTTTCTTGTAGTTTCTGTTGTTATTGTAGGCCTTTCCGCTGTTATTTTCGTCATTTCTGTCGTTTTCCTGTCAATTCAGTTGTTATTTCAGTCGTTACTGTTGTTATTTCGTCGTTTCTGTTGTTGCTTTTAACGATCCTGTTGTTATTTCCGTCATTTGTGTCGTTTTCTTGTAGTTTCTGTTCTCATTGTAGGCCTTTCCGCTGTTATTTTCGTCATTTCTGTCGTTTTCCTATCAATTCAGTTGTTATTTCAGTCGTTACTGTTGTTATTTCGTCGTTTCTGTTGTTGTCTTTAACGATCCTGTTGTTATTTCCGTCAATCAAATTGTTAATTCTGTCGTTTCTATTGTTATTTCAGTCGTTTCTGTCGTTATTTCGACAGATTTTATAATTTGATTGACGGAAATAACAACAGGATCGTTAAAAGCAACAACAGAAACTTCAAAATAACAACAGAAACGACGGAAATAACAACTGAATTGACGGGAAAACAACGGAAATGACGAAAATAACAACAGAAACTACAGAATTAACAACAAAAATGTCATAAAAACAAAAGGATCGTCAAAAGCAAGAACAGAAACTGCAGAATAACAAACAAAACAAAAGAAATAACAACAGAATTGACGGGGGAAAGACAGAAATGACGAAAATAGCAACAGAAACGACAGAATTAACAATTTGATTGACGGAAATAACAACAGGATTGTTAAAAGCAACAACAGAAACCACGAAATAACAAGAGAAACGACTGAAATAACAACAGAATTGACGGGGAAACAACAGAAATGACGAAAATAACAACAGAAACGACAGAATTAACAATTGGGTTGACGGAAATAACAAGAGGATTTTGACGTAAGTGCTGCGATCTTTTGGATTTGAAACAATGCTTTCCAAAGGTTTAATCCCCCTTAGGTGGCTTTTTTAGCGCAACTCTTAATTGTTACCTCCATGAAAAATGACGTCATGTTTCCAATCTAGGAGGCAGCGCTCTGGAACTGAATACAATTTGAAAGAGAAAAAAAAAAAAATATAAGAGAAAAGCTAGAGCAATAAAAGGGGAAAAGGGTGTCTCTGAGAGATTGAAGAAAGTGGGAGGTTTATTTACATGTGCGGGCTGAGTCGGATATAGACATTTGTCGCCCGGGCAAGTCACATTCTGGACGCCCATCCCTTATCAGCTTCCCTTCACACAATATTGCGTACCCTTCAAATGTCTCCCTTTTATTCGTGAAGCCTCCCGAAACCCACAATTTCAAAAAAAAAAAAAAAAAAAAAAAAGTGAAGAGCTTCCAACGAAAACTTCCTTAAAGAGAAGTAACAATATAGGAGGGGGAAATGTAAGGGAGAGGAAGTATAAAGGAGGGGGAAGTATGACGGGGGGGGGGGGGTTGTTTTCAAAAATTTTAATTTTTTTTCAAAAAAATTTCCGATTTTTTGCGATAAATTTCTGAAGTTTTTTTATTCTTTTTTCAAATTTTCCGAGTTTTTCTTTTTCGAAAAATTTTCAAAAAAATTTTCGAGTTTTTTTTAATTTTCCGAGTTTTCTTTTTTTTGGGAGGGGGAAGTATATAGGGGGTGTATAATGGAGGGAAAGTATATAGGGAGGGGAAGTATAACGGATGGGGAAGTATATAGGAGGGGGGTATAACGGAGGGGAAGTATAACGGAGGGGGAAGTATATGGGAGGAGAAGTATAACAGAGGGGGGAGTATAACGGAGGGGAAAAGTATAACGGGGTAAAAGGGAACGAAAGTATAACGAAGGGAAGGAAAGGATAAAGACCTCCTTTATCCTTGAGGATGAAAGGAAAGTATAAAGGAGGAAAACAATAAGAGTTTTAATTAGAATAAAGGAGGGGAACAATAAGGGTTTTATTTATTTTTTTCGAAAAATTTTCCGAGTTTTTATGTTTTTCCGAAATATTTTCCCGGTTTTCCTTTGTTTTTTTTTCAAAAAATTTTCCGAGTGTTTTTATTTTAATTTTTCTAGTTTTTCTTTTTTAAATTTGCGCTTTTTTTTCCGAAAATTTTCTGTTTTTTTTTTCGAAAAATTTTCAAGTTTTTTTTTTTAATTTTCCGATTTTTTTTTTTTTTTTTTCGAAAAATGTACCGATTTTTCTTTTTTTGCGCTTTTTTTCCGAAAAATTTGCTGGGTTCTTTTTTTTCGACAAATTTTTCAATTTTTTTTTTAATTTTCCGAGTTTTTTTTTTTGAAAATTTTTCCGAGTTTTTTTTTTTTTTTCTCGAAAAATCCGAGTTTTTCTTCGAAAAATTTTCCCAGTATTTTCCGAAAATTCGGTGAAAATTGGTTGAAAACTGTGGCCGTGAAGTGTTCCGGACGGACGGCCGGCCGGCACGACAGACAAAGTTGAGATCGGTAAAGATCAATTTGACCCTCCGGGGTCTGGAAGACCCCCAAAAACCCTGAAGGGTATCACAATAACTTCTTTAAGGAAGTTAAAATTTTTCTTTTTTAGTTTTATTGGGTGTTTTGAATGATGAGAAGTGCTTAAGGGGTGAAATTTTATTGAAGGGAACCTCTCGACGAAGTCCCCGCCCTCAATATTTATTTAACACTCCTAGCACTTTACTGTCCTTTTTCTACTTGAAACTTTTATCATCACCTACTTCCTCAAGAGGCTCAACTCACCACCACCTGATCCCTCACAAAAATAAAAAGCTTTTTAAGAGCAAAAACACTAAAATTACGTTACTCCAAATCATCAGGTTTACCAACAAAAAACTTAAGCCTAAAATAGACGGTTTTCAATAAGTGGAGGTAATTTGAAAGGTAAAATTTCGAAGGAATAGGTTATTTTGGAGGTAAAGGAAGTCCGAATAATTAATTTTAGAGATAAAGGTGCTTCGAAAGGTAATTGGGTAAATTTTTGACATAATAGGTAATTTTGGAGGTATACTTTGGACAAACAAGGTAATTTTGGAGGTAAACTAAGGGCAGAGTAGGTAATTTTGGAGGTAAACTTTGGTTAAAATAGGTAATTTCGGAGAAAAACTATGGACAGATTTGGTAATTTTGGAGGTAAACTTTGGATACAATAGGTAATTTTGGAGGTAAACTTTGGTTAAAATAGGTAATTTTGGAGATAAACTATGGACAGATTTGGTAATTTTGGAGGTAAACTTTGGTTACAATACATAGGTAATTTTGGAGGTAAACTGTGGAAAGCTTTGGTAATTTTTCAATAAGCGGAGGTAATTTGAAAGGTAAAATTTCGAAGGAATAGGTTATTTTGGACGTAAAGGAAGTCCGAATAATTAATTTTAGAGATAAAGGTGCTTCGAAAGGTAATTGGGTAAATATTTGACATAATAGGTAATTTTGGAGGTATACTTTGGACAAACAAGGTAATTTTGGAGGTAAACTAAGGACAGAGTAGGTAATTTGGAGGTAAACTTTGGTTAAAATAGGTAATTTTGGAGGTAAACTATGGACAAATTTGGTAATTTTGGAGGTAAACTATGGACAAATTTGGTAATTTTGGAGGTAAACTATGGACAAATTTGGTAATTTTGGAGTATACTTTGGACAAACAAGGTAATTTTGGAGGTAAACTAAGGACAGAGTTGGTAATTTTGGAGGTAAACTTTGGTTAAAATAGGTAATTTTGGAGGTAAACTATGGACAGATTTGGTAATTTTGGAGGTAAACTATGGACAGATTTGGTAATTTTGGAGGTAAACTTTGGCTACAGTAGGTAATTTTGGAGGTAAACTGTGGAAAGATTTGGTAATTTTGGAGGTAAACTTTGGCTACAATAAGTAACTTTAAGTAGACTTAAGTAACTACAATAGGTAATTTTGGAGGTAAACTTTGGTTACAATAGGTAATTTTGGAGGTAAAATTAGGGCACAATAGGTAACTTAGGAGGTAAATTTCTAATAAAGAAGATAAATTATGTCGAATTAACGAAAATAACAACAGAAATGACGAAAATGACAACAGAAACGACGAAAATAACAACATAAATGACGAAAATAACAACAGAAATGACGAAAATGACAACAGAAAAGACGGAAATGACAACAGAAACGAGAAAATAACAACAGAAATGACGAAAATAACAACAGAAAAGACGGAAATGACAACAGAAACAACGGAAACGACAACAGAAACGAGAAAATAACAACAGAAATGACGAAAATAACAACAGAAAAGACGGAAATGACAACAGAAACAACGGAAACGACAACAGAAACGAGAAAATAACAACAGAAATGACGAAAATAACAACAGAAATGACGAAAATGACAACAGAAAAGACGAAAATGACAACAGAAACGACGGAAATGACAACAGAAACGACGAAATGACAACAGAAACGACGAAAATAACTACAGAAACGACGAAAATGACAACCGAAATGACGGAAAAACAACAGAAACGACGAAAATAACAACAGAAACGACGAAAATAAGAACGGAAACGACGAAAAAAAAATCTAAAATGACGGAAAAATCAACAGGTAACAACAGAAACAACGAAAATAAACAACAGATACCTAAAATCCGCTATTATTTAAACTCCCCCCTCTCCTCATTTGGTAAACAAAGCGGGTTAAATATGCATATCTAGTTAATTAGGCGCTAATCGGGGATTAAATCCAGGTCCATAATTTAGTCGAAGTTATCGTCCTGCGGGATGAGATAATGAACGTTTTAAGATGACCGAACGTTTGTATTTTGTGTCAGAGACAAAAACGTCGTAAATAACGATTAAAGGGAGTTCGCTCGGTCGATAAATCGTCCCCAGAGTCGGAATAATGTCTCGGCGACTAATCCGGCGAACTGTACGGAGCACGTAGGCTAACGGAGAAATATTTCCTCGTTCGTTCCTGGGATGGGGGAGAGCCGGGAAAGATGTTAAAATAATTAAACGAAATGATCGATGAGGAAAAGGCTTAATCGAGGATATTATGATATACAGGGTGTTCTAATTGCTATCTTAAATGAGTACACCGGGAGAGACTTTTTGTATAAAAATTTTCAGGACACAATAGTCGATATTTTATCGACAGTTTTAAGCAGAACTTTCGCCCCTAAAGTATTTGAGTATATTTGACCTCTAAAAATCATCGGAAATATTTTTAAAAGATTTTTTTTCCTTATTTTGGCAATCTCTTCAGTCCTTCAGGTCAGAAAAGACCCTTTTTTCTGACGTACAGGAATGAGAAGACCCTTTTCTCCGTCCTTCAGTTCAGAAAAGATCCATTTCTCTGTCCCTCAGGCATTGGAAGACCCTTTTCTCCGTCCTTCAGGTCAGAAAAGACCCTTTTCTCCGTCCTTTAGGCAATGGAAGACCCTCTTCTCAGTCCTTCAGGCATTGGAAGACCCTTTTCTACCCTTTCTCCGTCCTTCAGGCATTGGAAGACCCTTTTCACAGTCCTTCAGGTAAGAAAAGACCCTTTTCTCCGTCCTTCAGGTCAGAAAACCCTTTTCTCCGTCCTTCAGGACAGAAAAGGCCCTTTTCTCCGTTCTTCAGGTCAAAAAAGACCCTTTTCTCCGTCCTTCAGGTCAGAAAAGACCCTTCTCTCCTACTTTCAGGCAAGAAAGACCCTTTTCTCCGTTTCTCTGGCCAGGCAAACACCTTCTACACGGCTTAGGGAGCAGTTTTTTTTCAAAATGTACTTTGGAAAACAAAAAAAACTAACCAAAAGTAGTTTCCTATAATTGACCAATCAAAATCGCTGCTCCCCCCCCCCAGGGACAGTGGAAACGATTCTGTAAATCATCTTTTAGGATTTAACTAATGGCATTCGCGATTGATGAAGGGACTACCACAAATATGGTTGCCCGATAATAACGTTATTCCATTCACGGATTCCATTAGATTAGAGAGTTGTTAGGGGGAGGGTGGGGGAGATTAGAAGTTCTGGAGTGGGGGGAAAGCGCGTTAGGACGTTTAATAAACCGTAATAACCCCACCTATGTGAAAACATTTACCCTTCATCGGGTTTCAATTTGACCAAAACGAAAAACTCCTTTTATTTATACGTCTGATGTTTTCCCGTTTAATCAGTTGTTTGTGTTGTTACTCCATGGTTTCTGTTGTTTCTTTTAACGATCCTGTTGTTATTTCCGTCAATCAAATTGTTAATTCTGTAGTTTCTGTTGTTATTTTCGTCATTCCCTTTGTATACCCGTCAATTCAGTTGTCGTTTCTGTTGTTATTTCGTAGTTGCTGTTGTTGCTTTAACGATCCTGTTGTTATTTCCGTCAATCATATTGTTAATTCTGTCGTTTCTGTTGTTATTTCGTCATTCCCGTTGTTTACCCGTCAATTCAGTTGTCATTTCAGTCGTTTCTGTTGTTATTTCGTAGTTTCTGTTGTCGCTTTTGACGATACTGTTTTTTCCCGTCAATCCAATAGTTAATTCTGTTGTTATTTCGACGAAATCAACAGGTTGTCGGGAAAACAACAGAAAAGGTGAAAATAACAACAGAAACGACAGAATTAGCAGTTATTGGATCGACGAAAATAACAACAGGATCGTCAATAGTAACATCAGGATTGACGAAATAACAACAGAAATGACATGTTTCGTAGTTTCTGTTGCTGCTTTTGACTATCCTATTGTTATTTCCTTCATTTTTGTTGTTGTTTCGTTGTTTCTGTTGTTATATCCGTCGTGCATATAGTTTGTTCTTTTCGTTGTTGATTGCGTCGCTCCTGTTGTTTTTCCGACGTTTCTATGGTTTTACCGTCAACTCAGTTGTTATTTCCAACGTTGACGTTCCACGTGGTGCTCCACCTGCGAAACCACGTGTACGTAAACGACGGAAATAACAACAGCGTTGACGGGAATACAATAGAAACGTCGGAAAAACAACAAGGAACGATAAAATAACAACCGAAACGCCAGAAATAACTACAGGAGCGACGGAATCAACAACGAAAAGAACAAATTAATTATAAGCACCACGGATATAACAACAGTAACAACGATAAAATAACAAAAATGACGGAAATAACAACAGGATCGTTAAAAGCAACATCAGGATTTACGAAATAACAACAGAAACTACTAAATAACGACAGAAGCGAAGGAAATAACAACTGAAAAGACGTAAAAACAACATCATCTTCGCGAAAACAGAAACTGCAGAATAACAAACAAAACGATAGGAATAACAATGGAATTGACGGGGGAAACAGGGATGACGAAAATAACAACAGAAACGACAGAATTAACTATTTGATTGACGGAAATAACAACAGAAAGTACAGAATTAACAACAGAAATGATATTTTTAGTAGTTTCTGCTTTTGGGAATCGTGTTGTTATTTCCATCATTTGTGTTGTTGCATCGTTGTTTCTGTTGTTATTTTTGACGTTTCGGTTGTTATTATATCGTTCCTTGTTGTTTTTCCCACGTTTCTATTGTTATTTCCGTCCACGTACACGTGGTTTCGCACGTGTAGAACCACGTGGAACGTCAATTTTGACCCAGGCAGAACAAATGAAAGAAAAAAAAACAGATTTTTTTTTTTCGGGGCTTAGGTAACAGATGAGACTAGGTAAACCATTATTTAGAAACTTGTTCAACTGGTGACTAAGTTTGCGGTCGGGCCTTATCTTTCCGACCTCCCCCCCCCCCCCAAACGACACGCAGCGCCCTTTATCACAACGTGGCGACAACAAATATAAGGCTTAACCGAGAGTTAATAATGTTTTATTGAAACGAAAATTGTTTTAAATCAGAAGATTTTTTCAAAAAATCGATTTCCGAATTTAACTTCCTTAAAGAAGTTATGTGATACCCTCGACGTCGGGTTTTTGGGGAAGGGTCTTCCAGACCCGGAGGGTCAACTCATTGATCTTGACGGGAAAACAACAGAAATGACGAAAATAACGACAGAAACGACAGAATTAACAATTTGATTGACGGAAATAACAACAGGATCGTTAAAAGCAACTACGGGAACTACGAAATAACAACAGAAACGATAGAAATAACAACTGAATTGACGGGGAAACAACGGAAATGACGAAAATAACAACAGAGACGACAGAATTAACAATTCGATTGACGGAAATTACAACCTGGGTCGTCAAAAGCAACAACAGGATTTACGAAATGACAACAGAAACGACTGAAATAACAACTTAATCGACGGGATAACAACGGAAATTACGAAAATAACAACAGAAACTACAGAATTAACAATTTGATTGACGGAAATAACAGGATCGTCAAAAGCAACAACAGAAACTACGAAATAACAACAGAAACGACTGAAATAACACGACTACGCTATAGCTTTTTATCCGCAGAACGTCTATTAACTCCGAAAAACTATAGCGCTGTGGGTACGCAACAACGTCTTTTTGGAACGAGGGTAATACGGTTTATCGTTTATTTGAAGGGCTACTGGGGTTTACATCTTTAAATATGAAAATCTTACGTCATTTTAATGTAAACGGAAGTCGCAAGTTTAAAGCGTAGAATCTCAAACAGGATTTCACTAGTCTCATGAGGTTTCGAAACCTAATACATAATTTACGTTTCAAGTACTCGGGGAATTATTATTCCAATGTTTGGAATCCAACTGGAAACATAAGGAATGTTTAATCCCGAAAGCAATCGTGAGAGTTTCACCAACTACGAAATCCTATTTGCCTTTTCAACTTTGTTTATACAAAAATGAAAAAAAAAAGTACTGGTTTGAAGAGCTTCCAACCATAAAAGAGAAGTAAGAATATAGGAGGGGGAAGTATAACGGAGGGGGAAGTATAACGGAGTACAATACAATTTAGACATGTAAACTCCGAAATACGTCTAGGATCTAGACGTGTAAAGTCCGAAATACGTCTAGGATCTAGACGTACATAAAGCGTCTAGAACCTAGACGACGGACGTCTGAAATACGTCTAGATCCTAGACGGCCAAAGTCCAAATACATCTGAATTCTAGACGAAAGTCTGAAATACGTCTAGAACCTAGACGACAGTCGTCCGAAATAATTCTAGAACCTAGACGACCGACTCTGAAATACGTCTGTCTAGACGAGACGTCTGAAAGACGTCAAGAACCTAGACGACATACATCGAAAATGCGTCAGAACGTAGACGACGGAAGTCTGAAATGCTTCTAGAATCTAGGCGTGTAAAGTCAGAAAACGTCTAGGATCTAGACGTGTAAAGTCCGAAATACGTGTAGAATCTAGACGTAAAGAAGTCTGAAATACGTCTAGAATCTAGACGCGTAAAGTCTGAATTGCTGCTAGGATCTAGACGCGTAAAGTCTGAATTGCGGCTAGGATCTGGACGTGTAAAGTCCGAAATACGTTTAGGATCAAGAAGTGTAAAGTCTGAAATACGTCTAGAATCTAGACGCGTAAAGTCTGAATTGCGGCTAGGATCTAGACGTGTAAAGTCAGAAATACGTGTATAATCTAGACGTGTAAAGTCTGAAATAGTCTAGAACCTAGACGACATACATCTAAAATGCGTCAAGAACGTAGACGACGGAAGTCAGAAATACGTCTAGGATCTAGACGTGTAAAGTCTGAATTACGTCTAGAACCTAGACGACTGACGTCTGAAATGCGTCTAGAACCTAGACGATAGGCTTCTAAAATACGTCTAGATTCTCGACGTGTAAAGTCTGAAATACGTCTAGAATCTAGGCGTAAGTCTGAAAACATCTAGATCTGAATGCCATATCTGAAATACGTCTAGATCTAGATGACAGAAGTCTGAAATACGTCTAGATTCTAGATGACAGAAGTCTGAAATACGTCTAGATTCTACGAAGTCTGAAATACATCTAGATCTAGATGATACACGTCTAGAAATACGTCTGGAACCTAGACGTGTAAAGTCTGAAATACGTCTAGAACCTAGACGATAGGCTTCTAAAATACGTCTAGATTCTCGACGTGTAAAGTCTGAAATACTTCAAGAAAAAAAAAATTTCTTCGGAAAACAACGAATAAAAATATTTTTCCCTAAAAAAAACTGGTAGTCATCCTGTATGTTTTGACGATTAAATTTTTCAAGAAGAAAGGTAAATTTATCCTTTTAATTTTGTTATGAATGAACATAATTTCGAGAGTAAAACTTGCCGGTGTGAGAAAAAAGAGGGCGGACGAGAGGTTGACTTGGGTGAAGAATTAATTCAATAAACAGTCCTTAAATGAAATTAAAACTCAAGAAAACGGTGCGAAGTAGGTAGTAATTAAATTTTGCCATTTTAGGTAGATTTTTGTAAATTGACCAAGGTTTTTAATTATAGGGCGTATATTTGTGTTGAGGAATGAATTTTCCGGCGTCCCCTTTTTTTTGCATTTTCCGTCCGAGGGCATTCTTCCAACTTCTGTGAGAAAAGACGGAATATCTTAAACCCCTCCGGGGCTTTTTTACTTATAAGTTCTTTAACTTTATTTGTCTTTTCCGGAGGAAGAAAAGGGAGGACGCCGGCTTATCCTGTTTAAAGTTAGAACGAGTTACGCTCTATGTTATATGTCAGTTAACCCCCCAAGACCGTAGTTTTCATTAAAAAAATTCATATTTTTTCTTAAAAAACGAAAACGTTCTTAGTTTTAAGTGAGATAGAAAATTTTTTTTTTTTTGATGGCCCATAACTCCGAAACCGTCATTTTAGCTAGATTATGTACTATACACTTTTAGTTGGAAATTGAATGTAGATTATTTTTGTACTTAGTACTTTTAGCGCTAAACCTCATAGTTTTCGAGATATTGGATATTTTGGCGTCATGTTCGCATTTTAAAATTTCTTTCCAGGTGAGATAGACATTTATTTTTTTTGATGGCCCATAACTCCGAAACCGTTCATTTTAGCTAGATTATGTATAATAAACGTTTAGTTGGAAATTGAATGTAGATTATTTTTGTACTTAGTACTTTTAGCGCTAAACCTCATAGTTTTCGAGATATTGGATATTTTGGCGTCATGTTCGCATTTTAAAATTTCTTTCCAGGTGAGATAGACATTTATTTTTTTGATGGTCCATGACTCCGAAACCGATCATTTTAGCTAGATTACGTTCTATACACTTTTGGTTGGAAATTAAATGTACATTATTTTTGATCTTATTAATATTAGCGCTAAACCTCATAGTTTTCGAGATATTTGATTAAAAGCGCTTTTTGGCGTCATGTCAGCATTTTAAAATTTCTTTCCAGGTGAGATAGACATTTATTTTTTTGATAGTCCATAACTCCGAAACCGGTCATTTTAGCTAGATTATGTTCTATACACTTTTAGTAGGAAATTAAATTTAGATTATTTTTGTTTTTAGTACTTTTAGCGCTAAACCTCATAGTTTTCGAGATATTTGATTAAAAGCGCTTTTTGGCGTCATGTCAGCATTTTAAAATTTCTTTTCAGGTGAGATAGGCAGTTATTGTTTTGATGGTCCAAAACTCCGAAACTGTTCATTTCATCAAGATTATGTACTATACACTTTTAGTAGCAAATTAAATGTAGATTATTTTTGTACTTTGTACTTTCAGCGCTAAACCTCGTAGTTTTTGAGATATTTGATAAAAACTGGTTGCCATGAAAAAATATCTTTTTATTTTTTATTGCTTGTCGAACTCATCGCACACAAATTCTGATTTTTTCTTTTTTGGTTTCCCCTGTTAAAAAAAAAACTTTATTATATCAACGATATCGAATTTTGTCGAGAACTAATGACGTCATTATCGTTTTTTGAGATTAAACGTAAAAAGATGAAAAAGGGGGCTCATTAAAAAAAGGTTTCTTCCTCAAAGGGAATTTTTTTTTCCGCCCCTCCGCAAATAAAAAGATACGGACCTCTTCCTGACAACAAGGCGGAGACAACGTCGTCCTTAATTCTTTCTCGCAATGATAGTAAGCAAGGCATAAGCCGATGAATGCTCCCGTCAACGCCGCATGAGTTGATTTCACTTTTTTTTTAAATAATTTTTTTTTCTTTAAATTAAACAAATTTTTACCGTGCTTTGAAAGAAACATTTTCGCCGTGAGGAAGCCCATTCCGCTGGCTACCACTGAAATGTAGATTTTTAGCTTTGTTTACGTTGGGCGATGGGTTTCCCCTGTGTTGGATTTTTACCCTTTGGATAAGTACCTTTGGAGGTAAGCTTTGGATAGAATAAGTGCTTTTCGAGGTGACTTTAGGTGAAGAACGCTTGTTAAAGGGGTAATTTTGGTGGTTTTCTTTGGATTAAATAGGTAATTTTGGATGCATTGGACAGAGTAGGTAATTTGGATAGAGCCATTGGAAAGAGAAGGTAATTTTGGATGGATCCATTGGATAGAGTAGGGAATTTTGGATGGATCCCTCGGACAGAGAAGGTAGCTTTGGATGCATCCATTGGAAAGAGTAGGTAATTTTGGATGAAGCCATTGGATAGAGTAGGTAATTTTGGATCTAGCCATTGGACATGGTACGTAATTATGGATGATTCAATTTTACAGAGTAGGTAATTGGGCGATGATTTTTCACTGTGTGGATTTTTATCCTTCGGATAAGTACCTTTGGAGGTAAGCTTTGGATAGAATAAGTGCTTTTGGAGGTGACTTTAGGTGAAGTACGCTCATTAAATGGGTAATTTTAGTGGTTTTCTTTGGATTAAATAGGTAACTTTGGATGCATTGGACAGAGTAGGTAATTTTGGATGAGCCATTGGACAGTGTAGGTAAATTGGGATGATTCAGTTTTACAGAGTAGGTAGTTTCGGATGGCTCCATTGGATAGAGAGGTAATTTTGGATGGATCCATAGGACAGAGTGGGTAATTTTTGATAGATCCGTTGGACAGAGTAGGTAGTTTTGGATGAATCCATTAGATAAAATAGGTATCATCCAATTTTACAGAGTAGGTAATTTTGGACGGAGCCATTGGAGAGAGTAGGTATTTTGGATGGATCCATAGGACTGAGTAGGTATTTCGGATGAATCCATTGGACAGAGTAGGTAATTTTGGATGAATCCATTGGTAAGAATTGGTAAATTTCTTTAGGAAGAGAACGCTCATTAAAGAGGTAATTTTGGTGGTTCCTATGAATAAAACAGGTAATTTGGGATGGAGCCATTGGACAGAGTAGGTAATTTTAGACGGAGCCATTGGACAGCGTAGGTAATTTTGGATGATTCAATTTTACAGGGTAGGTAATTTTGGATGATTCAATTTTACAGGGTAGGTAATTATGGATGATTCGATTTTACAGGGTAGGTAATTTTGGATGATTCAATTTTACAGGGTAGGTAATTTTGGACGAAGGCATTGGACAGAGAAGGTAATTTTTGATGGATCCATTGGACAAAGTAGGTAATTTTGGTAATCCATTGGATCGAGTAGGTAATTGTTGAGTTAACTATTGGACAGACTGGGTAATTTTGGAGGTAACTATTGGTCAGACAAGGTAATCTTGGAGGTAACTATTTCAAAGAGTGGGTAACTTTGGAGGTAACTATTCGACAGACTGGGTTAACATTGAGTTAATTATTGGACATACTGGGTAATTTTGGATTAAGGCATGGGCCACAGTAAGTAATTTTAGATGATTCAATTTTTTAGAGTAGATAATTTTGGATGTAGCCATTGAACAGAGATGGTAATTTTGGAGGGATCCATTGGACAGAGTGGGTAATTTTGGACGGAGCCATTGGAAAGAGAAGGTAATTTATATGGATCCATTGTACAGCATAGGTAATTATGGATTATTCAATTTTACTGAGTAGGTATTTTCGTCTGAATCCATTTTATAGAGTAGGTAATTTTGGATGAATCATTGGACGGAGTAGGTAATTTTGGATGGTTCAATTTTACAGCCATTGGACAGAGTAGGTAATTTTAGATGGTTCAATTTTACAGCCATTGGACAGAGTAGGTAATTTTGGATGGTTCAATTTTACAGCCATTGGGTGAGTAGGTAATTTTGGACGGATCCATTGGACAGAGTAGGTATTTTTGGATGAATCCATTGGATAGAGTAGGTAATTTTCGATCATCCAATTTTACACAGTAGGTAATTTTGTCCGGAGCTATTCTACTGAGATGGTAATTTTGGATGGATCCATTGGACAGATTTTGTAATTTTGGATGTATCCGATGTATAGAGTAGGTAATTTTGGATGAATCCATCGGGTAGAGTAGGTAATTTTGGATGGATCCATGGGTTATAATAGGTAATTTTTTATGGATCCTTTGGATATGATAGGTAATTTTGGACGGATCCATTGGACAAAGTAAGGTAACTTTGGATGGAGCCATTCTAGAGAGAAGGTAATTTTGGATGGATCCATGGGATATATAGGTAATTTTGGATGGATCCTTTGGAAGGAGTAGGTAATTTTGGATGGAGCCATTGGTCCAAGCAGGTAATTTTGGATGGATCCATGGGATATAGGTAATTTTGGATGGATCCTTTGGAAGGAGTAGGTAATTTTGGATGGAGCCATTGGTCCAAGCAGATAATTTTGGATGTATCCATTGAAAAGAATTGGTAATTTTCGAGGAATCCGTCGGCACTTGTTTTTTTCATTTTTCTTCCAAAAGGTGTGATTATTTCTCTATCTCAAATCTACCGCCGTTGCTGGAGGTTTTTTTTAAAATTAATGGACGCCTACTCCACATTGAGCTGTTCCAAAAGAAAAGACATTCGCGTGTTACTCTGTATATAATTAAAGTAACACATAACAGTTGTTGGCAGATTTCAAACATGTAAACGCTTTTTTAAAGTTCGCGTGACTTTTGCCCATATTCGAGAGAAGAAAAAATCGTTGAAAATTGTAAATGGCAATATGGCGAAGGGCCCCCCAGCTAGGCAGAGATGGTCATAATTTACTTGATTTGATGAGAGCGTCAGAAAAACATCGATTCACACGCCAAAGGAGGCGATCTTCTGTGTATGGAGGCTGTGACGTCATTGCGGCACTAAAAATTATTTTAAAATTTTGAAATTTACGACCAAAAAATAAATCGTATTTTTTAAATCCCACATATGAAGATATTAATTCTAAACTGAAAATTTAAGACCTCATAAAAAAAGTTTTGCGCTATAAAATAACGGATTTAATGGCACCCAATCAATTAATGAGAAACTGGAGATGAGGAGATTTTTACGGCTTTCCACGTAATAAATTGATTTTATCATAAAAATTATGAAAGTTTTGGTATTAACGTCAAAAATAAGTTGGCTAACCTGGGGACTGAGCAGGGATTTCAAAGTTCACTACCTGCTTAGAGGGCTTATTATTGTTAAAATTATAGCGAGAAATTTGTTTTGTCGTAAAATTAAGACGGCAAAATATGAAATGTTAAGTTGGCTAACCTGGGGACTGAGTGAGAAGGGATTTCGAAGTTCACTACCTGCTTAGAAGGCTTATTATTGTTATTATAGTGAGAAATTTGTTTTGTCGTAAAAATTAAGACGGCAAAATATGAAATGTTAAGTTGGCTAACCTGGGGACTGAGTGAGAAGGGATTTCGAAGTTCACTACCTGCTTAGAAGGCTTATTATTGTGAATATAGTGAGAAATTTGTTTTGTCGTAAAAATTAAGACGGCAAATATGAAATGTTAAGTTGGCTAACCTGGGGACTGAGTGAGAAGGGATTTCGAAGTTCACTACCTGCTTAGAGGGCTTATTATTGTGAATATAGTGAGAAATTTGTTTTGTCGTAAAAAATAGGACGTCAAAATATAAAATGTTAAGTTGGCTAACCTGGGGACTGAGTGAGAAAGGATTTCAAAGTTCACTACCAGCTTAGAGGGCTTATTATTGTGAATATAGTGAGAAATTTGTTTTGTCGTAAAAAATAGGACGTCAAAATATAAAATGTTAAGTTGGCTAACCTGGGGACTGAGTGAGAAAGGATTTCAAAGTTCACTACCAGCTTAGAGGGATCATTATTGTTATTGTTGTGAGAAATTTGTTTGTCGTAAAAATTAAGACATCAAAATATCAAATTTTAAGTTGCCTAACCTGGGGATTAAGTGAGAAGGGATTTCAAATTTCACTTCCTGCTTAGAGGGCTAATTATGGTTATTATTGTAAGAAAGTTTAAATAAGCTTGGAGTATTGGAAAAGATGCAGTCCCGAAGGGTACCTCCAAAATTACCTCTTCTATCCAATAGTTAGTTACAATAGTTACTCCAAATTACCCTCTCTGTCCAACAGTTAACCCAAAATTACCCGGTCTGTCCAACAGTTAACCCAAAATTACCCGGTCTGTCCAACAGTGAACTCTAAAATTACCCAGTCTGTCCAATAGTTAACTCCAAACATATCTATTCTTTCTTATAGTAAACTCCAAAATTACCCAGTCGGAACAATAGTAAACCCTGCCTTTCCATTAGTTAACCCAAAAATTACTCAGTCTGACCAATAGTTACCCCAAAACTACCCAGTCTGTCCTTCGGTGAACTCCAAAATTACCCAGTCTGTCCAATAGTGAACTCCAAAATTACTCAGTCGGAACAATAGTAAACCCTGCCTTTCCATTAGTTAACCCAAAAATTACTCAGTCTGACCAACAGTTACCCCAAAATTACCCAGTCTGTCCTTCAGTGAACTCCAAAATTACCCAGTCTGTCCAATAGTGAACTCCAAAATTACCTAGCCTGACCAATAGTGAGCTCCATAATTTTCCAGTCTGTACAATATTTACCCACAAAATTACCCGGTCTGTCCAATAGTTAACCCAAAAATAACCCGGTCTGCCCTACAGTCAACTCCAAAATTACCCTGCCTTTCCATTGGTTAACCCAAAAATAACTCAGTCTGACCAATAGTTAAAACAAAAATTACCTACTCTTTCCAATAGCTAACTCCAAAATATCTCTAATAATAATAACCTCCTTGGCGTTAAACTTCTCCCGTAATTTTGGAAACGCGGAAAATCATTGGAAATTTCAAGTAGAACTTCATATGGGAGGTTTGAGGTTGAAAATTAATTTTTTTATATCAGATTAATTGCCACTAAAATTATCTTTTTATTCCCAAAGATTACCTTCCATATTCTGCCCAAAATTACCTTTTCTGCCATAATGTTACCTCGAAAATTACCTTTTCTGCCATGATGTTACCTCAAAAATTGCCCTTTCTGCCATAATTTTACCTCGAAAATTACCCTTTCTGCCATAATGTTTTCTCGAAAATGACATTTTCTGCCATAATGTTACCTTCAAAATTACCTTTACTGACCAATCTTTACCTCCCCAAATTTTACCTGCAAAATTACCTGTTATTCCAAATTTTATCTCCAAACTTACCTTTTCTGACCAATATTTACCTCAACAAATTTACCTCCAAAATTACCTGTTAGTCCACATTTTTTCACCAAAATTACCTGTTCTTCAAAATTTTATCTCCAAAATTACCTGTTATTCCAAATTTTATCTCCAAAATAACCTGTTCTTCAAAATTTTACTCCAAAATCACCAGTTCTTCTAAATTTAATCTCCAAAATTACCTGTTCTTCTAAATTTTATCTCCAAAATCACCTGTTCTTCAAAATTTTACTCCAAAATCACCAGTTCTTCTTCTAAATTTAATCTCCAAAATTAACTGTTCTTCTAAATTTTATCTCCAAAATTAACTGTTCTTCTAAATTTTATCTCCAAAATTAACTGTTCTTCTAAATTTTATCTCCAAAATTAGGTACCTGTTCTGACCAAATGATACCTCCAAAATTACCTTAACTTACCAATCTTTATCTCCCCAAATTTTACGTCCAAAATTACCTTTTCTGCCCAAATTTTACGTCCAAAATTACCTTTTCTGCCCAAATTTTACGTCCAAAATTACCTTTCTGCCCAAATTTTACGTCCAAAATTACCTTTTCTGCCCAAATTTTACGTCCAAAATTACCCGTTCTCCCTAAATGTTTCCTCCAAAATGACCCAGTCTGTCCAAGAGTGAACTCCAAAATTACCTAGTCGGTCGAACAGTGAACTCCAAAATTACCCAGTCTTTCCAGTAGTTAACTCAAAATTACCCAGTCTGTCCAACAGTTATCCCAAAAATTACTCAGAGTCTCCATTAGCTAACTCCAAAATATCTCTAATAATAATAACCTCATTTAAGAAGCTATTGTTTTATCCTCTACTTTTCGGGGTTATTTTAAAGGGTCTTTTAGACCCCGTATTTTCGTGAGGATATTTTTTCAAAAATTATGACACATAAAAAAATTTTTTTCGCGAGATAAGGGTGGGTGGGAAAAAAATAAAATACCCAAGAGGGACTTGAGTGAGTTCTAAACGCCATTCGCATCGCAAACAGTTAAATGTATCGTAAAACCACTCCCGGGAAGAGTCGAAAAAAGGAGGAAAAATTGAGAAAAGACTCAAAAGGGAGATGGGAAGAAAAGCACTTTGAAAAAAAAAAAAAAATCCATTACTCCTTTTCCTCCCGATGTCCTTTTTCCATATACGCATTTTTTATATGAAAGTTTGAGGGTTCGATACATCATTTTCGTTGAAAATTAAAGAAAATAAAAGGTTGAAATGAAAATTTTTTTTCCTCCTTTCTGAATGGAATATTAAACTTTCAAAAACCAACTTTTTAACTTCTTTAAAGTTATTGCGATACCCTCCAGGGTTTTTGGGGGTCTTCCAGACCCGGAGGGTCAAATCGAGATCTTTACCGATCTCATCTTTGTCTGTCGTGCCGGCCGGCCGTCCGGAACACTTCACGACCTCAGTTTTTCATCGGATTTTCACCAAATTTTCTTTAGTCGGTGAACAACTAACGAGGGCGATTTTTGAATTTCGAAAAAATGGCGGAGATATGTCTGTTTGAAAATTCGCTACGGCCGTACAACGGAGGGGAAAGTATAAAGGAGGGGGAAGTATAAGGGAGGGGAAGTATAAAGAAGGAGGAAGGATTTTTCACGAAATTCGATATTATACTGTCTTATGTTGGCAACAGTGGCAACACTTCCCTTTTCAGGAACTTACCAAGGATGTATTTTCACCCAAGGTCACCTTCACCCCCCTCCCCCGCCCCACCATCACCCCTCCCGAACTTCGATATTATACTGTCTTATGGTGGCAACAGTGGCGACACTTCCCTTTTGTGGAACATACCAAGGATGTATTTTTTTACCCAAGGTCACCTTCATCCCTCTCCCCTAAATTACCATTTTTTAAAAAATTAATCATCATTTTAGTAGGGAAAAATTTCACTCTTCCACCCGCTACGAGAGGGACCTCCCTTGGGCAAAAATCCCATTATTTCTACCTTGATACTTAAAAAATTTTTGTAAATAAAATCTCTCTCCGTTTTACTCATATTTCCCATCCCTTATCAATCCCCTCCACTATATTCTCTCCCTACTATATTTCCCCCTCCACTACATTTCACCCTCCACTATATTTCCTCCTCCACTATATTCCCCCTACTATATTTCCTCCTCCACTATATTCCCCCCTACTATATTCCTCCTCCACTATATTCCTCCTCCCCTACAAATTTCCCCCTTACTATATTTCCCCCTCCACTACATTTCCCCTACTTTATTTCCCCCTCCACTATATTTCCTCCTCCACTATATTCCCCCCTACTATAATAACTCCTCCACTATATTCCCCCTCCCCTACAAATTTCCCCCTTACTATATTCCCCCTCCACTACATTTCAACCTACTTTATTTCTCCTCCACTATATTTCCTCTTCCACTATATTCCCCCCTACTATATAACTCCTCCACTATATTCCCCCCCCCTACAAATTTCCCCCTTACTATATTTCCCCCTCCACTACATTTCAACCTACTTATTTTCTCCTCCACTATATTTCCTCTTCCACTATATTCCCCCCTACTATATTTCCTCCTCCACTATATTCCTCCTCCCCTACAAATTTCCCCCTTACTATATTTCCCCCTCCACTACATTTCAACCTACTTTATTTTCTCCTCCACTATATTTCCTCCTCCACTATATTCCCCCCTACTATATTTCCTCCTCCACTATATTCCCCCCTACTATATTTCCTCCTCCACTATATTCCCCCCTACTATATTTCCTCCTCCACTATATTCCTCCTCCCCTACAAATTTCCCCCTTACTATATTTCCCCCTCCACTACATTTCCCCTACTTTATTTCCCCCTCCACTATATTTCCTCCTCCACTATATTCCCCCTACTATAATAACTCCTCCACTATATTCCCCCTCCCCTACAAATTTCCCCCTTACTATATTTCCCCCTCCACTACATTTCAACCTACTTTATTTTCTCCTCCACTATATTTCCTCTTCCACTATATTCCCCCCTACTATAATAACTCCTCCACTATATTCCCCCTCCCCTACAAATTTCCCCCTTACTATATTTCCCCCTCCACTACATTTCAACCTACTTTATTTTCTCCTCCACTATATTTCCTCTTCCACTATATTCCCCCCTACTATATTTCCTCCTCCACTATATTCCTCCTCCCCTACAAATTTCCCCCTTACTATATTTCCCCCTCCACTACATTTCAACCTACTTTATTTTCTCCTCCACTATATTTCCTCCTCCACTATATTCCCCCCTACTATATTTCCTCCTCTACTATATTCCCCCTCCCCTACAAATTTCCCCCTTACGATATTTCCCCCTCCACTACATTTCCCCCTAATTTATTTCCCCCTCCACTATATTTCCTTCTCCACTATATTCCCCCCTACTATATTCCTCCTCCACTATATTCCCCCTCCCCTACAAATTTCCTCCTTACTATATTTCCCCCTCCACTACATTTCAACCTACTTTATTTTCTCCTCCACTATATTTCCTCCTCCACTATATTCCCCCCTACTATATTTCCTCCTCCACTATATTCCCCCTCCCCTACAAATTTCCCCCTTACTATATTTCCCTCTCCACTACATTTCCCCCTACTTTATTTCCCCCTCCACTATATTTCCTCCTCCACTATATTCCCCCCTACTATATTCCCCTCCACTATATCCCCCCCTACTATATTTCCTCCTCCACTATATTTCCCCCGACTATATTTCCCCCTCCACTATATTTCCCCCTCCACTATATTTCCCCCTCCACTACATTCCCTCATTCACTATATTCACCCCTACTATATTCCCCCTACTATATTTCCCTCTCCACTATATTTCCCCTCCACTATATCCCCCCCCACTATATTTCCTCCTCCACTATATCCCCCCCTACTATATTTCCTCCTCCACTATATCCCCCCTACTATATTTCCTCCTCCACTATATCCCCCCAACTATATTTCCTCCTCCACTATATTCCCTCATCCACTATATTTCCCCCCTACTATACTTCCTCCTCCACTATATTCCCCCCGCCACTATATTTCCCCTCCTTTAAATTTCCCCTCCTTTATACTTCCCCTCGTTAATACTTCCCCCTCCTACATTTTTACTTCTCTCTTAGGAAGTTTTTGTCAGAAGGTCTTCAAACTAGAACTTTTTTTTCCACTTCACTTTTTTTAAAACAATGATGCCATGAAATGCTTGATTTTAAAAATCCTCCCGGTATAAAAAGCGTAATTTTTCCTGACGAGAGCCCCAGATATTCATGTATCCGGTTGCATTGAAACTCTGTGGACATAAAAGGAAGAAAATTCATCAGATTACGAGGAGTATTATAAGAGACATTGTTATTCAAGGAGTCTTCTCTTCTGTTTACATTCGAGGGTACACTCTGAATAGATGATTATCTTTGTTTTAACTAAAACTCCTTCGAGCCAGATGTTTGATTCTTAAGTGAATCCAAGTCTTTTATGCAAAAGTATAATCACGTTTACCAATTCCCCTCTTTTTTCTTTTCTACGCTCAAATTTGTGACCGGTTTCTTCGAAATAACTCAATTTTATAAACTTTAACAAATTTCAACTAAGTAGGTAATTATGGAGGTTACCTTTGGACATTATAAGTAATTTTGGGCACAAAAGGTAGTTTTTGAGGTAACATTTGGGAAGTAGAGGTAATTTTGGAGGTAACATTTTGGTCAGAAAAGGTCATTTTGGAGGTAATATTTGGGCAGAACAGGTGATTTTGGAGTTAAATGTTGGACAGACTGGGTAATTTTGGAGTTAAATGTTGGACAGACTGGGTAATTTTGGAGTTAATGTTGGACAGACTGGGTAATTTTGGAGTTCAATGTTGGACAGACTGGGTAATTTTGGAGTTCAATGTTGGACAGACTGCGTAATTTTGGAGTTAAATGTCGGACAGACAGGGTAATTTTGGAGTTCAATGTTGGACAGACAGGGTAATTTTGGAGTTCAATGTTGGACAGACTGGGTAATTTTGGAGTTCAATGTTGGACAGACTGGGTAATTTTAGAGTTCAATGTTGGACAGACCGGTTAATTTTGTGGGTAAATATTGGACAGACCGGGTAATTTTTTGGGTAAATATTGGACAGACTGGATAATTTTGAGTTAAATGTTGGACAGACTGCGTAATTTTGGGGAAACACTTGGGCAGAACGGGTAATTTTGGGGTAATATTTGGGCGGAACGGGTAATTTTGACGTAAAGTTTGGTCAGAACGGATAATTTTGGACGGAAAATTTGGTCAGAACGGGTAATTTTGGAGGTAAAATTTGGGGAGGTAAAGTTTGGTCAGGAAAGGTAATTTTGGAGGTAACATTATGGCAGAAAAGGTAATTTTCGAGGCAACATCATGGCAGAAAAGGTAATTTTTGAGGTACCATTATTGCAGAAAAGGCAATTTTCGAGGTACCATTATGGCAGAAAAGGCAATTTTCGAGGTACCATTATGGCAGAAAAGGTAATATTCGAGGTAACATTATGGCAGAAAAGGTAATTTTGGAGTTATAATTCGGGCAGAATATGGAAGGTAATATTTGATAATAAAAAGATAATTTTGGTGGTAATTAATAGGATAAAAAAATTAATTTTCAACCTCAAACCTCCCATATGAAATTCTACTTGAAATTTCCAATGATTTTCCGCGTTTCCAAAATTACGGGAGAAGTTTAACGCCAATAATCGCGTCTTGTGGAGGCTTGAATAACGACTTAGGAGGGGGAGGGGGAGGGTGAATGGAGGGGTGGGGAGGGGGAAAGTTTTGGATGAGGAAGGACGGGAATTGTCAATTATGTATCGTTAGTTTAAAACTCCATTAAGGGGAAATCTGTTAATGTACTCGATTTACAATACCCGGGAAAATAGTTTAGGCCGATTACATGAGAGAAAAAAGGGATATTTTGTTTCATCCAAAAGGTTGGCAGTACTGACTCTTGAAGAAATTTCATCTTTTTCAATCATGCTATTTGAAAGTTTATTTTGAGTCTAACGTCTCCTTCGGGGGGTTGTAAAACCGACCGTTAAACGACCGTTAACGTGTCTGAAGTTTGAGACGACTTTGAAGTCTGGAAATCGAGGGCTTCCTTTTAAACGTCATCGCCTTCACGTGTTTTTGTCCGAGAAGCACGAGAATTTTCACGTTTTCCATTAAATTTCACGTCTAACGAACCACTCGGAAACTTTTCACATCCAACATCACACATGTAAACTTGGCTGTAGAAAATTAATTTAAAATTTTGGAGGAAATTTCTTTTTGGAAAGAATAAGTAATTATGGATGCAGCCTTTGGAGCAGAATAGGTAATTATGGAGGCGACCTTTAGGGCAGAATGGGTAATTATGGAAGCGACTTTTGGGGCAAAAAGGTAATTATGCAGGCGACCTTTGGGGGCAGAACAGGTAATTAAATTACAATTACCTATTCTGCCAAAATTACCTGTTCTCACCAAATTTACGTCCAAAATTACCTGTTCTGCCTATATTTTATCACCAAAATTACCTGTTTGTCCAAATTTTTTCCTACAAAATTACCTAAATAGTCCAAATTTTACCTCCAAAATTACCTTTACTGCCCAAATTTTACCTCCAAAATTACCTGTAATTCAAACTTTTATCTCCAAAATTAACTGTTCTGCCTATATTTTATCAACAAAATTACCAGTTTTGCCCAAATTTTTTCCTACAAAATTACCTAAATAGTCCAAATTTTACCTCCAAAATTACCTTTACTGCCCAAATTTTACCTCCAAAATTACCTGTTATTCTAACTTTTATCTCCAAAATTAACTGTTCTGCCTATATTTTATCAACAAAATTACCTGTTTTGCCCAAATTTTTTCCTACAAAATTACCTAAATAGTCCAAATTTTACCTCCAAAATTACCTTTACTGCCCAAATTTTACCTCCAAAATTACCTGTAATTCAAACTTTTATCTCCAAAATTAACTGTTCTGCCTATATTTTCAACAAAATTACCAGTTTTGCCCAAATTTTTTCCTACAAAATTACCTAAATAGTCCAAATTTTACCTCCAAAATTACCTTTACTGCCCAAATTTTACCTCCAAAATTACCTGTTATTCTAACTTTTATCTCCAAAATTAACTCTTCTGCCTATATTTTATCAACAAAATTACCTGTTTTGCCCAAATTTTTTCCTACAAAATTACCTAAATAGTCCAAATTTTACCTCCAAAATTACCTTTACTGCCCAAATTTTACCTCCAAAATTACCTGTTATTCAAACTTTTATCTCCAAAATTAACTGTTCTGCCTATATTTTATCAACAAAATTACCTGTTTGCCCAAATTTTTTCCTACAAAATTACCTAAATAGTCCAAATTTTACCTCCAAAATTACCTTTACTGCCCAAATTTTACCTCCAAATTACCTGTTATTCTAACTTTTATCTCCAAAATTAACTGTTCTGCCTAAATTTTATCTACAAAATTACCTCTTTTGCCCAAATTTTTCCTACAAAATTACCTAAATAGTCAAAATTTTACCTCCAAAATTACCTTTTTCTGTCCAAATTTCCCCCAAAAATTACCTTTTCTGCCCAAATTTTACCTCCAAAATTACCTGTTATTCAAACTTTTATCTCCAAAATTAACTGTTCTGCCTATATTTTATCACCAAAATTACCTGTTTTGCCCAAATTTTTCCTACAAAATTACCTAAATAGTCCAAATTTTACCAACCAAAATTACCTTTACTGCCCAAATTTTACCTCCAAAATTACCTGTAATTCAAACTTTTATCTCCAAAATTAACTGTTCTGCCTATATTTTATCAACAAAATTACCAGTTTTGCCCAAATTTTTTCCTACAAAATTACCTAAATAGTCCAAATTTTACCTCCAAAATTACCTTTACTGCCCAAATTTTACCTCCAAAATTACCTGTTATTCTAACTTTTATCTCCAAAATTAACTGATCTGCCTATATTTTATCAACAAAATTACCTGTTTTGCCCAAATTTTTTCCTACAAAATTACCTAAATAGTCCAAATTTACCTCCAAAATTACCTTTACTGCCCAAATTTTACCTCCAAAATTACCTGTTATTCTAACTTTTATCTCCAAAATTAACTGTTCTGCCTAAATTTTATCTACAAAATTACCTGTTTTGCCCAAATTTTTTCCTACAAAATTACCTAAATAGTCAAAATTTTACCTCCAAAATTACCTTTTTCTGTCCAAATTTTCCCCCAAAAATTACCTTTTCTGCCCAAATTTTACCTCCAAAATTACCTGTTATTCAAACTTTTATCTCCAAAATTAACTGTTCTGCCTATATTTTATCACCAAAATTACCTGTTTTGCCCAAATTTTTTCCTACAAAATTACCTAAATAGTCCAAATTTTACCTCCAAAATTACCTTTTTCTGTCCAAATTTTCCCTCAAAAATTACCTTAACTGCCCAAATTTTCCCTCAAAATTACCTTAACTGCCCAAATTTTTCCTCCCAATACCTTTTCTATCCAAATTATCCTTTGGATGTGTAATTATTGAGACGACCTTTGGATGGGTAATTATGGAGGCCACCTTGGGGGGAGATTAGGTAATTACTGAGGCAGAATGGGTAATTATGGAAGCGACTTTTGGGGCAAAAAGGTAATTATGCAGGCGACCTTTGTGGGCAGAATAGGTAATTAAATTACAATTACCTATTCTGCCAAAATTACCTGTTCTCACCAAATTTTACGTCCAAAATTACCTGTTCTGCCTATATTTTATCACCAAAATTACCTGTTTGTCCAAATTTTTTCCTACAAAATTACCTAAATAGTCCAAATTTTACCTCCAAAATTACCTTTACTGCCCAAATTTTACCTCCAAAATTACCTTTACTGCCCAAATTTTACCTCCAAAATTACCTGTTATTCAAACTTTTATCTCCAAAATTAACTGTTCTGCCTAAATTTTATCTACAAAATTACCTGTTTTGCCCAAATTTTTTCCTACAAAATGACCTAAATAGTCAAAATTTTACCTCCAAAATTACCTTTTTCTGTCCAAATTTTCCCTCAAAAATTACCTTAACTGCCCAAATTTTCCCTCAAAATTACCTTTTCTGCCCAAATTTTTCCTCCCAATTACCTTTTCTATCCAAATTATCCTTTGGATGTGTAATTATTGAGGCGACTTTTGGATGTGTAATTATTGAGGCGATCTTTAGGGTAATTATGGAGGCGACCTTTTGGGTAATTATGGAGGCCACCTTGGGGGGAGATTAGGTAATTATTGAGGCAGAATGGGTAATTATGGAAGCGACTTTTGGGGCAAAAAGGTAATTATGCAGGCGACCTTTGGGGGCAGAATAGGTAATTGGATACCCAATTATTGAGGCGATCTTTAAGGCAGAATGGGTAATTGTCGAGGCGACCTTTGGCGACCTTTGGATGGGTAATTATTGAGGCGATCTTTAGAGCAGAATGGGTAATTATCGAGGCGATCTTTTGGGCAGAACGGGTAATTATCGAGGCGACCTTTTGGGCAGAATGGGTAATTATTGAGGCGACTTTTGGATGGGTAATTATTGAGGCGACCTTTGTATGGGAAATTTTTGAGGTTCTGCCCCAATGGTCTCCTCAATAATTACCCATCCAAAGGTCACCTCAATAATTTCCCATTCTGCCCCATTTTAGGCCAAAAAAATGAAAGACGTCGTTTTCTACAGATTTTTAATTTGCATATGAAAAATTTATGAAAAAAGTTTTGTTTTTTTATTTTTGAAATGTTCGGGGAGGATTACAGGAAATTAAGCATGAAGAAAAAAAAAGGGCTGAATCTCCCGGATGCTCCCGGTAAGTTGTAGTTTTAGCAACAATGGCGAAAGGGGTCTATTGTCGGAAAGAGTAATCAGAAGAAGGATGGACTCTGGAGGAGGGAAAATGAAAAGTCTCCTCTCCGCTATTCCCCTTTTTCGCCGGGAATAATTATTGCGCTTCCCCGTACTTCTCGTGAAAAAGACGCCTTTTGTCTCCGCAGTTCAAAACCCCCCTCTCGCTCCTTTTTACCTGGAGAAAAGACAAAAGAAAATCTCTCTCTCGTATGAAACGCTTGTATTTTAATAAAACGCCGTAAACATCAATAAACATTGAAAAATCTGAGGAAGAAACATTTTTTAAAACCTCCATGTTTACGGCGAAATGGGGAAGGCCTAGGTTTCTTCATGGCCTACTGGTATTCCTCTACCAAAAGGTTGCCTCCATAATTACCGATTCTGCCCCAAAGGTCGCCTCGATAATTACCCATCAAAAGGTGGCCTCAATAATTACCCATCCAAAGGTCGCCTCAATAATTACTCATTCTGTTCCAAAGGTCGCCTCAACAATTACCCATTCTGCCCCAAAGGTCGCCTCAATAATTGGGTATCCGAAGGTCGCCTCAATAATTGGGTATCCGAAGGTCGCCTCAATAATTGGGTATCCAAAGGTCGCCTCAATAATTGGGTATCCAAAGGTCGCCTCAATAATTTCCCATTCTGCCCCAAAGGTCGCCTCAATAATTGGGTATCCAAAGGTCGCCTCAATAATTACTCATCCAAAGGTCGCCTCAATAATTTGGTATCCAAAGGTCGCCTCAATAATTACTCATTCTATCCCAAAGGTCGCCTCAATAATTACCCATTCTGCCCCAAAGGTCGCCTCAATAATTGGGTATCCAAAGGTCGCCTCAATAATTGGGTATCCAAAGGTCGCCTCAATAATTGGGTATCCAAAGGTCGCCTCAATAATTGGGTATCCAAAGGTCGCCTCAATAATTGGGTATCCAAAGGTCGCCTCAATAATTGGGTAACCAAAGGTCGCCTCAATAATTTCCCATTCTGCCCCAAAGGTCGCCTCAATAATTGGGTATCCAAAGGTCGCCTCAATAATTACTCATCCAAAGGTCGCCTCAATAATTTGGTATCCAAAGGTCGCCTCAATAATTACTCATTCTATCCCAAAGGTCGCCTCAATAATTACCCATTCTGCCCCGAAGGTCGCCTCAATAATTGGGTATCCAAAGGTCGCCTCAATAATATTACTCATTCTACCCCAAAGGTCACCTCAATAATTACCCATCCAAAGGTCGCCTCAATAATTACTCATTCTGCCCCAAAGGTTGCCTCAACAATTACCCGTTCTGCACCAAAGGTCACCTCGAAAATTTCCCATCCAAAGGTCGCCTCAATAATTACTCATTCTGTTCCAAAGGTCGCCTCAACAATTACCCATTCTGCCCCAAAGGTCGCCTCAATAATTGGGTATCCAAAGGTCGCCTCAATAATATTACTCATTCTACCCCAAAGGTCACCTCAATAATTACCCATCCAAAGGTCGCCTCAATAATTACTCATTCTGCCCCAAAGGTTGCCTCAACAATTACCCGTTCTGCACCAAAGGTCACCTCGAAAATTTCCCATCCAAAGGTCGCCTCAATAATTACCCATTCTGCCACAAAGGTCGCCTTCTCTACTTTTTGGGGCCCAAAATTTTCATTTTTTAAAATCGCTCAAAACTTGCTTTTTGACGTTTTTTAGGGTGATAAATACGAATCTGAAGTCATTTTTGAGATCAAAAAATATTTTTTTCCGACACACTAAGGGGGAACCCTTCTCCACTTTTTGGGGCCCAAAGTTTTCATTTTTTTAAATCGCTCAAAATGTGGTTTTTGACGTTATTTAGGGTAAGAAAGACGAATCTGAAGTCATTTTTGAGATCAAAAAATATTTTTTTCCGACACACCAAAGTTTCTTCTTTCTCCACTTTCTGAGGCCCAAAATTTTCATTTTTCAAAATCGCACAAAACTTGCTTTTTGACGTTTTTTAGGCTGAAAAATACGAATCTGAACTCATTTTTGAGAAAAACAAACTTTTTAACATTTACAGATGAATTTTATTTTTATTACTATTACATTTTTTATTACAGAAAAAATTTGTTATACAATAAAAAGAATTGAAATTAAAAAATTATTTAAATAAAACATCGATTTATATGAATTTTTTAAAACTTTCATCATGTACACATTGTTTACAAAGCAATATATTTTTACAAAAAAACACTTAATATAATATTCTATATTTTATATAATATACAACCAGCTATATACAAGCTTAAATTCACAGTTTTTCATTTATAAGAGGAAAAACCGCGAAATTCAAAAATTTTCCAAGTCTTTGAACAATTTATTGTAAACAGGGCTACAGCAATTTTAGAGTTTTAGGGGGGGGGGGGGGCTCAGAAGCCGCCAAAAAAATGTTAAAAAATGAGCTGTGGAAAAAAAATTGAAAAAAAAAAATTTAGGGCAAAAATTCCCTTTTTTTTTTAATTTTTATTATTTTGGTCAAATATTGTTTAATTATATTTACATTTATGAAAAAAATTCTATTTTTTAAATCTAAAAATTGGTTAAAAAGTGGAAATCTCGGAAAGTGACGTCATTGTTTTTGTCATTGTGACGTCATTGTTGGAGAAAATTATTTTGAGACCGCCCTATATTGGTTAAAAAGTGGAAATCCCGGAAAGTGACCTCATCGTTTTGTCATCGTGACGTCATTGTTGGAGAAAATTTGTTTTGAGACCGCCCTATAAAATGTTTTTTTTTATTATTTTTAATTTTATTTTTAGAAAAACTAACTGTACACCAATGAAACACTTATATGACATTTTAAATATTGGCAACGAATATAAAAAAATTGATAAACTATATAAATTAATAATAATAAAAAAAAAATTCTATGCTGAAAGTTTATTAAAAAATTTGAAACATCGAAATATCACCGATTCTAGACAAAAATATATTTTGTGGTTATTTGGGAGGGAATTTTTTGTAGGGGAGGTTTAAAAGGATCAGGTTATGTGAAGGTAGTGGATGAGGAGTTGACTTGTGACGAGGACGGGGATGGAGAAGAAGTAGGTGATTGGCGAGAGGGACGCAAGCGCACTGGCGGCGGCTTCGAGGCAAGTTCGGAACTCGTAGTATTCGAGGCGGGTTACTGCGCAGAAATGTGTCTGCGCGCAGCTTGCGTCACAGCCGCCGTTCTGCGGACTGCTGTATAGCCGGACGGCGTTCGCTTCGTAGTACCTGAAAAAAAAAATTGAATTTTCTGTCAGAAAGCGGGGAAAAATTTGGTCGACTATCAAAATAAGTAGGTTGGCAACACTGTTTTGTCAGCCAGAGGGCCCAATGAGGAATTTACAGAAGGCTGAAAATGGTGGCAGACGGTGGGGAACGAGAATCTTGAGAAATGTTTTTTTTACCCCGAAAGTGACGTCACAATGGCAAAGAACTCTCACGCCAAATGGTACAAATCTCATCTAGATTAGTTCCATTAATTACAATCAGTATAGAAGCTAGCGCTTTTCTGGCTAAAAAAGGGGAAAAACACTGAAAATTTGGTCGACTATCAAAATAAGTAGGTTGGCAACACTGTTTTGTCAGACAGAGGGCGAAATGAGGAATTTGTAGAAGGCTAAAAATGGTGGCAGACGGTGGGGAACGAGAATCTGGAGAAATTTTTTTCACCCCGAAAGTGACGTCACAACGGGAAAATGTGTGACGTCACTATTGGAGAATCGTCTTTTCAACTCTATAACTGACTTGACATAAAAGCATTTGATGGACATGAATACTTCAAAAAGCGTCCGCTTGACGGGGAACGAGAATCTCGAGAATAATTTTTTTACCCAGAAAGTGACGTCACAATGGCAAAGAACTCTCACTCCAAATGGTACAAATCTCTTCTAGATTAGTTCTATTCATTACCACCTGAATAGAAGCCACCACTTTCTGGCTAAAAGCGGTAATAAGCACTGAAAAATCGGTCGACTATCAAAATAAGTAGGTTGGCAACACTGTTTTGTCAGACAGAGAGCAAAATGAGGAACTGGTAGAAAGCTGAAAATGGTGGCAGACGGTGGGGAACGAGAATTTCGAAATAATATTTTTTTTACCCTGAAAGTGACGTCACAATGGCAAAATTTG
Source organism: Orius insidiosus (assembly GCA_014119065.1). Taxonomy (NCBI): domain Eukaryota; kingdom Metazoa; phylum Arthropoda; class Insecta; order Hemiptera; family Anthocoridae; genus Orius; species Orius insidiosus. The sequence continues at coordinate 63,132 of JACGAQ010000242.1, forward strand.
TTACGTCACTTTTCGGGAATAGTCTTTTCCACTCTATAACATGACTTATTAGCATTTGAGGGACATGATTGCTTCAAAGAGCGTCCGCTTGATGAATGGAGACCGGTGAGGAATGAGAATCTCGAGACATAAATTTGTTTTTTTTTTGAAAAATTGGCGTATTCACGCAAAAGAAACCCCGTTCATATCCCAACTAGATTAGTTCTTTTAATCACCACCAGGGGTATCGATTAGATTAGATTTTCGATGTTTTGATTTTCACAAATCAGGTTGTCTGCGGTCCGTGTGGTTTGTGAAACGTTTAGCAAATTTAGTATGAAGATAACGGACGCCATAAGTCATCCAGATTTCACAGGCGAACGAGCGTCGGAGATATGGCGTCCCCGCTGCTATTTCATGCTCATCTTTTGTAATTGAAATACTAAATCGGTTTTTTCTGCTGCGCGGGGGGAGGGGGGGGAGGTTGCATGTAAAAACGGGTTGTTTCGTGACCTGTAATGACAGAGGGACTTCCCCACGTTTTGTATTATTAAAAGAAGGTGCGATCAACACTCCGAGCGGCTGAAACCCCCGACACTTCGCATGTTGAATATTTTAAAAAGTTACAACGTGAACCGAATTCGAATTTTCTTAACGTCTTTCTTCATCAAGCGGTCGTTTTTGGAAGTATTCATGTCCCTCAAATGCTTATAAGTCACGTTATAGAGTTGAAAAGACGATTCCCAAAAAGTGACGTAACAAATTTTGCCACTGTGACGTCACTTTCAGGGTAAAAACAAATTTATGTCTCAAGATTCTTGTTCCTCACCTGTCTCCATTCATCAAGCGGACGCTTTTGGAAGTAATCATGTCCCTCAAATGCTAATAAGTCATGTTATAGAGTTAAAAAGATGATTCCCAAAAAGTGACGTAACAAATTTTGCCATTGTGACGTCACTTTCGGGGTAAAAACAAATTTATTTCTCGAGATTCTCGTTCCCCACCGTCTGCCACCATTTTCTAAACGTCTCTCTTCATCAAGCGGACGCTTTTGGAAGTATTCATGTACATCAAATGCTCATAAGCCATGTTACGCTTTTTGAAGTTGACGCTTTTGGAAGTTTTGCAGTTGTGACGTAACTTATTGGAGTAAATAGGGTAAAATAACGCCCTAAATTCCAATACTGTGGTTTCTAAGTGAGAAAATTCATGAACTCTGTGATTGTATAATGGAGAGAAACAATCGAGTTTTCCCTGGTGGTAACAATAGAACTAATCTAGTTGGGATTTATGTTATTTTGAGTAAGGAGCGTTTAAATTTGATATGTTGTCTGCATTACTATGTGTCATAGAGTAACAGTTGTATAAAGGAACTGTCCAAACGCTTGGACTTGTTCTAAAGAAGTCCCCAAAAGTGACGTCACGACGCCATTGTGACGTAACTAGTGGAGTAAATTGTTTTTCTTGGGTAAAATAAAGCCCTAAATGCTGTGGTTTTTCAGTGAGAAAAACATGAGATCAATTAATATCCTATAATGGAGAGAACCCCATCGATTTCTCCCTGGTGGTAATTGAAAGAACTAATCTAGTTGGGTTTTGAGCGAGGTTTCTTTTGCGTAAAAACGCCAATTTTTCATTTTCTCACAAAAATATGGATTATTTTGCCGAACAACTTTAGGAATAGACCAAAAGATGGGTTTCTCTGTTTGAGAAAGCCTAAAAATCGGGTAAAAAGGAGAAATACCGAAAAGTGACGTCACTTATTTTGCCATTGTGACGTAACTATTGGAGTTAATTGTTTATCTTGGGTAAAATAAAGCCCTAAATGCTGTGGTCTCTCAGTGTGAAAAATATGAACTCTAATATTCTATAATGGATGAAAACCAATCGATTTCTCCGTGGTGGTAATTAAAAGAACTAATCTTGTTGGGATTTGTTTTGAGTGAGAGTTTTTCCTTCAAAAATTAACTTTTATGTAATTTCCCAACGGCTATCTATCAAAAATAGGAAAAATAGGACAAAACTCTAAGAACCCCAAAAGTGACGTCACAATAGCGATCCACAATTGTGACGTCACTTTCCGAGAATTTTGATTTCTTTTATAACATTATACTGGACTTAATATTTTATACAGAATGTAACATAAAAACTCCCCTGCGATGTTAATCAACGTATTTTTAACTCGATTTTCCTTTAAAAATTCCGTGTGGAAATGTGATGACTGGCGAGTATGAAATATTAAAATTAATTTTTAGCCTTGTGCGTGTTTAAAAGATGCTCGCGAGTGAATAAAAAGTTGGTAGACGTGGGTAGGGGTGGGGGTAGGGGGGGGGGTTATGACCTACACGTGCGGTTTATTCACACAAGGGATTTAATTTAAAAATTTACCCGCGCATTGAATATGAGAGTCCGAAAGTTAAAGACGGAAATTTTTTCACATTCTACTCTCATGGGAATGCATAAATTTTTGCGTAATTTCAATCTCTTGTATAAGGGGGAACAAAAAAAAAAAAAAAAAAATTGAGAAAAAATTGTCCCTCTGATACACTCAGCCATTTCTCTCTGTTAGCCGGTGGAGTGGGAAGGACATAAAAGATAGGAGGAGGCTATAAAGAAGACAAAGAGCCAAGTCCGAGCGTTTGGACAGTTCCTTTATACAACTGTTACTCTATGACACATAGTAATGCGGACAACATATCAAATTTAAACGCTCCTCACTCAAAATAACATAAATCCCAACTAGATTAGTTCTATTATTGCCACCAGGGAGAAATCGATTAGTTTCTCTCCATTATAGAATCATAGAGTTCGTGTTTTTCTCACTGAGAAACTACAGCATTTAGGGCTTTATTTTACCCCAGAAAAACAATTTACTCCAATAGTTACGTCACAATGGCTTCGTGACGTCACTTTTGGGGACTTCTTTAGAGCAAGTCCGAGCGTTTGGACAGTTCCTTTATACAACTGTTCCTCTATGACACATAGTAATGCGGACAACATATCAAATTTAAACGCTCCTCACTCAAAATAACATAAATCCCAACTAGATTAGTTCTATTATTGCCACCAGGGAGAAATCGATTAGTTTCTCTCCATTATAGAATCATAGAGTTCGTGTTTTTCTCACTGAGAAACTACAGCATTTAGGGCTTTATTTTACCCCAGAAAAACAATTTACTCCAATAGTTACGTCACAATGGCTTCGTGACGTCACTTTTGGGGACTTCTTTAGAGCAAGTCCGAGCGTTTGGACAGTTCCTTTATACAACTGTTCCTCTATGACACATAGTAATGCGGACAACATATCAAATTTAAACGCTCCTCACTCAAAATAACATAAATCCCAACTAGATTAGTTCTATTATTGCCACCAGGGAGAAATCGATTAGTTTCTCTCCATTATAGAATCATAGAGTTCGTGTTTTTCTCACTGAGAAACTACAGCATTTAGGGCTTTATTTTACCCCAGAAAAACAATTTACTCCAATAGTTACGTCACAATGGCTTCGTGACGTCACTTTTGGGGACTTCTTTAGAGCAAGTCCGAGCGTTTGGACAGTTCCTTTATACAACTGTTACTCTATGACACATAGTAATGCGGACAACATATCAAATTTAAACGCTCCTCACTCAAAATAACATAAATCCCAACTAGATTAGTTCTATTATTGCCACCAGGGAGAAATCGATTGGTTTCTCTCTATTGTAGAATCATAGAGTTCATGTTATGAACAACTAACTCCAATAGTTACGTCACAATGGCAAAATAAGTGACGTCACTTTCCGGGATTCTTCGTTTTTACCCAATTTTTAGGCGTTCTCACACAGAGAAACCCAGCTTTTGGTCTTTTCCTACAGTTGTTCGGCTATAATATCCTTTTTTTGTGTGAGAAAAAGAAAACGAAAAACTGGCGTTTTCATGCAAGAGAAACCTCGCTCAAATCCCAACTAGATTAGTTCTTTCAATTACCACCAGGGAGAAATCGATTGGTTTCTCTCCATTATAGAATACATATTAGAATTCATGTTTTTGGCACTGAGAAAACACAGCATTTAGGGCTTTATTTTACCAAAGATAAATAATTTACTCCAATAGTTACGTCACAATGGCAAAATAAGTGACGTCACTTTCCGGGGTTTTTCGTTTTTACCCGATTTTTTGGCGTTCTCACACAGAGAAACCCAGCATTTGGTCTATTCCTAAAGTTGTTCGGCTATGAAATCCTTATTTTTGTGAGAAGTGAAGATGAAAATTAAATAGTTACGTCACAATAGCAAAATAAGTGACGTCACTTTTGGGGACTTCATTATCATCACATTTTTAAAAGATAATCGTTGTGTGATAAAATCAACCGGTAATTGTCATTATAGGGAATTTTTTACGATACATTCTGAATAAAAATTAAGTTCTGTATAATTTTATACAGAAAATCAAAATTCTCGGAAAGTGACGTCACAATGTAGGACCAAAATGCCGCCATTGTGACGTCACTTTTGGGTGGTGTTAGAGCCTGACTAATACTCAAATTCAGAAACTCAAAAAAGAAAACTTCGGAAACTCAAAATTCTCGGAAAGTGACGTCACAATGGTGGACCAAAATGTCGCCGTTGTGACGTCACTTTTGGGGATTGTTAGAGCCTGACTCTTCATATGGTTCTTGAAATAAGTTACCTCGAAAACAAGGGCGAGTTGTGTTCGGTGAAGGTCGAGGCGAGCTCGTGAAGGGATTTCGCGGTGACTTCAGTAAGTCCGTAGTATGACGTCAGGTTGTATTCCTGCTGCCATTCCGCGTAGTTGTCCTTCTGATTGGCGGTGTTGAGATCCAAATAATACTGGGTGAAATCCAAAACTTGTCCGGTGCTCGTTTCGAATTTGTAAAGGCGTACTCCCGGGTTGTTAGGACCGCTGGCGATCCTCCTCGGCGAAAGCGCTGGCGCCAATAACATCCAGTTCACCGGGCGACCTGCAGCAGAAAAAAAAAATCTCTACAAACCTGAAAAATTGATTCAACTAATCAAGGCCTCCTTGATCGCCGGAATTTTAAACGGGCGTCCATTACTGTTAATTATTAGAAGCCTCCCCAATTGAAAGAAAAATGGCGCTGGAAGAATTCAAATACTCCAAACCCTTTTTTTTTCTCCCCACGAAATTTTATTGGAGGCCATTTTGAAGTAAAAATAATGATTCCTGTGTTACAATTGTGGAGGGGCACCTTTTCGTTTTTGTCTTTGACCCTTTTTTTTCTTTCTTCCGCTATTTCAGGTATTCGGGCCGAAAAATGTATAAATCTGTCTTTCCTTTTGATCTTCAATGATGAACTTTACGTACAATTAGTTTTTAGAAGGAAAGACAAGGTTACAATACGATAACCTGACTCCTTATAATCGAGAATCCAAAAGGTGAGGTAATTGTGACGTCATTAATGGAGAAAACTGCGGAGTACTCACCCATTTGGTTATAAACCTGAATGTATCAGAAGTTGCCCAAAAAACTGAAGGAAAAGAACTTAATAACGCCTCGTATTCGAGAATCCCCAAAAGTGACGTAGTTATGACGTCATTAATGGAGAAAACTGGGTTGGGAGTACTCACCCATTTCGTTATAAACCTGAATGTATCAGAAGTTGCCCAAAAAACTGAAGGAAAAGGACTTAAAAACGCCTCATCATCGAGAAACCCAAAAAGTGACGTAGTTATGACGTCATTAATGGAGAAAACTGGGTTGGGAGTACTCACCCATTTCGTCATAAATGACTCGGAATGTATTGGAATGAAGATGCCCAAAAAACTGAAGGAAAAGAACCAAAAAACGCCTCGTTATCGAGAATCCCAAAAAATGACGTATATTATGACGTCATTAATGGAGAAAACTTCGCAGTACTCAACCATTTCGGAATAAACGACCCTGATTGTATCAAAATTAAGTTGCCCCAAAAAACTGAAGGAAAAGACATAAATTCGGGTTACAATACAGTAACCTAAAAACGCCTTATGATCGAGAATCCCAAAAGTGACGTAGTTATGACGTCATTAATGGAGAACTCTGTGTTGGGGGCACTCACCCATTTCGTTATAAACGACACTGAATGTATTAGAATGAAGATGCCCAAAAAACTGAAGGAAAAGACATAAATTCCGGTTGCAATACAATAGCCTTAAAACGCCTTATAACTGATAATCCCAAAAAGTGACGTATATTATGACGTCATTAATGAAGAAAACTGCGTTGGGGGCAGTCACCCATTCTTTATAAACGACCCCGAATATATCAGAATGAAGATGCCCAAAAACTTCAGAAAAAGAACCTAAAAACGCCTCATAATGGAGATACCCAAAAGTGACGTATGTATATTATGACGTCATTAATGGAGAAAACTGCGGAATACTCACCCATTTCGTTATAAACGACACTGAATGTATTAAAATGAAGATGCCCATAAAACTGAAGGAAAATACATAAATTCCGGTAGCAATAAAATAACCTAAAAACGCCTTATAATCGAGAATCCCAAAAAATGACGTATATTATGACGTCATTAATGGATAAAACTGCTTTGGGAGTACTGACCCATTTCGTTATAAACGACCCTGAATGTATCAGAATGACGTTGCCCAAAAAACAGAAAGAAAAGAACCTAAAAACGCCTCGTAATCGAGAATCCCAAAAAGTGACGTATATTATGACGTCATTAATGGAGAAAACTGCGGAATACTCACCCATTTCGTTATAAACGACCCTGAATTCATCAGAATGAAGATGCCCAAAAAAAACTGAAGGAAAAAACATAAATTCCGGTAGCAATACAATAACCTAATAAACGCCATATAATCGAGAATCCCAAAAAGTGACGTATATTATGACGTCATTAATAGAGAAAACTTTGTAGTACTCACCCATTTCGTTATAAAAAACCCAGAATGTATCAGAATGAAGTTGCCCAAAAAACTGAAGGATAAGAACCTAAAAACGCCTCGTAATCGAGAAACCCTAAAAGTGACGTATATTATGACCTCATTGATGGAGAAAACTGCGGAGTACTCACCCATTTCGTTATAAACGACCCAAAATGTATAGAATGAAGTTGCCCACCAAACTGAAGGAAAAGAACCTAAAAACGCCTCATAATTGAGAATCCCAAAAAGTGACGTATATTATTACGTCATTGATGGAGAAAACTGCGTTTTGGGTGCCCACCCATTTCAGACCGAATCAGAATACAATTAGTTTTTAGAATTAAAGACAAGGTTACAATACGATAACCTGAAACTCTTTATAATCGAGAATCCCAAAGTGATGTAATTGTGACGTCATTAATGGAGAACACTTCGCTGGGAGTCCTCACCCATTTCTTTATACTTATAAACGACCCGGAATGTATCAGAATGAAGATGCCCAAAAAACTTGAAGGAAAAGACATAAATTCCGGATGCAATACAATAGCCAAGAAACGCCTTATAACTGAGAATCCCAAAGTGACGTATATTGTGACGTCATAATAGGAGAAAATTTCGTTTTAACCCACTTCGTTAAAAACGACCCTGAATGTATTAGCATCAAGATTATAAACAACTGAAGGAAAAGAACCTAAAAACGCCTCATAATCGAAAATCCCAAATAGTGACGTATATTATGACGTCATAAATGGAGAAAACTAGTACTCACCCATTTCGTTATAAACGACCCTGAATGTATCAGAATGAAGATGCCCGAAAAACTGCCCGACGATAATATCCGAATATTTTCGTATCAGTCTCAGAAACCTTTTGCTGTAGTTCTCCTGGAAATGAGGAAGCGCTTCGGGCTGCCTTTCATCCGCACCGGGCGCCATATGACCCACGATGTACACCTAAAAAAAAAAGAAAAAAAAATACAGTATCACCGGGGAAACTTCGCCAAATTGGGTTTTACTCCTTTCCCACTTTATTCACTTGAGTTGTCGACCCTGTTGCCGAAAAAGTTTTGGTACCCCTGCTCAGATTAGCGTATAAACGGGAATAATCGATGGATCCCCCCTACAAGCCCGCGAAGGGCGCGCCATCTAGATTTATTACGCACAAAAGACTAAACCGCGCATTAATCATATCTCATTTTACCCCCCAATATTCCCCAGTTAATGTATTTTAATTACTATGTCGACACTTAAAACCCCAATAAATCTTCCCTCGTTGTTTTTTACGCTGAATTGTGCCGAGCTGTCAATTATGTCGAAGTTTTTTGCATTTATAAAACGTTTATATAACCTCAAAATGTATCTAGAAGGCGATCAGATAGCGTATTTTATTAGAAAGCGATGTAAAAAACCTTAACATCCCATGTCGCTTATCTTGCTTATAAAAAAACAAATTTCCCTTCCTTTTTAGATAGGCGGAAAACGTATTGTCATTGGAGGTTTTAAATCGGTTTTATATCCTTGGGACAATAGATGTCTGATAGGATGAATAGTTGCTTAACCTGGCGGACGGAGGTTGGATTAGATGTGGGGTTGAAGAAGGAAGTGCTTGTAGAATGGGTTGGATTGACGTTTTTGGGGATGTCTGTCGACGGTCAATAGCATTGGTAGTGTTGGGCATGGTTTTCGTGGTCAATGGCATCGAAATATCGATGGCAATGGGCGTACCTGTCGACGATAGCATTTTGGTGGTCCTGTCCAGTGTCCTGGATGCCATGCTGACAGTCACAGCATCGAAATATGCTCGTAGAATGGCTTAGATTGACGTTTTTGGGGATGTCTGTCGACGGTCAATGGTAGAGGGCAAGGTTTTTCGTGGTCAAGGGCATCGAAATATCGATGGCATTGGGCGTACCTGTCGACGATAGCATTTTGGTGGTCCTGTCCAGTGTCCTGGATACCATGCTGACAGTCACAGCATCGAAATATGATTGTAGAATGGCTTAGATTGACGTTTTTGGGGATGTCTGTCGTCGGTCAATAGCATTGGTAGTGTTGGGCGTGGTTTTCGTGGTCAATGGCATCGAAATATCGATGGTACTGGGCGTACCTGTCGAGGATAGCATTTTGATGGTCCTTGCCAGTGTCCTGGATGCCATGATGACAGTCACAGCATCGAAATATGCTCGTAGAATGTCTTAGATTGACGTTTTTGGGGATGTCTGTCGACGGTCAATGGTATTGGGCAAGGTTTTTCGTGGTCAAGGGCATCGAAAGATGGCACTGGGCGTACCTGCCGAGGATAGCATTTTGATGATACTGGGCATGTCTGTCCTGGGCGATCGAAATATCGATATAGCATCGATATATCGATGCTGCAAAGCATTTATAGTTCTGGGAATGACTGCAGACTATGAATAGCATTGATAGTCCTGGGCATTTCTGTCCTGGGCGATCGAAATATCGATATAGCATCGAAATATCGATGCTGCAATGCATTTATGGTTCTGGGAATGACTGTCGACTATGCATTGATAGTACTGACAATAATTTTCGTGGTCGAAATTCCTGTGGAGGATAGCATTTTGATGGTCCTGGGCATGTCTGTTCTGGGCGCCATGCTGACAGTCACAGCATCGGAATGTGCTACTGAGCATTAGTTCTGGGAATGACGGTCGACTATGCATTGTCATTGGAGATTTTCAATCGGTTTTATACCCTGACTTTGGGACAATAGATGTCTGATAGGATGAATAGGTTGCTTAACCTGGCGGATGGAGGATGAATTAGATGTGGGGATGAAGAAGAACGGGAAGTGCTTGTAGAATGGGTTAGATTGACGTTTTTGGGGATGTCTGTCGATGGGCATTGGTAGTGGGCATGGTTTTTCGTGGTCAAGGGCATCGAAAGATGGCACTGGGCGTACCTGTCGACGATAGCATTTTGATGGTCCTGGCCAGTGTCCTGGGTTCCATGCTGACAGTCACAGCATCGAAATATGCTACAGAGCATTTTTGGTTCTGGGAATGACTGTCGACTATGCATTGATAGTACTGGGAATGGTTTTTCGTGGTCGAAATATCGATAGAACTGGGTTACCTATCGACGTACGACTTTTTGATGGTCCTGGGCGCCATGTTGAAAGTCACAGCATCGAAATATGCCACTGAGCATCTATAGTTCTGGTAATGACTATCGACTATAGCATTGATAGTACTGGGCATGGTTTTTCATGGTCGAAACGTCAATGGCACTGGGTGTACCTTTCGATGTACTCATTATAGCATTGATGGTTTCGGGAATAACTGCCAACGGACGACAGCATCGGAATACTACTGGTCATTGTTGCTTAGCTAGATGGGTGCTAGTGGTAAGCATCGGAATATCGATGGCACTCGGCGTACCTGTCGACGTACGATAGCATTTTGATGGTCCTGGGCATGGCTGCTGACACTCACAGCATCGAAATATGCTACTAAGCATTGGTTCTGGGAATGACGGTCGACTATTGATAGTACGGGGAATGGTTTTTCGTGGTCGAGGGGATCGCCACTGGGCGATAACTAACAGCTTCAAGGCATTGATCATTTCCGGTTCTGGGAATGACTGCTGACAGGCGACAGCATCGGTACTGGGCATAGCTAGGAGTGCCTGTGGTAAGCAATGATGGCTCTGGACAGTCGGTGGATGATGGACGATGGATGATTGAATCAGAAGAGGTGTGACAAACAGTAGATGTACTTACGGTTTCTTTATTCTTCTGCGATTTCTGAAGCACGCTTTCAAGCCAGGCCCACTGACCGTATGGATCATCGCCGGAAAACAACCCAGCGTACAGATTCGTATTGAGCGCCACAATCCGCAGCTTCTGCTCCTTCTGCTCTATCGTATAGTAACCACCTAAAATCAGAAAAACAAATCTTCAGACAAAAGTTACTAAAGATACTCGTCCCCATGCAAATGCTATTCAAATCTATGCCCATTATAAGATTGTCTTCCTTGTTTATGAATTATACATTTTCGTCGCTATATTGCTTTAGGGTCTCCAAGGTGACCTAATCCATTGTTACCAATCTAATATACATTCTTCATTGTTCCCAACTACAATATAATATAAAAAGTTATTGCCCCATATTTTATCACGGAAGAAAAGTTTTGATATGAAAAATCGGATATTGGACGTTCTATTATTAGATATTGTAATGCAATTATTAGATATCGGAATACTAATCGAAGCAATTAGTGAAGTTGCGGGAGAACTTTGTTATAGAAACAAAATAATTAGTGGTAGGTAACGTATTCGTAGTTTATTAGGGTAGGTAAGCTGAGTTCCATCGATATTTCGTTGCTTACCACAAGCACCCATCTTGCTAAGCAATACTGCCCAGTGATATTCCGATGCTGTCGACCGTCGGCAGCCATTCCCAGAACCATCAATGGTATATTGCGTCGATAGGTACACCCAGTGCCATTTCGACCATTTCGGCTTGGGAGACCCCAGAGACGTAGCAAAACGGCCAGAGAAGCTATAGACAGAAAGACCTCAGTCTAGTGGCTGCACTTTCGTTGAAAAGATGGCGTAAAAGCCATGATGGCATAATTGAAGGAAATCATCAAAAACTACTCCTTTTACCCCTTTTTCATCACTCCCACTGATGGAACTGGGAGTACCTATCGATGTACGGCATTTTGATGGTCCTGGGCGCCATGATGAGAGTCAAAGCATCGAAATATCGATGCTACCGAGCATTTATGGTTCTGGGAATGACTGTCGACTGTGAATAGCATTGATAGTACTGGGCACGGTTTTTCAAGGTCGAAATGTCAATGGCACTGGGTGTACCTGTCGACGTACGCATTATAGCATTGTTGGTTCTGAAATTGGCTGCCGACGGTGGACAGCATCGGAATATTACTGGGCAGTTTCCGCTTCTTTTGAGCCGTCTTTCTACGGAATCTTAAGACATCTTTCTACGGAGACTTAAGACATCTTTCTACGGAATCTTAAGCCCTACAAAACTGCAGTTTCCGCTTCTTTTGAGCCGTCTTTCTACGGAATCTTAAGACTTTTTCTACGGAATCTTAAGCCCTACAAAACTGCAGTTTGAGCTTCTTTTGAGCCGTCTTTCTACAGAATCTTAGGACATCTTTCTACGAAATCTTAAGACATCTTTTAACGGAGACTTAAGACATCTTTCTACGGAATCTTAAGCCCTACAAAACTGCAGTTTCCGCTTCTTTTGAGCCGTCTTTCTACGGAATCTTAAGACATCTTTCTACTGAATCGTAAGACATCTTTCTACGGAGACTTAAGACATCTTTCTACGGAATCTTAAGCCCTACAAAACTGCAGTTTCCGCTTCTTTTGAGCCGTCTTTCTACGGAATCTTAAGACATCTTTCTACTGAATCGTAAGACATCTTTCTACGGAGACTTAAGACATCTTTCTACGGAATCTTAAGCCCTACAAAACTGCAGTTTCCGCTTCTTTTGAGCCGTCTTTCTACGGAATCTTAAGACATCTTTCTACTGAATCGTAAGACATCTTTCTACGGAGACTTAAGACATCTTTCTACGGAATCTTAAGCCCTACAAAACTGCAGTTTCCGCTTCTTTTGAGCGTCTTTCTACGGAACTTAAGACATCTTTCTACGGAATCTTAACACATCATTCTACTGAATCTTAAGACATCTTTCTACGGAATCTTAAGACATCTTTCTACGGAATCTTAAGACATTTTTCTACGGAATCTTAAGACATCTTTCTACGGAATCTTAAGACTTTTCTACGGAATCTTAAGCCCTACAAAACTGCAGTTTGAGCTTCTTTTGAGCCGTCTTTCTACAGAATCTTAGGACATCTTTCTACGAAATCTTAAGACATCTTTTAACGGAGACTTAAGACATCTTTCTACGGAATCTTAAGCCCTACAAAACTGCAGTTTCCGCTTCTTTTGAGCCGTCTTTCTACGGAATCTTAAGACATCTTTCTACTGAATCGTAAGACATCTTTCTACGGAGACTTAAGACATCTTTCTACGGAATCTTAAGCCCTACAAAACTGCAGTTTCCGCTTCTTTTGAGCCGTCTTTCTACGGAATCTTAAGACATCTTTCTACTGAATCGTAAGACATCTTTCTACGGAGACTTAAGACATCTTTCTACGGAATCTTAAGCCCTACAAAACTGCAGTTTCCGCTTCTTTTGAGCGTCTTTCTACGGAACTTAAGACATCTTTCTACGGAATCTTAACACATCATTCTACTGAATCTTAAGACATCTTTCTACGGAATCTTAAGACATCTTTCTACGGAATCTTAAGACATTTTTCTACGGAATCTTAAGACATCTTTCTACGGAATCTTAAGACTTTTTCTACGGAATCTTAAGCCCTACAAAACTGCAGTTTGAGCTTCTTTTGAGCCGTCTTTCTACAGAATCTTAGGACATCTTTCTACGAAATCTTAAGACATCTTTTAACGGAGACTTAAGACATCTTTCTACGGAATCTTAAGCCCTACAAAACTGCAGTTTCCGCTTCTTTTGAGCCGTCTTTCTACGGAATCTTAAGACATCTTTCTACTGAATCGTAAGACATCTTTCTACGGAGACTTAAGACATCTTTCTACGGAATCTTAAGCCCTACAAAACTGCAGTTTCCGCTTCTTTTGAGCGTCTTTCTACGGAACTTAAGACATCTTTCTACGGAATCTTAACACATCATTCTACTGAATCTTAAGACATCTTTCTACGGAATCTTAAGACATCTTTCTACGGAATCTTAAGACATTTTTCTACGGAATCTTAAGACATCTTTCTACGGAATCTTAAGACATCTTTCTACGGAATCTTAAGACTTTTTCTACGGAATCTTAAGCCCTACAAAACTGCAGTTTGAGCTTCTTTTGAGCCGTCTTTCTACGGAATCTTAGGACATCTTTCTACGAAATCTTAAGACATCATTCTACGGAATCTTAAGACATCATTCAACGGAATCTTAAGACACTGCGCTATGAAGTGGTAGAAGCACGAGAATTAGTAGAGGGCAAACCCATAGTCTTCGTACTGCTCCCCCTTTATTTAAAAACATATTTCCCAAAAGTACAATAGAGTTCTAAATAAGTGTATAATAAGATTTTAAAATATGAGGGACGTAGTGTAAAGAAAAAAGAAGCGGTGGGGGAGAAAACTGGGGAGGTTATCAGCGTTAAGGTTGGTAAACACGAGATAACTTGCTGTTTATGTGTCCAGGCGCTTAATTACTGTGTACAATGCGATCTCCAATGGTTTAAGCGGAAATGGCCCGGGGGGGGGGGGGTGATGAGTAGAAAGACGCGGGAAGTGGGCTTAAAGAAGAGGAGAAAAAAACCGCAGCACCCTCACAGTCACGAACACGCAACGAAAGCTCCCGTTTTTATTGCGATCGTTAATTATTTTTTATTTTTCCTCGAGGCTGTCAGCACTTCCAACGTTTAATTATGTTAGGGGATCCCCCTCCGTTATTTCACGCACCAAAATTAAACCCACAAAATATTTTTTTTTTTGTTTCAACTTCTTATCTGGAGGATTACAAATGCATCATTTTGTTGGCAGAATGCTATAAGTTGTTCCCTACAGCTAAAGAGCTGTTGATCCAAAAGCAGTAGTAGAGTAGTAGTAGCAGCTCCTCGGCATAAAAAGACGCTATAGCGGCTCATGATTTCGTAGAAAGACGGTATAAGATTTCGTAGAAAGACGGCTCAAAAGAAGCTCAAACTTCAGTTTTTGAGGGCTTAAGATTACGTAGAAAGATGGCTTAAGATTCCTTAGAATGACGGGTTAAAAGAAGAGGAAACTGCAGTTTTTAGGGCTTAAGATTTCGCAGAAAGACGGATCAAAAGAAGCTGCAGTTTTGTGGGGCTGAAGATTTCGTAGTAGGACGGATCAAACGAAGCGGAGACTGCAGTTTTTTTTGCTTAAGATTTCGAAGAAACACGGCTCAAAGTAGCTGCAGTTTTGTGGGGCTCAAGACTCCGTAGAAAGACGGCTTAAGATTCCGTAGAAAGACGGCTCAAAACTGCAGTTTTGTACGGCTTAAGATTTTGTAGGAAGACGGCTCAAAGAGGCAGCTATTTCGTAGAAAGACGGCTCAAAAGAAGCTCAAACAAGAGTTTTTTAGGGCTTAAGATTTCGTAGAAAGACGCCTCAGTAGATGCTGCAGTTTCGTAGAAAGACGGCTCAAAAGAAACTGCAGTTTTGTGGGGCTGGTTTCCAGAGTAATAGCGACTGTTTAATCCACTTTTTAGGGTAAAAACCGGTCAAAATTCGGATGAACTTCTATCAGTGGGGTATTGTGACGGTCCATACATTCCGACAGAACCCATTTCGATTTTTTGTTGTTCACGCTCAAAATTTAGATTGTGGAAATGGGGAATTACTCCTCCCTCTATTACACACGAGCGCCGATAAATTAGGAGACCGGAGATAAACAAGAGATAAAGCAAGTAAGCCGTACGATATATATAATGCGACCCCGGGGTAGTTTAGAAACAACGGAAAACGGAAGGGGTGAGAGCAACGCTCCCTGATTAAAATCAATGTCTTTTATATGCTAATTTATCGCTTTTTTTAATTATTAACTTATTTGTTTATATTATAAATATATTGACTTATGTTATTGCGATACCCTCGACGTCGGGTTTTTCCAGAAAAAAAAAGCAAAAATTTGGAAAATAATTTTTTACAAAAAACTTGGAAAATTTTTCAAAAAAAATTGGAAAATTTTTCGGAAAAAAAAGCGCAAATTTAAAAAAGAAAACTCGGAAAATAATTTTTCACCAAAAAATCGGAAAATTTTTCGGAAAAAAAATAGAAAAATTTAAAAAAAAATAGGAAAATTTTCGGAAAAAAATAGGAAAATTAAAAAAAAAAAGGAAAATTTTTCGGAAAAAAATGCGCAACTTTAAAAAAGAAAACTCGGAAAATAATTTTCACAAAAAACGGAAAATTTTTGAAAAAAAAATTCCCCACCGTTATATTTTCACCTTTGTTGTTAGCTTCCCCTCCTTTATACTTCCCCTCCATTCGTTCTCTCTTTCTACGAGATCATGAGCGCTGCAAAATTGCCACTTCTTTTTAGCCGTCTTTCAACGAAATCTATAACCTTCAAAAACTGCAGTTTTACCTTATTTGAGCCGTCTTTCTACGAAATATAAAGCCCAACAACAACGACGCTTGTTTTGAGCCGCCTTTCTACGAAACTGTAGCTTCTTTTAAGCCGTCTTTCTACGGAACCTTAAGCCGTAATTCTACGAAATCTTGAGCAGACATTCTTCGAAACTGTGGCTTCTTTTAAGCCGTCTTTCTACGAAACTGTAGCTTCTTTTGAGCCATCTTTCTACGAAGTCTTAAGCCCTACAAAACTGCAGTCTCATCTTCTTTTAACACGCCTTTCTAAGGAATTTAACCCGACTTTCTACGAAATATGAACCATCTTTCTACGAAACTGAGGCCTCTTTTAAACCTCTTAAAATTAGGTACAACGATTGCTTAAAAGATGCCTCAGTTACGTAGATAGACAGCTCAAAGCTGCAGTTTTGTGGGGCTCAATATTTCGTAGAAAGACGCCTTAAATTCCGTAGAAAAGCCACAGTTTTTACTAAAAAGTTAAGAAAAAAAGGTTGTCAAAAATGGTTGTAAAATGTTTTATTAATAACCTGTATCATTTCAAAAGCAGATTCCAAATTGAAAATCCTTGTCGGGAAACTCCCAGTTACATAAGGAAAGGGCTCTTAACGGTTTTCTTATCTCATCAATCAACGCTTCACCCTCCCCCTCCCGCCACGTGTCGGGGGGAGGGGGGGGGTCTGAAAAAGGTCTCCTCCAAGCACTTCAAGCATAACTTAACCCGGGGGGGGGGGGGGGTTAACTTTTGAGACTATTCACAGAAAATTCGTTTATATGATGGATCTCTCGTTTCAGCGGGATGTTTTCGCGCGCGGGGGAAAACTCCAGGCGAGAAGGGGTTTCGGTGTTACTCAGCCCCCCCCCCCCCGACACGTGGAAGGGGGGGTGAAAAGTTTGTGAGTTCCTGGGACTTCGACGTCACGGAGTTTGTTTAAAATTTTCCACGGAGCTTAATGTAGCGTTCGTGTACTGCGGTTTTGAACCGATACCCCTCCCCCCCCTTAAAAGAGCCCACGAATCAGAAAATTATAATATAATAATATTTATATACTTAATATATTACATTACCTATATAAAATAAATAAGCTAATAATTTTAAGTACTAGTTTGAAGAGGTATCAACAAAAACTTCCTTAAAGAGAAGTATAGGAGGGGAAGTATTAAAGAGGGGAAGTATAATGGAGGGGAATGTTTTTTGTTTTTAAAAATAATTTTCCGAGTTTTTTTTTTTTTTTTCAAAAAATTTTCCATTTTTTTTTCTTTTGAAAAATTTTCCGAAATGCTGTGAAAAATTCTTTTCCGAGTTTTCTAAAATTTGAACTTTTTTTTCTGAAAAATTTTTTTTTTTCCTTCTTTCGAAAGTGGTCAAGGTAGAAATAATGGGATATTCGCCCAAGAGAGGCCTCGTAAGGCGTGGAGGTATGAAATTTCCCCCTACTAAAATATACTGGTTTGAAGTAATAAAAAAAGTAAAGTAGGAAGACGGATCAAAAGAAGCTGCATTTTTGTAGGGCATTAGATTTCGTAGAAAGAGGGCTTAAAACTCCCCCCTTTTGTCACGACTACCCCCTGCTGCATCCGTCAAAGTTGCTTACAAATTAGTTTATACAAGGAATGTTTGATTTAAAAAAAAATTTTCTCCAGTTCTTTTCGCACTTTTTAAAACTTTTCGAGAAGTTCTAAGTCGACTGAAGAGTCGCCTTGCATAACAAAGTGGTCGAATCGATTTTTCATTTTCCGAGACCACTTTTTTTTTAAGTTTAATCAACATGTAGGGGAGAGAAAAAAAGGAGGTGTCGACGTTGACGAGCGCCATGAGACAAGTTAAGCTGGAAAATGAAGGCGGAAAGTTTAGGTTTAATTAGGCTTCAAGTTTTAGCCGGAGGTGGATGAGATATTCGAGGCTAAGCAGGTGTGTTTAAGCCTCATCTTTTACGATATAGCAGTTCCCAGGGAAAACACGCAATATCGCTGACACCGTAAGACAAACTTTATATCTTCCTAAATAGCTTTGTTTTTTTAGTTCCACTTTAGTCTCGAACCTTCTTTTAACACATTCAACGAATAAATGGACCCCCCCGCTCCCCCCCCCCCCCCACACGCGCGATAAATTTTAGGGAACGGGATTTTTAAGAATTCTGCACCAATGTCCCTTGTGAACAAATCTTCGAAAAACCGTCTTTTCGTGGCTTCAGTTATGATTCTTTTGTTGAATCTTTCTACGGAATCTTCAGCCGTCGTTCTACGAAACTGCAGCATTCTTGAGCCCTACAAAAAAGCTGCTTCTACTGAGCCGTCTTTCTACGAAGCTGTAGCTTCTTTTAAGCCGTCTTTCTACGAAACTGTAGCTTCTTTTAAGCCGTCTTTCTACGAAACTGTAGCTTCTACTGAGCCGCCTTTCTACGGAATCTTGAGCCCCATCTTAAGCCAATTCATTTGAGCCGTCTTTCCACGAAACTGCAGCTTCAATTAAGCCCTCTTTCTACGAAATCTTGAGCAGTCTTTCTACGAAATCCTTTACCGTCTTTCTGCGGAATCTTAAGCTGCCTTTCTACGGAATCCCAAGCCCTACAAAACAGCTGCTTCTTTTGAGCCGTCTTTCTGCGGAATTTTTAGCCGTTTTTCTACGGAATCTTAAGCCGTCTTTCTACGAAATCTTGAGCAGTCAATCTACGATATATTGAGCAGTCTTTCGACGAAACCGCAGCTTCTACAAAGCTGCGGAATCCAAAGACCTACAAAGCAGCTGCTTCTTTTGAGCCGTCTTTCTGCGGAATCTTTAGCCGTCTTTCTACGGAATCTTAAGCCGTCTTTCTACGAAATCTTGAGTAGTCTTTCTACGAAATCTTGAGCCGTCTATCGACCAAACCGCAGCTTCTACAAAGCTGCCTTTCTACGGAATCCCCCTACAAAACTACTGCTTCATTTGAGCCGTCTTTCTACGGAATCTTAACCCGTCTTTCTACGAAACTGATGCTTCACAAACCTTCTTCGTCCGACCTTGACATATGTTCCCCCACTCCAAAGCCATTCCCCTCAAATCACTTTTCTCCAATTAGTCCGATTAAACTCCAACGTTCAATTGACTGTTGTAGATGATTAATCAAGGAGTTAATCTCATTTCTAATTATCACGTGAAGGAATTCTGTGCTGTAATTAAAAGATGACGTCATCAGAGTTTCTTTCACCTGTCGTCTCAAGCGTTGCCTTCGGGAGTACTTTCATATTCGACTAAGAAAAGCCCTATAATAGCTAAATAGACTTGGATTTAAGTTTATGAGGGTTGAGACAATTTAGGGAGGGGTCGGAAAATGGTCACCAGGGGACGGAAGACGTTTTCCCGGAGTAAATGGCGGTTCTACAGCTCGGCAAAACTAAAATCTCCCTTCGGCATAATAAAGTCCATCTTCGGATGAATACTTACGACGTCTTCTTCCCTCCGCAACCCCCGAAGAAAGAGGAAAACGGTCAAATTTCGTCCGAATAGCCGGTGATTTTATTTAATGAAAACCGCAATTCCGCCGGGAATAAGTTTAAATCAGGTCCTATTCTATTAGATTCTAACCGAACCGTATTACCCTAATCCGTGTCTCCCTCTCAATAAACATAAATTCTCATTTAACTCACCAAAATCCAATTTCGTAGATATCTTCAGAAACAAACTCGCGTCGAAAATTTATCAGTTATGACGAGGAACAAATTTTAACTTCCTTAAAGAAGTTATTGGGATACCCTCGGGTTTTTGGGGGTCTTCCAGACCCCAGAGGGTCAAATTGATCTTTACCGATGTCAACTTTGTCTATGGTGCCGGCCGGCCGTCCTTTCCGGAAGACTGTACAGCCACAGTTTTCACCAAATTTTCACCAAAATTTCTTTAGCTGGTGAAGAAGAATGTAACGAGGGCGAATTTTTGAATTTCGAAAAAATGGCGGAGATATATGTCTGTTTGAAATTTTAAAAAATTCGCTGCGGCCGAACCGTTGGTCCGAGAAACGACTCTTTAGGGTCTTTTTATACCGAAAGAAGACCCTTTAGCGTCATTTTATGCAGAGAAACGACTCTTTAGCGCCTTTTTACGCCGAGAAACGTCTCTTTAGCGTCTTTCTGTGCCGAGATATGACCCTTTAGCGTCTTTTTATGCCGAGAAACGACCCTTTTAGCGTTTTGCGTAAGACTGGTTAATTTGACGAACCGAACAGTTTCCTTGTCAAACTAACCGGTTTCTTTGATGAACCGACTGGTTTCTTTGACGAAATAACAGGTTTCCATCCCGATCGACCGGTTTTTTGGACGAACCGACCAGTTTCCTCACTAATCGACCGGATTCTTGAACGAACCGACCAGTTTCCTTGACAAACTGACCGGTTTCTTTGACTAACCGACCGGTTTCTTGGACGAACCGTCCATTTTCCTTACTAATCGACCGGTTTCTTGAACGAACCGACTGGTTTATTTGACAAACCGACCGGTTTCTTGGACGAACCGACCAGTTTCCTTGACAAACTGACCGGTTTTTTTGACTAACCGACCGGTTTCTTGGACGAACCGACCATTTTCCTTACTAATCGACCGGTTTCTTGAACGAACCGACTGGTTTATTTGACAAACCGACCGGTTTCTTGGACGAACCGACCAGTTTCCTTGACAAACTGACCGGTTTCTTTGACTAACCGACCGGTTTCTTGGACGAACCGACCATTTTCCTTACTAATCGACCGGTTTCTTGAACGAACCGACTGGTTTATTTGACAAACCGACCGGTTTCTTGGACGAACCGACCGGTTTCCTCACTAATCAACCGGATTTCATCCCAATCGACTGGTTTCTTTGGCAAACCGACCGGTGTCTCTCCTAATCGACAGTTTTCTTTGACGAAATAACCGGTTTCCTTCCTAATTGACCGTTTTCTTTGACGAATAACCGTTTTCCTTCCTAATCGACCGTTTTCTTTGACGTACCGACCGGTTTCCTTACTAATTAACCGGTTATTTTCTTACTAATCGACTGGTTTTTTGACAAAACACCGGACTTCATGGTAATCGACCGGTTCCATTACTAATCAACCGGTTTCTTTGACGAACCGACCTGTTTATTGACGAACCGACCGGTTTCCATACTAATTGACTGGCTTCTTCGACGTACCGACCGTTAAATTTTTGGTTCTCAAACATACGAAACCTTTAGGGATTTAAATTTTTCAAGGAAGCCTTAAGATCGATCAAAATTTAAATAGTTTGTTGGACTTACTAGTAAGAGAGCGGTTTTCTAAATAATTGACCAGTTTCTTTGACGAACTGACCGGTTATCTTACTAATCAACCGGTTTCTTTGACGAACCGACCGCTTTCCTACATAATTGACCGGTTTCTTAGACAAACCGACCGGTTTCTTACTAATCGACCGGTTTCTTACTAATCGACCGGTTTCTTACACAAACGGACCGGTTTTCTTTCTAATCGACCGTCTTCTTTGACGAACCGACCGCTTTCCTCAATAATTGACCGGTTTCTTTGACGAACTGACCGGTTTCTTTGACGAACCGACCGCTTTCCTCAATAATTGACCGGTTTCTTTGACGAACCGACCGGTTTTCTTACTAATCAACCGATATCTTTGACGAAATGACCGGTTTCCTTACTAATCAACCGGTTTCTTACACAAACAGACCGGTTTTCTTACTAAATGACCGTCTTCTTTGACGAGCCGACCTGTTTAATTGACGAACCGACCGGTTTACATGACGAACCGACCGGTTTCCATACTAATTGACCGGCTTCTTCGACGTACCGACCGTTAAATTTTTGGTTCTCAAACATACGAAACCTTTGGGGATTTAAATTTATCAAGGAAGCCTTAAGATCGATCAAAATTTGAAGTATTCTCCATCTACATGAGAATGTTTCGAGTAGAATATTTGTGTTTAGGGCCCTTTCTTATCTGGAGGGACGAAACTCGACGTCTCTATCTCCGGACTTTATGGGAAGTTTGGAAGGGCCGCTTGCTCGATTTCGGCTTAAACATTGATTACACAAGACCCCCCCCCCTTTCCATGGTTTAAACTTCCTGATTGCTCCGCCATTTAAGCCAATCTACATGTTCAACAGATTTAAAAACAGATTTGAAAAAAAAAATAAACTTTTGTTTTCACTTTTTCCACGTGTACACTTTTCACCCCCCCCCCACCACGTGTAACACCCCCCCCCCACGTGAATCCCCCTCACCCCCTCCCCGGACCACCCTTAAACAAAAACACATTTAAAACCGTTTTAATTCATGGCGTCATCTGGCATGAATGTATATGAGCCTCGGACTCACATGTTTTAAGAGGAAGCGAATATATCATTATGCAAATTCCTATGTAGACAACGAAAAATATGAAAAAAAAAAAAAAGTCGCCTTTTTTTCCATACCTATTTTGCATGGCGATTGTCCCCGTTGTTAATACCCTAACCATTTAAAATTTCGAAGCCGCCGAATTATTTTATTAAATAATTTTTTTCACATGAAAGTATGGCCGAAAAAAGCCCTAGATTCGTAGAAAACTAGATAAAAACTCCGTAGTTTCGTAGAAAACTGAATAAAAACTAAGTAGTTTCGTAGAAAACTGGATAAAGACTAAGTAGTTAGGTAGAAATCAGGCTAGAAACTTCGTAGTTTCGTAGAAACACAGGTTTGAAACTACGTAGTTTCGTAGAAACGCAGGTTAGAAACTCCGTAGTTTCATAGAGAAGGAGGTTATAGCCACGTAGTATCGTAGAATAATGGGTAAAACTAATTAGTTAGGTAGAAAACCCGGTAGAGACTCCGAAGTTACTTAGAAAAAGGCCTAGAAACTCCGTAGTTTCGTAGAGAAGGAGGCTACAGCCACGTAGTATCCCAGAAAACTGCGTAGAAACTCCGTAGTTTCGTAGAAACACAGTTTAGAAACTCCGTAGTTTCGTAGAAACACAGTTTAGAAACTCCGTAGTTTCGTAGAAACACAGTTTAGAAACTCCGTAGTTTCGTAGAAACACAGTTTAGAAACTCCGTAGTTTCGTAGAAACACAGTTTAGAAACTCCGTAGTTTCGTAGAAACACAGTTTAGAAACTCCGTAGTTTCGTAGAAACACAGTTTAGAAACTACGTAGTTTCGTAGAGAAGGAGGTTATAGCCACGTAGTATAGTATAAAAATGGATAAAAACTAAGAAGTTCGTAGAAACAGGCTGGAAACTCCGTAGTTTCGTAGAAACACAGGCTAGAAACTCCGTAGTTTCGTAGAAACACAGGCTAGAAACTTAGAAACTCCGTAATTTCGTAGAGAAGGAGGTTATAGCCACGTAGTATAGCATAAAAATGGATAAAAACTAAGAAGTTCGTAGAAACACAGGCTAGAAACTCCGTAAAACACAGGCTCGGAACTCCGTAGTTTCGTAGAAACAAAGGCTAGAAACTCCGTAATTTCGTAGAGAAGGAGGTTATAGCCACGTAGTATAGCATAAAAATGGATAAAAACTAAGTAGTTCGTAGAAACACAGGCTAGAAACTCCGTAAAACACAGGCTCGGAACTCCGTAGTTTCGTAGAAACACAGGTTAGAAGCTCCGTAGTTTCTTAGAAACGCAGGTTAGAAACTCCGTAGTTTAGTAGAGAAGGAGGCTATAGCCACGTATTAACGCAGAAAACCGGCTAGAAACTCCGTAGTTTCGTAGAAAGCAGGCTAGAAACTCCAAAGTTACGTAGAAAAAGGGCCAGAAACTCCGTAGTATGGAGTTTTTATCCTGTTCTCTACGAAACTACGGAGTTTTTACCTGTTTTTCTACGAAACTACGGAGTTTTTAGCCCCTTTTCTACGAAACTATAAGTAGTTTCGAAAGGCTAAGGTTTTTAGCCAGTTTTCTACCATTTCGGTTGAAGTGGCTATAGCCTCCTTCTCTACGAAACTACGGAGTTTCTAGGTTTCTAGCCCGTTTTCTACGAAACTACAGAGTTTTTATCCTGTTCTCTACGAAATTACGGAGTTTCTAGCTCTTTTTCTACGTAACTTTGGAGTCTCTAGCCCGATTTATTCCTAACTACTTAGTTTTTAGCCATTTTTCTACGATACTACGTGGCTATAACCTCCTTCTATACGACACTACGGAGTTTCGTAGAAAACAGGCTAGAATCTCCTGAGTTTCGTAGAACTCAGGCTAGAAAATCCGAAGTTACGTAGAAAAAGGGCTATAAACTCCGTAGTTTCGTTTAAAGAAAGCTACCAAAGCCGTAGTTCGCCAGAAAACAGGCAAGAAACTCCGTAGTTTCGTAGAAAACGGGATAGGAACTTCGTAGTTTGAGTAATTCATGATTGATTTGAGTAATTTTGAGGTTCTAGCAAAAATAAAAAAGGTTTACAGGAGGTAATATTGGTTATTAGACTGTCGATATCGAAGGCCGTTAGTTTTAACAGCGGGCAGTGCCTTCTATATTAAGCCGTAAACAATGATGGTTACGAGATCGTAAATCCGTCCATGTAATTACTCCAATTAAAACGAGAGGCGTGGGAGTTAAAATTCCTCTTACCTTTGTTGAAGGTGTGGATGGCCTCCGTGGGGAGCCACTGTCGCCAGTAATGGCCGACGTCCTTGAAACCGAGTCTTTCGCCTGGACTCGAACCCGGGTCGTTGTGACCCAAAACGGGGAAGACGAACTGCGAGGAGAACGTCGTCGAAAGTAAATGCGTTAAGTTCTGAAGGGCGTGGACTTGCATGTCGGACGACTGCCCGCTCGCTGTACCAGATAGACCGTCCCTGGAATAATAAAAAATAAAAGTTAGAATCAATAATAGTATGTTGGACATACTAGTAAGAGAGCGGTTTTCATACTAATCAACCGGTTTCTTAGACGAACTGACCGGTTTTCTTACTAATCGACCGGTTTCTATGACAAACCAACCGGTTTTCTTACTAATCGACTGGTTTCTTTGACAAACCAACAGGTTTTTTTTTACTAATCGACCGGTTTCTTTGACGAAATAACCGGGTTCCTTCATAATCGACCGTTTTCTTTGACGATCTGACGTGTTTTCTTACTAATTGACCGTTTCCTTTGACGAAATAACCGGTTTCCTTCCTAATCGATCGGTTTCCTTGACGAAATAACCGGTTCCTTCATAATCGACCGTTTTCTTAGACGAACTGACCGGTTTTCTTACTAATCGACCGGTTTCTTTGACGAATCGACCGGTTTCTTTGACGAAATAACCGGGTTCCTTCATAATCGACCAGTTTCTTTGACGAACTGACCTGTTAACTTCCTTAAAGAAGTTATTGCGATACCCTCGACGTCGGGTTTTTGGGGAAGGGTCTTCCAGACCCCGGAGGGTCAAATCGAATATGATCTTTACCGATCTCAACTTTGTCTGTGGTGCCGGCCGGCCGTCCGGCCGTCCGGCCGTCCGGCCGTCCGTAGCATTTTTTTCCGGAACACTTTACGGCCACAGTTTTCATCCGATTTTCACCAAATTTTTACACAAATTTCTTTAGCCGGTGATGAAGAATGTAACGAGGGGGATTTTTGAATTTCGAAAAAATGGCGGAGATATGTCTGTTTGAAATTTTAAAAAATTCGCTGCGGCCGAACCGTTAATCCGATTTTCACCAAATTTTCACCAATTACTCCTTATATTTTTTAAGAATTTTGGTGCAAAAAAATTGCCACTTTTTAAATTACTATTTTTATTAGTAGGGAGAAATTTCGTACTTCTACCCTTTACGAGAGGCACATCCCTAGGCCAAAGAGCCCATTATTTCTACCTCGACACTTAAAAAATTTTTCGAAAAAAAGAACTTAAAAATTTTTCAAAAAAATAAAAAAAAAAGAAGAAAAAACCCGGAAAATTTTTCGAAAAAAAAATTTTTTTTTACACAAAAAAACTTAGAAAATTTTTCGAAAAAAGAACTTAGAAAATTTTTCGAAAAAAAAAAATATAAATAAATAAATAAATAAAAAAAAAAAAAAAAAAAAAAAAAAAAAGGAAAACCCGGAAAGTTTTTCGAAAAAAACTTTGAAAATTTTTTGAAAAAAAAAAATTTTGTTTTTCGGACAAAAAAAACTTAGAAAATTTTTCGAAAAAAAGAACTTAGAAAATTTTTCGAAAAAAAAAAAAAAAAAAAAAAAGCCCGAAAATTTTTCGAAAAAACTAACTTGGAAAATTCTCCTTTATACTTTCCCTCCCTACTACATCCCCTTCCTTTATACTTTCGTTCCCTTATACTTCCCCCTCCATTATACTTCCCCCTCTGTTATACTTTCCCCTTCCTTATACTTTCCCCTCCGTTATACTTCCCCCTCCTTATACTTCCCCTCCCATATTACACTTCCTACTCCGTTATACTTCCCCCTCCGTTATACTTCCCCTCCCACATACTTCCCACTCCGTTATACTTCTCCTCCCATATACTTCCCCTCCTATATAGATACTTCTCTTTAAGGAAGTTCCCGTCGGGGCCAGCTCCAGACCAGTACTTTCTTACTAATTGACCGTTTCCTTTGACGAAATAACCGGTTTCCTTCCTAATCGACCGGTTTCCTTACTAATCGACCTGTTTCTTTGACGAACTGACCGGTATTCTTACTAATCGACCGGTTTCTTTGACGAATCGACCGGTTTCTTTGACGAATCGACCGGTTTCTTTGACGAACGGACCGGTTTCCTTCCTAATCGACCGGTTTCTTTGACAAATTGACCGGTTTTTTTAGGAATCGACCGGTGTCTTTGACGAATCGACCGGTTTCTTTGACGAATCGTCCGGTTTCCTTACTAATCGACCGGTTAGTGTACTAATCGGCCGGTTTTCCTCAATAACTGACCGGTTTATACTTAAAAACCGCAGAGCCAACCATATTTCACCTTACCAACGGTCCTACCTGTCCATCGAAAAAGGTCAACATTCATCTCACTTCTTCCAAAATTCATTCCCATGTTTTGCTTTTATATTTAATCTTAAATACTAATTGGAAGAAAGGCAACAGGTGCGCGTGAAAAGTTTTGTAGGGGAAAATTTAATTGTGTTTAATGCATTGTCCCAACTTTGCTCCACCTGTTTTGAATAAAATTACGTGAGAAATGAAGGTGGAAAACTATGTTATTATTTTATTACGATTCATGTTTAAGTTTATAAGAAAGGGAGTGCTTAAAACTTGGGTTTTATCACTTCCGATGTGGGCTGCCAAAAGTAATAGTTGGATGAAAAATGGGAACTTAAGATTTTCTAATATGATCATTCATCATATATTAGTCGAACAGGGGTAACTAACGACCGGTTGCAACCGACAAACTTGCTAATCGACCGGTTACCCTGTCGAACCTACCGGTTTCCCTGTCGAACCTACCGGTTTCACTGTCGAGCCGTCCGGTTTCCCAGACGAACCGCCGCGCCGGTCTCCCAGACGAACTGTCCGGTTTCCGACCGGTTTCACTGTCAAACCGACAATTTACCCTGTCGAAAGGACCGGTTTTCCTGTCAAACCGTCCGGTTTCCAACCGGTTTCACTGTCAAACTGACCGGTTTTCCTGATGAAAAGACCTGTTTTCCTGTCGAAACGACTATTTACGAACCGTCCGGTTTCCCAGACGAACCGTCCGGTTTCCCAGACGAACCGTCCGGTTTCCCAGACGAACCGTCCGGTTTCCCAGACGAACCGTCCGGTTTCCCAGACGAACCGTCCGGTTTCCCTGTCGAACTGTCCGGTTTCCCTAACGAACCGACCAGTTACCACCGACAGAGGGCGGGTATATACCTAAAGATAAACTCCCGGTTTCACTGTCGAACCGACCAGTTACCCTGTCAAACCAAGCGGTTTCCCTGTCGAACCGACCGTTTTCACTGTCAAACCGACCGGTTTTCCTGATGAAAAGACCTGTTTCCCTGTCGAAACGACTATTTACCCCGTCGAACCGACCGGTTTCCCAGACGAACCGCCCGGTTTCCCTAACGAACCGACCAGTTACCACAGACAGAGAGCTGTTATAAATGATCGTAATGAGAGTAAGCTTTCGGGTGTATACCTAAAGATAAACTCCGGTTTCCCTGTCAAACCGTCCCGTTTTCCTGTCAAACCGTCCCGTTTTCCTGTCAAACCGACCGGTTTCACTGTCAAACCGACCGGTTTCCCAGACGAACCGACCTGTTTCCCAGACAAACCGACCTGTTTCACTGTGGAACCGACCATTTACCCTGTCGAACCGACCTGTTTCACTGTGGAACCGACCATTTACCCAGTCGAACTGACCTGTTTCACTGTCGACCGACCGGCTTCACTGTCGTACCGACCGGTTTTACTGTCAAACCGTCCGGTTTCCCAGACGAACCGACCTGTTTCGCTGTCGAACCGATCTGTTTCACCTGTTTCCCTGTCGAAACGACCGGTTACCTTGTCGAACCGACCGGTTACCGTGTCGAAACGACCGGTTTCCCTGTCAAACCGACCTGTTGCCCTGTCGAACAGATCAGTTACCACCGACAGAGATCTATCATATATGATATTTCGATACCTAATGGAAAATTTAGGTTTGTTAATATGATAAAAGGAAATAACTTCCGGAGGATATGAGATAGTAGGCCGAAAAATGCTTTAAAGGGGGTTAAAAAAATCGCTGAAGCCTCATATAAACTTGAGATAAGCGCAAATTTACCTTGAGCGTAATCTTTGGGGTGTATACCTAAAGATAAACTCATAAGAGTTTAGCTCTAATTAAAAAGACCCCTCATCTTCTGACTTACGGTGTAAACACCTGAAATCGTTTTAGTTTGAGTTAGTCGTACTTAAAGAATGTAAATGGCCTTTTTAAAAAAACGTTAAACAGAAAAATATCTCGAGGTGCTCTTATACAATCAAGAAATTCCAAAATGCCTCAAGTTAACCGCTTTTTTATTTAATGGACTCTCCGGCATTTTCTTCACAGCAGCCTGTTTTAATGAAAGTATCAAGAAAATCTGTCGGTTATCCCGTTTCTAGGGTACAATCAATCGGCTATCAAAAAATTGATCGTTTAACAAGAAGGCGGATGTTAAAGGAACCGGTCGGTTCGTCAAAGAAGCAGGTCGATAAGTAAGAAAACCGGTCGGTTTGTCAAAGAAACTGGTCGATTTGTAAGAAAACCGGTCATTTTGTCAAAGAAACCGGTCGATTAGTAAGGAAACCGGTTGGTTTGTCAAAGAAACGGTCGACTTGTAAGAAAACCGGTCATTTTGTCAAAGAAACCGGTCGATTAGTAAGGAAACCGGTCGGTTAGTAAGGAAACCGGTCGGTTAGTAAGGAAACCGGTCGGTTAGTCAAAGAAACCGGTCGATTGGTAAGGAAACCGATCGGTTCGTCAAAGAAAGCGGTCGGTACGTCAAAGAAACCCGACGATATAACGACTGTTTAGCTGACAAAATGGCTTTCTAACCGCTGTCTAGCTAAAATTTTGCAGAGCTAACGACTTTTCAGCAGCCAATTATTGGATGTAAAGAGCATTCAGATGACAATATGACGACCTTTAGCCCACAGTGCCGATTTTGTGGGGGAAACCGGTCGGTTAGTCAGAGAACCCAGTCGATTAGTAAGGAAACCGGTCGGTTCGTCAAAGAAACCGGTCGGTCGACAAAGAAACTGGTCGGTACGTCATAGAAACCAGACGATATAACGACTGTATAGCTGACAATTCGGCAGTCTAGCTTCAGTTTGGATAAATGCATACCAAGCTAACGTCTTATTAGCAGCCAATGAGAAGACATAACGACCCCTTATTTCGACATAACGACTGTTTAGCTGACAATATGACGATGTAATGACCATTGAGATGACATTATGTCTAGCAGACTACAAAAAGATATATCGACATCTTATAACGATATAACGACTGTTTAGCTGACAATATGGCGTTCTAACCGCTATCTAGCTAAAAGTCTACTGAGCTAACGACTTTTCAGCAGCCATAAGTGGATGTAAGGAGCATTCAGATGAAAATATGACGATCTTTAGCCCTCAATGCCGATTTTGTGGGGGGGGGGGAAACAAAGTTAATTTCCACAAATTTGAAAATTGGTTGTCGTCATTTATGATATTAATCTTGTTTAGAAGAATGCGAGAAAAAAGAAATTTTTACTCATTTATTAGCGAAATTTTTTTTTCCATCCGGGTTGAAGGGAGACAGCTGCCACAATCACAGTTTTTCTGTTGCTGGCATTGCGGGGAGGGGGAGGGGGGGCTTTTCAGAAACGAATGCTCCCGAATATGGGAGAACATTAGAACCGTTGGAAATAAATAGGGGCGTCCGGGAGTCCATTTGTAACCTCCGAGAGCACGTTTTGAAATCATTTGTTATCAAAAATCCACCATCCCCGGTTACATTTCGACATCATTCCCGCCCTTTAGCAACATTAACCGGTGGGGTTTTAGTTACCCGTGGACCCCTCTGTATTTATAGTATAAAATATACGTCGATTTTACACGGAGGATTAGGACGTTTGTCAGACGTTGATCCCCAATGATGAATGATGATTGTTTTCCCTAAAATATGTTCTTCTAACACCCGCAACTCTAATCCTAACGGCCTCTCCGCAGATTCATAGATATGCTGTAGTTTCGTCTTAATGGATGATTTGGATCTTCGTTTTCTCTTCAGCTAAACAGTCGTTAGGTGGACTTGCGTTTAGCTAAACAGCGGATAGACTACCATTGACAGTCGTATAATCTGGAGTCATCTAGACCGGTTTCTTTGACGAATCGCCCGGTTTCTTTGACGAACCGACCGGTTTCTTTGACAAAACGAAAGGTGTTCTTACTAATCGACCGGCTTCTTTGACGAACCGACCGGTTTCTTTGACAAAACGACCGGTTTTCTTACTAATCGACGGGTTTCTTTGACGAACCGACCGGTTTCTTTGACAAAACGACCGGTTTTCTTACTAATCGACGGGTTTCTTTGACGAATCGCCCGGTTTCTTTGACGAACCGACCGGTTTCTTTGACAAAACGAAAGGTGTCCTTACTAATCGACCGGTTTCCTTCCCAATTGACCGGCTTCTTTGACGAACCGACCGGTTTCTTAGACAAAACGACCGGTTTTCTTACTAATCGACGGGTTTCTTTGACGAACCGACCTGTTTCTTTGATGAAGCTAAACCGTCGTTATAACGTTATATGGTGTCGATATATATTCTTGTAGTCTGCTAGACAGTCGTTACATCGACATACTGTCATCTGAATGGACATTATATCGCCATATTCTAAGCTAAACAGTTATTATCGACATACTGTCATCTGGATCGTCATTAAATCGTCATATTCTCAGCTAAACAGTCGTTATATCGACATAAGAGGTGGTTACATCTGCTAAACAGTCGCTAGCTCGTTTTACATGTAGCTAAATATCGGCTAGACTGTCATAGCACCAGCTAAACAGTCATTATATCGACTTAGTGTCATCTTGATCGTCAATATATCGTCATATTGTCAGCTAAACAGTCGTTATATCGTTATAAGGTGTCGTTATATCTTTTTGTAGTCTGCTAAACAGTCGTTATATCTACATACTTTCATCTGAATGGTCATTATATCGCCATATTCTCAGCTAAACAGTCGTTATATCGACATGCTGTCATCTGGATCGTCATTATTTCGTCATATTGTCAGCTAAACAGTCGTTATATCGACATACTATCTTCCGAATGGTCATTGTATCCGTCATATTTTCTGCTAAACAGTCATTATATCGTCATAAGAGGTGGTTACGTCTTTTTATTGGCTGCTAAACAGTCGCTAACTCGTCTTACATTTAGCTAATCATCGGCTAGACTGCCATATCATCACCTTAACAGTCGTTATATCGAAATATTGTCATCTGAATGGTCAATATATCGTAATTTGCCTGCTAAACAGTCGTTATATCGTCATATTGTCAGATAAACAGTCGTTATATCGTCATATGTCAGCTAAACAGTCGTTATGAGATGGTTACATCTTTTAATTGGCTGCCAAGCAGTCGGTAGCTCGTCTTACATTTAGCTAAACATCGGCTACACTGCCATATCAACAGCTCAACTGTCGTTATATCGACCTACAGTCATCTGGATGGTCATTATATCGTCATATTGTCAGCTAAACAGACGTTATATCGACATGCTGTCATCTGGATCTTCAATATATCGTCATAGTGACAGATATACAGTCGTTTGCTCGTCACAAAAAAGTTCTCCTGACACCCAGAAAGTCTATCGTCGCCATTTCTGAGTCAACTGTCATCCACTCACCCAGTCCACAAGACGAATTCGATGTTATCGCCATGTTTTGCCCTCATCGCTTTCGCAGCTGAGTGAATGAGGTCCCAGGGAGAGTCGCAGTTGTAGTCTCCGTAACGTCCGGGCCTCCTGTTCGGCTGGCTATTCGTCCTCCAGCAGTCTGAAAAGAAAAGCCCTTCGTTAAAATACTTCAAAAACGCCTAATCAATGGCCACTCTTTAATTACTAGGACTCGAGTTTAAGTTTGAATAGAGAATCGATTTCCCCCACGAACGCTCCCGCGAAACTATTCATCCGCCAATTAGTTGCCCCTACAGTTAATTAATAACTTAAGTTTGACAACACCACCAATGGAGTTTCCACAAATTATTTAAAACAATTTTTTAAATATTAAAGTTCACTTTGATAATAAGCTAGTTTTTACCAAAACAGCGGGATATTTAGCTAGTTTATACCCTAAAAGTTGGATTGATTAGCTAGTTTTTACCATACGAATTGGATAATTAGCTAGATTTCAGCTAGTTTATACCCTAAAAGTTCTATTGATTAGCTAGTTTTTACCATACGAATTGGATAATTAGCTAGTTTTCACAAAAACAGCGTGATATTTAGCTAAATTATACCCTAAGAATATACCATACGAATTGGATAATTTGTAATGAACCCATATGTCCATATGTTTTAATTCATTCATTATAAAATATTTAATAAGAATATAAAATATAAAATATTTGAAGTGTTAACTTACATTTTGGCGCAAAATATTTAAAGTGTTAACTTACATAATTAGCTAGTTTTCATCAAAACAGCGGGCTATTTAGCTAGTTTATACCCTAAAAGTTCGATTGATTAGCTAGTTTTTACCAAATCTGCGGACTATCTAGCTATTTGCCCAAAAAGTTGAATTATTTGCTAGTTTTACACTGAAAGTGGATAATTCGCTACTTTTTACCATAAGAATTGGATAATTAGCTAGTTTTTCACCAAAACAGCGGGATATTTACATAGTTTAAACCCTACAAGTGGGATTGATTAGCTAGTTTTTACCATACGAATTGGATAATTTGCTAGTTTTACCCTGAAATTTGGATAGTTCGCTACTTTTTACCATAAGAATTTGATAATTAGCTGGTTTTCACCAAAGCAGCGGGATATTTAGCTATTTTTACCCTAAAAGTTGGATAATAAGCTAGTTTTTACCAAAACAGCGGGATATTTAGCTAGTTTATAACCTAAAAGTTCGATTGATTAGCTAGCTTTTACCATACGTATTGGATAATCAGCTAGTTTCACCATACGAATTGGATAATTAGCTAGTTTTCAGCAAGTTTATACCATAAAAGTTGGATTGATTAGCTAGTTTTTACCATACGAATTGGATAATTAGCTAGTTTTCACCAAAACAACGGGATATTTAGCTAGTTTATACCCTAAAAGTTCGATTGATTAGCTAGTTTTTACCAAATCTGCGGACTATCTAGCTATTTTTGCCCAAAAAGTTGAATTATTTGCTAGTTATACGCTGAAAGTTGGATAGTTCGCAACTCTTTACCATAAGAATTGGATAATTAGCTAGTTTTCACCAGAACAGCGGGATATTAAGCTAGTTTATACCCTAAAAGTTGGAGAGATTAGCTCGTTTTTATCGTAAAAGTCGGATAACTAGCTCGTTTTCACCAAAGCAGCGGGATATTTAGTTATTTTTACCCTAAAAGTTGGATAATTTGCTAGTTTTTCCCTGAAAGTTGGATAATTCGCTACTTTTTACCATAAGAATTGGAGAATTAGTAGTTTTACCCTAAAAATTGCATGATTACCTAGTTTTCACCAAAAACGCGGGATATTTAGCTATTTTTACCCTAAAAGTTGGATAATTTGCTAGTTTCACCCTAAAAGTAGGATAATTTGCTAGTTTTAAAGTAAAAGTTGGATAATTGGCTAGTTTTACCCTAAAAGTTTGATAATTCGCTCTTTTTTACCATAAGAATTGGAGAATTAGTAGTTTTCACCCTAAAAATTGCATGATTACCTAGTTTTCACCAAAAAACGCGGGATATTTAGCTATTTTTACCCTAAAAGTTGGATAATTTGCTAGTTTTACCCTAAAAGTTGGATAATTTAAACTAAAAGTTGGATAATTTGCTAGTTTTACCCTAAAAGTTGGGTAATCTGCTAGTTTACCCTAAAAGTTGGATAATTTAAACTAAAAGTTGGATAACTTGCTAGTTTTACCCTAAAAGTTGTGTAATCTGCTAGTTTTACCCTAAAAGTTGGATAATCTGCTAGTTTTACCCTAAAAGTTGGATAATTTGCTAGTTTTACCGTGGAAATTGGATAATTCGCTACTTTTTACCATAAGAACTGGATAATTAGCAAGCTTTCACCGAAGCAGCCGCATTTTTAGCTATTTTTACCCTAATAGTTGGATAATAAGCTAGTTTTCACCAAACCAGCGGGATATTTAGCTAGTTTATACCCTAAAAGTTGGATTGATTGGCTAGTTTTTATCGTAAAAGTCGGATAATTAACACATTTTTACCGTAGAAGTCGGATATTTAGCTATTTTTACCCTAAAAGTTGGATAATTTTCTAGTTTTACCCTGAAAGTTGGATAATTAGCTACTTTTTACCATAAAAATTGGATAATTAGCTAGTTTTCACCCTAACAATCGCATGATTATCTAGTTTTTACCAAAAACGCCGGATATTTAGCTAGTTTTTACCAAAACAGCGGGATATTTAGCTAGTTTTTACCCTTAAAGTTGGATTAATTATCTAGTTTACATTTAAAAGTTGGATAATTTGCTAGTTTGTACCGTAAAAGTAGGATAATTAAGCGAAAATGAAGTATCCTAAAATAATGAAATGGTGGAATAGATTTTTTAGTTCATGTAAGAAGATACTAGAAAACGGTTTGTTCGCGGCGGTAAAGTGAAAAGCCAATGTGGTTAAAATAAAAGTGTTAGGTTAAAAAAAAAGTAGAAAGGAGAATAAACCGGGATCGGATAATTAAACCGTGTAACCTTCAGCGTATACGGATTTATCGGAACGGCGCCCTTTTTTACCCCACAAGTCCGGTAGGGACAAGGGCGTTCGGAAAAGGGAGGGTGAAAGGGCCCTGGGGGCGGTGGGGGGAGGAAGGGCCCTACACCTCAGCCCTATTTTGGTCCGGCATAATTTATTAGAATGTGGGCCACGGTTGGAGTGTTGTCATTGTTTGCACTCCGGACCTAAAATCCCATCGGTTTTTTTTCTTTTTTCTTTTTTTTCCCCGTCAGATGGGTGATACTAATGAATTTGTGGGTAACATTCGAAACCCTTATCATAGAATACAAAAGACTTTCTATTCCATTTGTTTTACGGGTTTGTCAAAGAGTTTAACGTTTTTTTTTTTTTGTCCCTGGAAAAAAACTAAATCTGATACTTTCCCTGGGATGAAACTTGTGGTTTGTTATAGGGTAACAGTGGTTAATTTTAGGGTAAAAATGCTTAGTTTTCGGGTAACAATGGTTAGCTGTAGGGTAAAGATGGTAAATTGTAGGGTAACAAAGTCTATTTATCCATTTTTAGGGTAAAAATGCTTAGTTGTTGGGTAACAATGGTTAGCTGTAGGGAAACGATCGTAAATTTTTGGGTAACAAAGTTTATTTATCCATTTTTTAGGGTAAAAATGCTTAGTTGTCGGGTAACAATGGTTAGCTGTAGGGTAACGATGGTAAATTGTAGGGTAACAAAGTCTATTTATCCATTTTTTAGGGTAAAAATGCTTAGTTGTTGGGTAACAATGGTTAGCTGTAGGGAAACGATCGTAAATTTTTGGGTAACAAAGTTTATTTATCCATTTTTTAGGGTAAAAATGCTTAGCTGTTGGGTAACGATGGTTAGCTCTAGGGAAACGATGGTAAATTGTAGGGTAACAAAGTTTATTTATCATTTTTTAGGGTAGAAATGCTTAATTGTCGGGTAACAATGGTTAGCTGTAGGGAAACTATGGTAAATAGTAGGGTAAAAAAATTTTATTTATCCATTTTTTAGGGTAAAAATGCATAGTTGTTGGGTAACAATGGTTTCCTGTAGGGAAACGATGGTAAATTGTAGGGTAACAAAGTTTAATTATCCATATTTTAGGGTAAAAACTAGGTAAATATTCCGCCGTTTTGGTAAAAACTAGCTCATTAACCGACTTCTATGGTAAGAACTAGAAAGTTATCCAACTTTAAAGGTAAAAACTTGCAAATTATCCAACTTTTCGGGTAAAAATAGGTATACATCCGACTTCACGGTAAAAACTTGTTAAAAAAAGGATGGTTGGCCGGTTTCACGTGGGATTTTTGGTAATCAACCGGCTTTACCAAAGAATTTGGATAATTTACCAATTTGTAAACTGTAAAACAACCAACTTACCCAACAAATGGGGTATATTAATTACTTTTACCCTAAAATTGGGATAATTAACCATATTAAAAATGGGATGGTTGACCGGTTTTACGTAAGAATTTGGGTAATCAACCGGCTTTACCCAAGAATTTGGATAATTTACCAATTTTTTAACTGTAATACAACCAATTTACCCTACAAGTGGTGTATATTAACTACTTTTACCCAAAAATTTGGATAATTAACCAGTTTAAAAATGGGATGGTTGGCCGGTTTCACATAAGAATTTAGGTAATCAACCGGCTTTACCCAAGAATTTGGATAATTGACCAAATTGTAAACTGGGAAAACAACCAATTTACCTTAAAAATGGGGTATATTAATAAGTTTTACCCAAATATTGTGATAATTAACCAGTTTAAAAATGAGATGGTTTTCCGGTTTCATGTAAGAATTGTGGTAATCAACCGGCATTAACCAAGAGTTAAAATTTACCGATTTGTAAATTGTAAAACAACCAATTTACCCAACAAATGGGGTATATTAATAACTTTTACCCTAAAATTGGGATAATTAACCAGTTTAAATATGGTTTGGAAAGTTTTACATAAGAATTTGGGTAATCAACCGGCTTCACCCAAGAATTTGGATAATTCACCAAATTGTAAACTGTACAGCAACAAATTTACCCAAAAAATGGGATATATAATTGGAATACCGATTAACTATTTTTTTTCACCTTAGAATTAGGATTGTTCAACGGTTTTATCCAATATTTGGATAATCAACCGGTTAGTTATACCCAAGAATGAAGATAAATGACCGGTAAATGCCATAGAAATGGATAATGGGGTATATTAACAACTTTTACCCTAAAATTGGGATAATTAACCAGAATAAAAATGGGATGGTTGGCTGGTTTCTCGTGAGAATTCGGGTAATCAGCCGGCTTTACCCAAGAATTTGGATAAATGTACCAATTTGTAAATTGTAAAACAACCAACTTACCCAAAAAATGGGATATAAACTGGAATACCGATTAACTTTTTTTTTTACCCTAGAATTAGGATTGTTGACCGGTTTTATCCAAGATTTGGATAATCAACCGGTTAGGTATACACAAGAATGAAGAGAAATGACCGGTTAATACCCTAGAAATGGATAATGGGTATATTAACAACTTTTACCCATTAAAAATTTTATTTATCCATTTTTTAGGGTAAAAATGCATAGTTGTTGGGTAACAATGGTTTCCTGTAGGGAAACGATGGTAAATTGTAGGGTAACAAAGTTTAATTATCCATATTTTAGGGTAAAAACTAGGTAAATATTCCGCCGTTTTGGTAAAAACTAGCTCATTAACCGACTTCTATGGTAAGAACTAGAAAGTTATCCAACTTTAAAGGTAAAAACTTGCAAATTATCCAACTTTTCGGGTAAAAATAGGTATACATCCGACTTCACGGTAAAAACTTGTTAAAAAAAGGATGGTTGGCCGGTTTCACGTGGGATTTTTGGTAATCAACCGGCTTTACCAAAGAATTTGGATAATTTACCAATTTGTAAACTGTAAAACAACCAACTTACCCAACAAATGGGGTATATTAATTACTTTTACCCTAAAATTGGGATAATTAACCATATTAAAAATGGGATGGTTGACCGGTTTTACGTAAGAATTTGGGTAATCAACCGGCTTTACCCAAGAATTTGGATAATTTACCAATTTTTTAACTGTAATACAACCAATTTACCCTACAAGTGGTGTATATTAACTACTTTTACCCAAAAATTTGGATAATTAACCAGTTTAAAATGGGATGGTTGGCCGGTTTCACATAAGAATTTAGGTAATCAACCGGCTTTACCCAAGAATTTGGATAATTGACCAAATTGTAAACTGGGAAAACAACCAATTTACCTTAAAAATGGGGTATATTAATAAGTTTTACCCAAATATTGTGATAATTAACCAGTTTAAAAATGAGATGGTTTTCCGGTTTCATGTAAGAATTGTGGTAATCAACCGGCATTAACCAAGAGTTAAAATTTACCGATTTGTAAATTGTAAAACAACCAATTTACCCAACAAATGGGGTATATTAATAACTTTTACCCTAAAATTGGGATAATTAACCAGTTTAAATATGGTTTGGAAAGTTTTACATAAGAATTTGGGTAATCAACCGGCTTCACCCAAGAATTTGGATAATTCACCAAATTGTAAACTGTACAGCAACAAATTTACCCAAAAATGGGATATATAATTGGAATACCGATTAACTATTTTTTTTCACCTTAGAATTAGGATTGTTCAACGGTTTTATCCAATATTTGGATAATCAACCGGTTAGTTATACCCAAGAATGAAGATAAATGACCGGTAAATGCCATAGAAATGGATAATGGGGTATATTAACAACTTTTACCCTAAAATTGGGATAATTAACCAGAATAAAAATGGGATGGTTGGCTGGTTTCTCGTGAGAATTCGGGTAATCAGCCGGCTTTACCCAAGAATTTGGATAAATGTACCAATTTGTAAATTGTAAAACAACCAACTTACCCAAAAAATGGGATATATAACTGGAATACCGATTAACTTTTTTTTTTACCCTAGAATTAGGATTGTTGACCGGTTTTATCCAAGATTTGGATAATCAACCGGTTAGGTATACACAAGAATGAAGAGAAATGACCGGTTAATACCCTAGAAATGGATAATGGGGTATATTAACAACTTTTACCCATTAAAAATTTTATTTATCCATTTTTTAGGGTAAAAATGCATAGTTGTTGGGTAACAATGGTTTCCTGTAGGGAAACGATGGTAAATTGTAGGGTAACAAAGTTTAATTATCCATATTTTAGGGTAAAAACTAGGTAAATATTCCGCCGTTTTGGTAAAAACTAGCTCATTAACCGACTTCTATGGTAAGAACTAGAAAGTTATCCAACTTTAAAGGTAAAAACTTGCAAATTATCCAACTTTTCGGGTAAAAATAGGTATACATCCGACTTCACGGTAAAAACTTGTTAAAAAAAGGATGGTTGGCCGGTTTCACGTGGGATTTTTGGTAATCAACCGGCTTTACCAAAGAATTTGGATAATTTACCAATTTGTAAACTGTAAAACAACCAACTTACCCAACAAATGGGGTATATTAATTACTTTTACCCTAAAATTGGGATAATTAACCATATTAAAAATGGGATGGTTGACCGGTTTTACGTAAGAATTTGGGTAATCAACCGGCTTTACCCAAGAATTTGGATAATTTACCAATTTTTTAACTGTAATACAACCAATTTACCCTACAAGTGGTGTATATTAACTACTTTTACCCAAAATTTGGATAATTAACCAGTTTAAAAATGGGATGGTTGGCCGGTTTCACATAAGAATTTAGGTAATCAACCGGCTTTACCCAAGAATTTGGATAATTGACCAAATTGTAAACTGGGAAAACAACCAATTTACCTTAAAAATGGGGTATATTAATAAGTTTTACCCAAATATTGTGATAATTAACCAGTTTAAAAATGAGATGGTTTTCCGGTTTCATGTAAGAATTGTGGTAATCAACCGGCATTAACCAAGAGTTAAAATTTACCGATTTGTAAATTGTAAAACAACCAATTTACCCAACAAATGGGGTATATTAATAACTTTTACCCTAAAATTGGGATAATTAACCAGTTTAAATATGGTTTGGAAAGTTTTACATAAGAATTTGGGTAATCAACCGGCTTCACCCAAGAATTTGGATAATTCACCAAATTGTAAACTGTACAGCAACAAATTTACCCAAAAAATGGGATATATAATTGGAATACCGATTAACTATTTTTTTTCACCTTAGAATTAGGATTGTTCAACGGTTTTATCCAATATTTGGATAATCAACCGGTTAGTTATACCCAAGAATGAAGATAAATGACCGGTAAATGCCATAGAAATGGATAATGGGGTATTTAACAACTTTTACCCTAAAATTGGGATAATTAACCAGAATAAAAATGGGATGGTTGGCTGGTTTCTCGTGAGAATTCGGGTAATCAGCCGGCTTTACCCAAGAATTTGGATAAATGTACCAATTTGTAAATTGTAAAACAACCAACTTACCCAAAAAATGGGATATATAACTGGAATACCGATTAACTTTTTTTTTTTTACCCTAGAATTAGGATTGTTGACCGGTTTTATCCAAGATTTGGATAATCAACCGGTTAGGTATACACAAGAATGAAGAGAAATGACCGGTTAATACCCTAGAAATGGATAATGGGGTATATTAACAACTTTTACCCGAAAATTCGGATTAATTAACCATTAACCATTCTTCATTTACACCTAAATAAGTTAAATTTTTAATTTAACTCCAGTTTAAACCTCACGCTACATGTTTAGATATAAATGGAGAGAAGTCGATAATTCAAATATAAACTTTTGACCCAGAAGCTGTACAAAAATTTTCAGACCCGAAAAGTCCATTTGAAGCCCCAGGAGAAAAAACTTTTAATTCAAATCGAAAGAAAAAAAAAAGAGGACCAGGGACTATAATTTTTCTCTGCCAGTTCAAACGACCTTCTCCTACCCGGGACTTTTCTCTAATAAATCATTCAGAAGTGACGTCCCCATTTTCAATTTCTGTTTTTTTAAAATCCGTTTTATTATTATTTTTCTCTATCTCTGAGCCTCATGTCGAAGGCCTTAAAGCGCAGAAATTTAATCATGAAAATGAAAAATAAAAACTAATTAAATTTTATACGAAAACCCATCAAATAAAATTACTTTACTTCTTTATGTTAATTTCGTAGTAATTAGAGAGTTTAATTGAAAAAATTTTCGTTTGAAAATTGGTTTCGTTTGGTGTTGGAGGGGGGAGGGGGAGGGGGGTTCACGTATCGGCGAACACGTGTAGATCACCGTTGTTTTGGAACTGATCCAAACACCCGTTTCGACACCCTTGTCCGACACCCCATTAAACTCGACAATAAACTAAAAGATAAAACTGTTCAAAATCCTTCGCCAGTTTCAAATATTCCCCCCGTCCCCCCGAAAACCTAGCCAATAGAAGCGGCTTAAAATTGGGGATAACCGGTAAATTTCATTTGTTGAGTTATAGTAATGTAAAAAACGGCCCATTTTTAAACTGGTTAATTAATCCAATTTTAGGGTGAAAGTTGTTAATATACCCCATATGTAGGGTAAATTTGTTGCTGAACAGTTTATAATTGGGTGAATTATCCAAATTCTTGGGTACAGCCAGTTGATTACCCAAATTCTTACGTGAAACCGGCCAATTATCCCATTGTTAAACTGGTTAATTATCCCAATTTTAGGGTAAAAGTTATAAACATACCCCATTTGTTGGGTAAGTTGGTTGTTTTACAGTTTACAAATCGGTAAATTATCCAAATTCTTGGGTAAAGCTGGTTGATTACCCAAATTCTGACGTGAAACCGGTCAACCATCCCATTTTAAAACTGGTTAATTATCCTAATTTTAGGGTAAAAGTTATTAATATACCCCATTTGTTGGGTATATTGGTTGTTTTACTGTTTAAGAATCGTTTATTTATCCAAATTCTGGGTTAAAGCCGGTTGATTACCCAAATTCTTTCGTGAAACCGGTCAACCATCCCATTTGTAAACCGGTTAATTATCCCAATTTTAGGGTAAAAGTCGTTAATATACCCCATTATCCATTTCTATGGCATTTACCGGTCATTTATCTTCATTCTTGGGTATAACTAACCGGTTGATTATCCAAATCTTGGATGAAACCGGTCAACAATCCTAATTCTAGGGTGAAAAAAAAATAGTTAATCGGTATTCCAATTATATATCCCATTTTTTGAGTAAATTGGTTGTTTTATAGTTTACAAATTGGTACATTTTCGAAATTTTTGGGTAAAGCCGGTCGATTACCCGAATTCTCACGAGAAACCGGTCAACCATCCCATTTGTAAATTGGTTAATTATCCCAATTTTAGGGTAAAGGTCGTTAATATACCCCATTATCCATTTCTATGGCATTAACCGGTCATTTATCTTCATTCTTGGGTATAACTAACCGGTTGATTATTCAAATCTTGGATAAAACCGGTCAGCAATCCTAATTCTAGGGTGAAAGAAAAATAGTTAATCGGTATTCCAATTATAATATATCCCATTTTTTGGGTAAATTGGTTGTTTTATAGTTTACAAATCGGTAAATAATCCAAATTCTTGGGTAAAGCCGGTTGATTAACCAAATTCTTACGTGAAACCGGTCAACCATCCCATTTTTATTCTGGTTAATTTATTATCCTAATTTTGAGGTAAAAGTTTATAATATACCGTATTATCCGTTTCTAGGACATTAACCGGTCATTTATCTTCATTCTAGGGTATACCTAACCGGTTGATTATCCAAATCTTGGATGAAACCGGTCAACAATCCCAATTTTAGGGTAAAAGGTGTTAATATACACTATTATCCATTTTTAGGGTATTAACCGGTCATTTATCTTCATTCTGGGGTATAACTAACCGGTTGATTATCCAAATCTTGGATAAAACCGGTCAACAATCCTAATTCTAGGGTAACAAAAAAGTTAACCGGTATTCCAATTGTCCCGGTAAATCGATAACTTCTGGTGATATATCCAAATACTTGGGTAACAAACGATTTTGAATAATTAACCAATCATTTCATTTTCACTGGCAGGTGTGGCGTTTTAAAATTGAATTCTCATATGTCAATTTCAGAGGTTAAAAAATC
The DNA here is from genome assembly GCA_014119065.1 of Orius insidiosus. Taxonomy (NCBI): domain Eukaryota; kingdom Metazoa; phylum Arthropoda; class Insecta; order Hemiptera; family Anthocoridae; genus Orius; species Orius insidiosus. The sequence continues at coordinate 106,551 of JACGAQ010000242.1, forward strand.
ATTTTCATGTTTTCTCTTATTTTCGAATAAAATATAATAAAAAATAAACTTACGTCTCCTGGGATCACCCTTTTCGGAATAATTTGCGTCATAATGGATGTCGGTTATGTGCCAAAAATATCCTGGAAAAAAATAATAAATAGTTAGTTGGCAACACTGATATTTTAAAGCTTGAACTGTAAAAATAGAGAGAATAGAATGGGGCTTAGGTTTCATCCTTGTGGAACACCCTCTTTTATTTGAGGATCAAATGGGAAAAATGAAAGGAACCAATGGAGTTTCCCCTTCTTAAGGATTTCTTAAGGACTCCTCGAGTTAGTTGGCAACACTGATATTTTAAAGCTTGAATTGTAAAAATAGAGGGAATAGAATGGGGCTTAGGTTTCATCCATGTGGAACACCCTCTTTTACTTGAGGATCTATTGGGCAAAATGAATGGAGTTTCCCTCCTTAAGGACTCCTCTAAAGCAGGCCTAAAGGAGTCCTTGAGGATTCCTTAAGGACTCCTCGAAAGAAGTCCTAAAGGAGTCCTTGAGGATCCGTAAGGAATCCTCGAACGGAGGCCTATCATTGGCTTAAGAGATAACCCTTTACTTTAAACCTAGTTTAAGTTAAGGAATGAAATTCTCAAGGTGTCTTTTTAGTTAAGGGAGAGTTTCAAGGACGCCTTAATGTCATAAATCTGAGAAAATTGTTGATTAAATTCAAACTCAAAACGCTTCTACCTTCCAAGTGTACACATGAATGCTTTTAGATACCTTGATGATTCCTTAAGGACTAAGTTCTTAGTTCCTTAAATCCTAAAGGACTCCTCGAAGGTGTCATGAGGATTCCTTAAGGACTCCTCGAGTTAGTTGGCAACACTGATATTTTAAAGCTTGAACTGTACAAATAGAGGGAATAGAAATGGGCCTAGGTTTCATCCATGTGGAACACCCTCTTTTACTTGAGGATCTATTGGGCAAAATGAAAGGACCCCATGGAGTTTCCCTCCTTAAGGACTCCTCTAAAGCAGGCCTAAAGGAGTCCTTGAGGATTCCTTAAGGACTCCTCGAAAGCAGTCCTAAAGGAGTCCTTGAGGATCCGTAAGGAATCCTCGAACGGAGGCCTATCATTGGCTTAAGAGACAACCCTTTACTTTAAACCTAGTTTAAGTTAAGGAATGAAATTCTCAAGGTGTCTTTTTAGTTAAGGGAGAGTTTCAAGGACGCCTTAATGTCATAAATCTGAGAAAATTGTTGATTAAATTCAAACTCAAAACGCTTCTACCTTCCAAGTGTACACAAGAATGCTTTTAGATACCCACTTAAACTTTTAAACCGTTACAAAAATGTAGAATTTTTTTTTTATAATAAAAGACACTTAAAAACTCTTTTAAAAGCTATAAAAATTAATCGGAAAAAAGAAGATTCAACTTTTTTTTTTTTTTTTTTTTTTTCCACTGCCTTCAATATCGGCCCTTTTTAAAGTGCAGAAACGTCGAGGACTTTATAAAAAGGGTTTTGTTCCGTCTGCTTGTTTGCCCTTCAACCCTTTATTGCGTATTGTGAATAAAACATGACTTTCCAAGTAATTTTAGACTCGCGTTAAGTCCCCTGGATAAAAGGTTGCAAATTTGCTTTTTCTCCCTTATCGAAAAGGTATTACACCAACTTCCCAATCACTTCTTTTATATTGTCAAATTATAATTTATAATCGTCGCAGGTTTTAAACTGGTTTCGACCTCCTGGAGCATGCGCAGAACGATTTGTCCGAAAAATATGAAGTCATCAGGCGTCATTTCACCTCATATTTGACGTTCTGCGCATGCTCCAGGAGGTCGAATATGAAGTCATCAGGCGTCATTTCACCTCATATTTGACGTTCTGCGCATGCTCCAGGAGGTCGAAACCATTATAACAAAAATCTCGGGGATTCCAAGGCATTTTTAGGACTTTACATTTATGGTTGAGCTTAACTGATGGTTATACGACTGTTTAGCCGACGATTAGTCGACTGTATAGATGACGAATTAATGGCTGTTTATCTGACGACCTAATGATTACTTAACTGGAGATTAGACGACTGTTAAATGACTTTAGCTGACGATTTAATAGCTGTACAACTGATGATTACCCGACTTATAGCCGTCTTTTAAACGACAGTTTAGCTGACGAATTAAAGGATGCTTTGCTGACGACCTAATGACTACTTAACTGAAGCATAGACTACTGTTTAGAAGGCGATTACAGGACTGTTTAGCTGACGATTTAATGGCTGCTTAACTGATGATTACCCAACTGTTTAGCCGAAGATTAGTCGACTTTTAAGCTGACGAATTAATGGCTTTTTAGCTGACGACCTAATGACTACTTAATTGAAGATTAGACGACTGTTTAGCTGACGATTTAATGGCTGCTCAACTGATGATTACCCGACTGTTCAGCCGACGATTAGTTGTCTCTTTAGCAGGCAAATTACTGACTGTTTAGCTGACGATCTAATGACTACTTAACTGAAGATTAGACGACTGTTTAGCTTACGATTCAATGGCTGATTAACTCATGATTACCCGACTGCTTAGACTGAATAGCTGACATGTTCTGAGACTATCGGGGCAAAAAAAAACCAAACATCAGATCAGCACCGAAAGTCTTCAGATTAGCAGCTGAACATTCGTCAGACCGTCAGCTAAACAGTCGTTAAATCGACAGATTGGCCCCGAAACAGTCTTCAGATTGGCAGCTAAACATTCCTCAGATCGTGAGCAAAACAGTCGTCAAATCGACAGATTGGCAGCGAATCAACAGCTATAAGGTCGATTAATAATCACTTGCTAAGCTGTCACGTAATCGTCAGCTAAACAGCCATGGAATCATCAGCCAAACAGTCGTTAAATCTTCAGCTGAAAAGTCAATAGATCGTCAGCTATAAGGTCACTAGATAATCAGCTGGAAGGTCATAACATCCTCAGCTAATAGGTCGTTAGATCGCCAGCCAAACAGTCGACTGATTAGGTCGACTAATTATCAGCTATGCAGTGATGTAATCGTCAGCTAAACAGCCATGAGATCGTCAGACAAACAGTCGTTAAATCGTTAGCTAAACTGTGCTCAGCTTTGATTTGATTTGCTCTAATCTTCAGCTGAAAAGTCAATAGATCGTGAGCTAAAAGGTCATTAGATCCTCAGCTAAATGGTCATAAGATCCTCAGCTAAACAGTCATTAAATCGTCAGCTAAACCGTCAGATTAGCAGCGGAGCATTCGTCAGATCGTCAGCTAAACCGTCATTAAATGGACAGATGGTCACTGAAACAGTCTTCAGATTGGCAGCTAAACATTCAAATGAATTCGTTTAAATGAAGACTGCTGTGTAGCAGACGATCACTGAAGATTAGACTACATTTTAGCTAACGAATTAATGGCTGCTTAGCTGACGAATTAATGGCTGTTTAACTCGACTGTTTAGCTGGCTGTTAATGGCTGTTTAGCTGACGATTCGACGACTGTTTAGCTGGCTGTTAATGGCTGTTTAGCTGACGATTCGACGACTGTTTAGCTGACGATCTACCGAGACTCTCGGGGTCCCAAAAACCAAACATGGAGGATATCACAATGACTGCTTGTGTGCGACCCCCCTCAAACAAATCTGTGTTTTTGACAGCGAAAATTATGCGTCGAAAGAAGCGGGAGGATTTCTCGCAAATCGTCCCCGAGATTTCCCAAGGGGCTTTAATGAAAGGTCATTAATATCGCGACCCTTACCCGGGGAGAAGCGGAGATAATGACCGGACCCGACGAATGACAAATCCGCTGTCCGGGATATCTTCGAGCGTCCTCCCTAAAAAAGCACGACCTCTCCCTAAGGGACCACTTGAGCAAAAACGTTGAGTTAATCGCCTTTCCAAAAAGATATCCTCAACTTTCTTTTACTTATAAAAACGAAGGTCCGAAACCTTCTATTAATCATAGAAGAGACAATGTTTAAACAATTCTTTCTTTAACATTTGAAAAAAGTCGAATTGCGGGGGTGAAGCAGACGAAAGTATCGCATTATCAATGCTGCACTGAAATATGGCAAGAAAGAGAAATATTCAACTGACAATTGATATTAGATCGTCTGCAAAACAGTCGACATCAGCTAGGCAGACAACTATGGTAATCAACAGCTAAGCAGTCATGATTCGTTAAATCATCAGCTAAACTGTGGTCAAATCGTCAGCTGAGAAGTCAATATATCGTCAGCTAAAAGATCATTAGATCAGCTAAACAGTAACCGGTTGATTGGGAAGGAAACCGGTCGGTTTGTCAATGACACCGGTTGATTAGTAAAGGAAACCGGTCAATTCGTCAAAGAAACCGTTCGGTTTGTTAAAGACACCGGTCGGTTTGTCAAAGACACCGGTCGGTTTGTCAAAGACACCGGTCGGTTTGTCAAAGACACCGGTCGATTAGTAAAGGAAACCGGTCAATTCGTCAAAGAAACCGGTCGATTAGTAAGGAAACCTGTTGGTTCGTCTAAGAAACCGGTCGATTGGGAAGGCAACCGGTCGGCTCGTAAAAGAAAATGCTCAGTTCGACATTGAAACCGGTCGCTTCGTCAAAGTAACCGGTCGATTAGTAAGGAAACCGGTAATTTCGTTAAAAGAAACCGGTCGATTAGTAAGGAAACCGGTAATTTCGTTAAAAGAAACCGGTCGATTAGTAAGAAAACCGGTCGGTTCGTCAAAAAAACCTGTCGATTAGTAAGGGAACCGCGAGTAGTAAGAAAACCGGTCGGTTTGTCAAAGAAACTGTTTCATTAGTGAGGAAACCGGTCGGCTCTTCAAAGGAAATGCTCAGTTCGACAGCAAAACCGGTCGGATCGACAGCGAAACCGGTCTATTTGTCAGGGAAACCGGTCGGTTAGTCCGGAAAACCGGTCGGTTTGTCAGGGAAACCGGTCAGTTCGACAGCAAAACCGGTCAAAGAAACTGTTCCATTAGTAAGGAAACCGGTCGTCTCGTCAACGAAAATGCTCAGTTCGACAGTGATACCGGTCGGTTCGACAGCAAAACAGTCAGTAAAACCGGTCGGGAAACCACAGGGAAGAAAGCGCTGAGATCTATTGAGAGTGACAGATTCAATGCCAAGCGCTCCGTGGGAAAACATCCTGCTTTTTAGAAAAGAAAAGGTATCACCTTTTTCGTAATTAGTGACGTCATCTGTATGCTGGAGGTATCGATGAAAAACTAAACTTTTTCGTCCAGGCTTGTATATTCAGGTTATTTCTTTGTTTAAAAAAATCCCTTAATATTCAAGAGGTGAAAATTAATTTTAATTAAGTTTATTATAATTCTATACTCTGAATTTTAATGTTTTAGATATTAAATATTTTGTATTCCATCCAGGTGTAATCGTTATTATTCATTAGAGAGGTTGCGGACGCGTTATGGCCTTGGGAAAAGTGGGTGGGGAAGCGGATAACCACCTCTCGGGAGATGAACCTTCTCCAATTCGTCCGAAATTCGATATTCGCAAACTATCGACCTTTTCTCTTTGATATGTTATCATTTTCAGAGGAAAATGGTGATTCTAGAAATATGGATTAGCGGGATTAACTGTATATTTAGATAAAATTATGTGGAATTCTATTTTCCCGCTCTAGATATTATGTTTTAAATTATTTTGTTCATATTATTCATATTATAGTTTCCTCATTTGATTGTTGGCTAACCTGTAGCCTGCTACTTGTCAGATCGTCCTCTAAACAGCTTTAAATCGTTGGCTAAGCAGTCGACAATCGACAGATTAGCGATGACAAAATCTTCAGATTAGCAGCTTAAATTCTCCAGATCGTCAGCTAAACAGTCGTCAGATCATCAGCTAAACCGTCTAAACCGTAAATCCCTTAAAAACATTCTTATCATCCCGTAAATCTCTTGAAAACATTCTAAGCATCCCGTATATCTCATAAAAAACATTCTTGTCATCCCGTAAATCTCTTGAAATCACTCTTCTTAGCCCGTAAATCCCTTGAAAACATTCTTATCATCCCGTAAATTTCTTCAAAACATTCTTGTCATCCCGTAAATCTCTTGAAATCACTCTTTTTAGCCCGTAAATCTCTTTAAAACATTCTTATCATCCTGTAAATCTCTTGAAATCACTCTTTTTAGCTCGTACACAATATTTTAGCCCGTAAATCCCTTGAAAACATTCTTATCATCCCGTAAATCTCTTTAAAACATTCTTGTCATCCCGTAAATCTCTTGAAAACAGTCTTATCATCCCGTAAATCTCTTTAAAACACTCTTTTAGCCAGTAAATTTCTTAAAAAAAACTCCTATCATCCCGTAAATCTCATAAAAACACTCTTATCATCCCGTAAATCTCTTGAAAACACTATGGTTAGCCCGTAAATCCCTTGAAAACACTCTTATCATCCCGTAAATCTCTTTAAAACATTCTTGTCATCCCGTAAATCTCTTGAAAACAGTCTTATCATCCTGTTAATCTTTTGAAAACGCTCTGTTTAGCCCGTAAATCTCTTTAAAACATTCTTATCATCCCGTAAATCTCTTTAAAACACTCTTTTTAGCCAGTAAATTTCTTTAAAAAACCCCTATCATCCCGTAAATCTCTTAAAAACACTCTTATCATCCCGTAAATCTCTTGAAATCACTCTTCTTAGCCCGTAAATCCCTTGAAAACATTCTTATCATCCCGTAAATCTCTTTAAAACGTTCTTGTCATCCCGTAAATCTCTTGAAAACAATGTGTTTAGCTCGTAAATCCCTTGAAAACACTCTTATCATTCCGTAAATCTCTTTAAAACATTCTTGTCATCACGTAAATCTCTTGAAAACATTCTTATCATCCCGTAAATCTCTTGAAAACAATATGTTTAGCTAGTAAATCTCTTAAAAACACTCTTATTATCCCGTAAATCTCTTGAAAACACTCTTTATAGCCAGTGAATCTCTTGATAACACTATGTTTAGCCCGTAAATCCCTTGAAAACACTATTATCATCCCGTAAATCTCTTGAAAACATTCTTTTTTCTCTAAAGGAACCGACCGGTTTCTTCGACGAATCGACAGCTTTCTTTGATTAATCGACTGGTTTCCTTACTAATCGACCGGTTTCTTTAACAAACCGAGCAGTTTCCTGACTAATCAACCGATTTCTTTAACAAACCTACCGGTATACTTACTAATCGACCGGCCTCGTTAGCAAACCGACCAGCTTCCCTACTAATGGACCGGTTTCTTTGACGAACCGACTGGTATCAATCGAATACTAATCGGCTTCTGGAACAGTTATTTTTTTCTAAAAACTCTTCTAGTTTTATAGGTTTTTTATCAATTATCAACATCCAAACAAGTTTTTTTTTTTTTGAAAGCTACAAAAATTTGTAAATGTTAGAATACGGATTTCATACGAGAGATAAAAAAAAATCGGAATAAAACAAGAAAAGAGTGCGAATGGAATGTACGGGGAGGACATGTGTCTAATTTAATCTTCCCCACACTTCTCATGGTTAAAATTCAAAGCATTCCCACAAAAATGGCTCCCTAACTTTTTTTATTACAAAAAAAATTCTCGCCTTTCTTTCCTTTCGCCTTTCCAAACATTAAAACCATTCTTTTATTATTAAACACCAAAAAAAGGTTGATTCGATGTCAATTTATTCAACAAATTTGCGTTTCAAAGGGATGGGGACGAAAATAATTAAAAATTAACCTCGTTAAAAGAGTCTTGTGTTGGAAATTGTTTGTGGTGCACGGAGGGGGGGGGGGGACGTGGTGCACGGGGGGTGCGGGGGGGGGGACTTCGGCTTTTGCTGTACCAAATTGCACATTCATGGAATCAGTCACTAATTACAAGTTTATAAAATAGGAGGGGAAGCTACACATGTTATTTTCAATTATCTAATTTGAGTTGCCGGGAGTTCAAAAGAGACCTAATTCGAGCTGATGTTTCAAGTTTAAATTGAGAAAATAGATTAATTGACGATTACACAAACAAAACTACGTGGGTCAGTGATCCTTTTACTCGATTTACATTTAAAACAACTTGGTGACGTCATATGTAGGCTGGTGATAAGCTAGTAGGAACGCAGAAGGTTTCGTTTTGACAAAATGACGTCACAAGTTACGTGAGAGTTAATCAGTCGTTAAATCGACAAATTGATCGTCCGCTAAACAGTGGTTAAATCGAGATTGCTACCTAAACATTCTTCAGATTAGCAGCTAAGCATTATTCAAATCGTCAGCTAAACAGACGTTAAAAAAAACGACAGATTGGCAACGAAAAAGACTTTAGATTGGCAGCTAAACTTTCGTCAGATCGTCAGCCGAACAGTCGTTAAATCGCGATTGCTACCCGAAACAGTCTTCAGATTAGCAGTTAAGCATTCGTCAATAATCAGCTAAACAGTAATTAAATCCAGATTGCCACCGAAACAGTGTTTAGATTAGCAGCTAAACATTCGTCAGATCGTCAGCTAAACAGTCGTTAAATCAACAGATTGCCACCGAAAAATACTTCAGATTGGCAGCGAAACATTCGTCAGATCGTCAGCTAAACAGTCGTTAAATCAACAGATTGCCACCGAAAAATACTTCAGATTGGCAGCGAAACATTCGTCAGATTGCCACCAAAACAGTCGTTAAATCGCGATGGCCACCGAAACATTCGTCAGATCGTCAGCTTAACAATCGTTAAATCGACAGATTGGCACCTAAACAGTCTTCAGATTGGCATCTAAACAGTCGTTAAAATAATCGCGATTGCTACCTAAACAGTCTTCAGATTAGCAGCTAAACATTTGACAGATCGTCAGCTAAACCGTCGTTAAATCAACAGACTGGCACCGAAACAGTGTTCCGATTGGCAGCTGAACATTCGACAGATCGTCACCTAACAGCCGTTAAATCCAGAATGCCAGGCAGACGGTAAGCTGTTAGGGGCGCAGGAGGTTTCGTTTTGACAAAATGACGTCACAAGTTACGTGAGAGTTAATCAGTCGCAACAGATTGACACCGAAACAGACTTTAGATTGGCAGCTAAACAATCTTAGATCGTCAGCTAAACAGCCGTTAAGTCCAGATTGCCACCGAAACTGCCTTTCGGATGAGCAGCTAAACAGTAGTTAAAATAATCGCTATTGCCACCGAAACAGTCTCCCGTCTTCAGATTAGCAGCTAAGATTTCGTCAGATCTTCAGCTAAACAGTCGTTAAATCGATATTGCTTCCTAAACAGTCTTTAGATTAGCAGCTGATCATTCTTCAGATCGTCAGCTAAACAATCGCTAAAAAAAGTGTTGAAATGTTGTTTAAAACAATATGGTGACGTTATATTCAGGCAGGCGATAAGCTTTTAGGAACACAGGAGGTTTCGTTTATGACAAAATGACGTCACGAGTGGGGAATTAAAAAAATAGAATGGCGGTTAGGCCCTCAATTAATTTTTTTCTCGATCATTAGTCGGAGTTTTTGAGGGAAAAGAAAAAGGTGTTGGCTAAAGGATCGACAGTTAAACAGTCGTTAAATCGTGATTCCCACCGAAACAGTCTTCAGATAAGCACCTAAACATTCGTCAGATCGTCAGCTAAACAGACGTTAAATCGACAGATTGGCACCGAAATAGTCTTCAGATTGGCAGCCAAACATTCCTCAGATTGTCAGCTATATAGTCGTCAGATCGTTAGCTAAACAGCCGTTAAATCGACAGATGGCCACCAAAACAGTTTTCAGATTAGCAGGTAAGATTTCGTCAGATCTTCAGCTAAACAGTCGTTAAATCGACAGATCGACACCGAAAAACTCTTCAAATAAGCTGCTAAACATTCGTCAATCGTCAGCTAAACAATCTTAATAAAATTTGGTGACGTCATATTTAGGCAGGCGATAAGCCGATAGGAGCGCAGGAGGTTTCGTTTTTGACAAAATGACGTCACGAGTGGGGGAAAAAACAGAAGTTTAGGCCCTCAATTAATTTTTTTTTTCTCGATCATTAGTCGGAGTTTTTGAGACAAAATTGGCAGCTGAACATTCGACAGATCGTCAGCTAAACAGTCGTTAAATCGACAGATTGACTCAAGTGTCGGTGTCAATCTATATGCAAAATAGATCAATCAATCTAATGTCAATCTAGATAAGCAGTTAAACATTCGTCAGCTAAACATTCGTCAATCCTCAGCTAAACAGTCGTTAAATCGCGATTGCCACCAAAACAGTCTTCAAATTAGCTGTTAAGCATTCGTCAATCGTCAGCTAAACAGTCGATAAATCGACAGATTGCCACCGAAACCGCCTTTCGGATGAGAAGCTAAACAGTCGTCAAATCGTCAGCTAAACAGTCGTCAAATCGTCAGCTAAACAATCGTTAAATCGAGATTGCTTTCTAAACGGTCTTCAGAGTAGCAGCTGAACATTATTCAGATTGTCCGCTAAACAGTCGTTAAATCGACAGATTGGCCCCGAAAAACCCTTCAGATTAGCAGTTATTCGTCAATCGTCAGCTAAACAATCGTTAAAAAAAGTTGGTGACGTCATATGTAGGCAAGCGGTATGCTGTTAGGAGCGCAGGAGGTTTCGTTTTTGACAAAATGACGTCACGAGTGGGGAATTTAAAAAAAATCGAAGTTTAGGCCCTCAATTAATTTTTTTTTTTCTCGATCATTAGTCGGAGTTTTTGAGGGAAAAGAAAAAGGTGTTGGCTAAAGGAGGGAGTGTTTAATTACAGGTAGTGGAAGGTTCTCATTAGGCCCCGAAGCTAATCCCAGAGCTGCGGGGGTTGTCTGTAAATGCGCCTTCACAATTCCCACGTCTCCCTTTCCCTTTTCTAATCCCGCAAACTCGACTAACACCTCAACTCGCACTTTAAATGGCTTTTTATCAACAAAAAATGTTTTATAGAATGATGGTAAAAAAAGGGATGCTGTGTAGGAGAGGAGATGAATCATATTCTCCCGGGAACCTCTTCAGGTGGTCTCGAGATTTTAAGTCCCCGTGACGTTCCCCAAAGTGATATATGACGTTACCCCTAAATCATTATTTAGACCCAAGGATTTTCCCGAGCGCTGCCACCAAATTTTCAAAAAATCCTTTGCATTGTATCCGAATGATTAAAGTGTAACGTGAAACGGCTCTATTTTAAGGGCTTAAAGGTGGGAAGGAAGTGCTCTTCAGATGGATGACTGCGGTCTTCTGATATACAACACGGCCGAGACCGAATTACCACAAGACCGGCTTCTCCCCATAATTTGCTCCGCCACCTCCTTTCATCTTCGTCTCCATTTACAGATTTCCCTGTAGCAACAATCGTTAAATCGTCAGATTGGCTCGGAAAAAGTCTTCAGATTTGCAGCTGAACAGTCGTCAAATCGTCGGCTAAACAGTCGTTAAATCGACAGATTGGCACCGAAAAAGTCTTCAGATTTGCAGCTGAACAGTCGTCAAATCGTCGGCTAAACAGTCGTTAAATCGACAGATTGGCACCGAAACAGTCTTCAGTTTAGCAGCTGAACATTCTTCAGATCGTCAGCTAAACAGTCGTCAGATCGTTAGCTAAACCGTCATTAAATCGACAGATGCCTTCGAAAGAGTCTTCAGATTGGCAGCTAAACATCCAAATGAATTCGTTTAAATGAAGACTCGACGTTTGTTTAGCAGACGATCAAATTACTTTTTAACTGAAGATTAGACTACTTATTAGCAGACGATTTAAAGACAAAGCTGAAATTTAATAACTAGCTTTATATACTAGCTAATTTTATTGAGCACTGTTTGCTAGCAATCCAAAGATATAACGACTGTTTAGCTGACGATTTACTGACCGTACAGCTGACGATTAGTCGACTGTTTAGCTGACAATGTTCCGAGACAATCGGAGTCAAAAAACCAAACGTCAGATCAGCACCGAATCAATCTTCAGTTTAGCAGCTGAACATTCTTCAGATCGTCAGCTAAGCAGTCGTTAAATCGATAGATTGGCACCGAACCAGTCTTCAGATTAGCAGCTGAACGTTCGTCAATCGTCAGCTAAACAGTCGTTAAATCCACAGATTGGCACTGATGTCAATGATTGAGCAACTATTGGCTACCAATCTAGACATAAGATGACTGTTTAGCTATCGATTTACTGACTGTATAGCTGACGATTTAATGGCTATTTAACTGATATTTATTATACAGGTGGGGCTAAGCAGCCAAAGGTTGTTTTAAAAATTAAAAACTTATCGTCGAAACAAGTTGTTTAATTTTTGTTTTCCGCCAACGTTTCGGGAAATTTGTTGTAACGTTGGCGGAAAACAAAAATTAAACAACTTGTTTCGACGATAAGTTTTTAATTTTTAAAACAACCTTTGGCTGCTTAGCCCCACCTGTATAATAAATATCGACCTTCTTCAGCCACCGCACACAGTGTGTATTTAACTGATGATTACCCAAGGGTTTAGCTAACGATTAGTCGACTGTTTTGCTGAAACAATCTTGTGCGTGTCGTGATTAGCAGCTGAAGATTCGTCAGATCGTCAGCTAAACAGTCGTTAAATTGACAGATTGGTACCTAAACAGTCTTCAGATTAGCAGCTGAACATTCTTCAGATCGTCAGCTAAGCACTCGACAGATAAACCGTTAGCTAAACCGTCATTAGAAGGTCACTGAAACAGTCTTCAGGATCAGGCTTTAAATCGTCTGCTAAACAGTCGTTAAATCGACAGATTGGCAATGGAACAATCTTTAGATTAGAAGCTGAACATTCGTCAGATCGTCAGCTAAACCGTCATTAAATGGACAGATGGTCACTGAAACAGTCTTCAGATTGGCAGCTAAACATTCAAATAAATTCGTTTAATTGAAGACTCGACGACTGTTTAGCAGACGATCAAATGACTACTTAACTGAAGATTAGACTACTGTTTAGCAGACGATTTATCGACTTAGCTGAAATTTGATGACTAGCTTTATATACAAGATAAGCTTATCATAGATCAACTATTCGCTACCAATCTAAAGATAAGAAGACTGTTTAGCTAATGATTTACTGACTGGTTAGCAGAAGATTTAATGGCTGTTGAGCAGAAGATTTAATGGCTGTTTAGCTGACGATTAGTCGACTGTTTAGCTGACAATGTTCCGAGGCCTTCAGGGTCGAAAAACCAAACGTCGGATCAGCACCGAAACAGTCTTCAGATTAGCAGCTGAACATTCGTCAGATCCTCAGCTAACAGTCGTTAAATCGACAGATATCCCCCGAAACAGTCTTCAGATTAGCAGCTAAACATTTGGCAGGTCATCAGTTAACAGTCATTAAATCGTCAGATTAACACCAAAACAGTCTTGAGGATCAGGCTTTAAATCGTCCGCTAAACAGTCGTTAAATCCAGTTTGCCACCGAAGCCGTCTTCAGATTTGCAGCTAAACATTCGTCAATCCTCAGCTAAAACGTCGTTAAATCCAGATTGGCACCGAAACTTCAGATTGTCAGCCGAACATTCGCCATAATTACTCCTCCACCTCCATTCATCATCGTCTCCATCGATTTCCCCATTTTTTAAAAAAAGGTTTCTTCATTTTTTTGGCTTCACGTTTTGTTTAGATTTATGATTGACTCGCAGAACCTTTTCCCGGGTTACCGACGACCCACTTTGAATTATTAAATTACTTGGAACCCTCTTTTGAAGTAAAAGAGGAGAGAAATTCTCTTCCTCGAAATATAGGACGAATTAATTATTTAGTTTTTTAATCAAAAGAGTAAACGTTAACAATAAAAAGGGTAAACAGCCGGTTAGACCGGTTGCCTACCGGTTAATATCATAAAAATTCACCGGTCTGTAGAGAGGGAGGGGCTGGAAGCTTAAATAGATCAGACGTTTAGCAGTCGACTGTTTAGCTCTCACTGTTTAACGGAAGATTAGGCTGCTAGTTATATAAGGATTCAATGACTTTTTAGCTGATGATTTGACGACTGTTTAGCTGACGATTTAATGGCTATTTAGCTGACGGTGTAATGGCTGTTTAGCTGAAGAATCAATGGCTGTTTAGCCGACGATAACGCGACAGCTTAGCGATGATTATTCGACTGTTTAGTAGACGACTGTTTAGCAGATCACTGTTTAACAGAAGATTAGGCTGCTGGTTATATGATTATGCCTTTTTAGCTGACGATTAGACGTCTGTTGAGCTGATGATTTAATGGCTATTTAGCTAAGGATCTCGCAACTTTTTAAGCTAATGATTAGACAGCTGTTTAGCTGACAATTTAATGACTTCTTAGCTGATGATTAAATGACTGTATAACTGACGATGAAATGGCTGTTTAGCTGATGATTTAATGACAATTAAGCGTACGATAGAGCAACTATTAGCTGCCAAATTGACGATAAGCTTACTGGTTAGCTGACGATTTAATGGCTGTTTAGCTGACGATTACACGAGTGCTTAGCTGATGATTAGTCGGCTGTTCATTAGACGGTTTAGCGGCTGTTTAGAAGACGATTACGCGACAGCTTGGCTGATGATTTAATTGCTGTTTAGCTGAGGATCTCCTAACTTTTTAAGCAAATGATTAGACAGCTGCTTAGCTGACGATTTAAAGACTTCTTTGCTGATGATTAAATGACTGTATAACTGACGATGTAATGGCTGTTTAGCTGATGATTCAATGACTATTAAGCGTACGATTGAGCAACTATTAGCTGCCAAATTGACGATTAGACGACTGCTTAGCTGACAATTTTATGGATAGTTAGCTGACGATTTAATGGCTGTTTAGCTGACGATTACGCTAGTGCTTAGCTGATGATTAGTCGCCTGTTTAATCAATAGACCATTTTTGTGGCTGTTTAGCAAACGACTACGCGACAGCTTGGCTGATGATTAATGGCTGTTTAGCTGAGGATATCGCAACTTTTTAAGCTGATGATTAGACTGCTGTTTAGCTGACGATCTAATGACTTCTTTGCTGATGATTAAATGACTGTGTAACTGACGATGTAATAGCTGTTTAGCTGAGGATCTCGCAACTTTTTAAGCTAATGATTTGTCTGCTTAGCTGAAGATCTAATGACTTCTTAGCTGATGATTAAATGACTGGATAACTGACGATGGCTGTTTAGCTGATGATTTAATTGACTATTAAGCGTACGATTAAGCAACTACTGCCAAACTGACGATATGACGACTGTTTAGCTGAGCAGATATAGATCTGAGGATCTAATAACTTTTAGGCTGACGATTCAACGACTGTATAACTATCAAAACCTGACGTTTAGATAACCACGTTGGTTCAACCAATTAGCGCTTTCATCGCTCAATGTCGTTTTCGAGATATCGACGGGAAACTTCTGACGTCATCTGTACGTCACACAGCGGCCATTTTTGTTTTTCGTTTTACAAAATTACCATTTTGTCGACATCCTAAGAAAATGGACAGCATAAAATGGAGTAGAATCTCATCATAGAATGCATAATAGCCATTTTAGATAAGAAAAGCACTTTTTACTTAAAAGAGGGAAGTTTAAAAAAAATATATTAGGAAAGTTTTTTAAGATTGAAGGGACAAAAAACAATATTAAGTGAAATCCAAGTTAATCCGAAAGGTCAATTATAGGAAAACTCTGCGGGCGGGGAGAGAAAAGAAGACAAAGATCCTTCCGAAAGATTATCTCCTTTCAGGATTATTCAAAAAATGACTTTTTGACCAAAAAAATTCTAAATACGTGAAATTGTGATTTCCCTCCTCTGTACATCCCCTTCCTTAAACTCTCCCCTCAGAAAACCGGTCGATTAGTAAGAGAATCGGTCGGTACGTCAAAGAAACCGTTCGTTTCGTCAAAAAAAACCGGTCGGTTCGTCAAAGAAACCGGTCGGTTCGTCAAAGATACCGGTATCTTTGACGAACCGACCGGTCTCTTTGACGAACCGACCGGTTTCCGTACTAATCGACAGGTCCTTCAACTTATCCCAAAAATATGCTTTTAGTCCCTTAGCGATAGAATCGTTATAATCCGACCATCAAAGATTTTCAATTATAAAATAACAGTTACCTACCTTTTCAACATTAAGTATTAACAGAAAAGTTTTGACGTCAAAGAGGTTCTGTTTAATATTTAAAGTCGGATTATCGAGATTCCAATGAAACCTTATCAGAATCAACGTGGTGGAAGATAAATCACTCGATCTTTTCAGTGTAAATCTTGATTTTTTTACCATCTATAACGGACAGCTGGACAAAAGGTGCTGTATAGAAATTGGGGCATTTAAAAAAGAGGTCATACCTTAGCCATAACGGGCGGTTTTTAAATAATAGACGTGGACCGCGTACGTTGATGGCTTTTTTTACCCCCACCCCGCCGCCCCCGCCGCCCCAACCCCACTCCTCTCCGTTTTTCGCAGCCTCCGCATCCAGGTTCTTAGCTTGTTTTCCCATTAAAGTCCCATTACGGGCAAAACAACCGCGGCTCAACTCAACCCGTTTGGAAAAGAGGAAAAAACGCTTGTTTTTATCCTTCATAGAGTAGATTTTTTTATGTATGTATACATTCTTGTAAAACAAAATTAACTATTTAGAGAGAATTCAATTAAAATAAACAATGAAAACAATAAAATACTAGTTAGAAAAGGTTCCAACGAAAACTTCCTTAAAGAGATGGAACAATATAGGAGGGGGAAGTACAAGGAGGGGAAGTACAAGGTGGGGGAAGTGTAAAGGAGGGGCTAGTAGAGTATAAAAAAGGTTTTCCGAGAAGAATCTCGATAAACCGGCCCTAATCGCAAACGATCAGACCGCATTCTTTGACGAACCGACCGGTTTCTTTGACGAATTGACCGGTTTCTTTGACGAAAGACCGGACTCTTTGCTAATCGCCCGGTTTCCTTACTAATCAACCGGTTTCTTTAACGAACTGAAGTAGTTCTTTGACAAACCGTCCGGTTTCTTTGACGAACCGAACGGTTTTCTTTCTAATCGACCGGATGTTTTGTTACTAATCGACTGGTTTCTTTGACAAAACACCGGCGTCTTGCTAATCGACCGGTTTCATTACTAATGAACCGGTTTCTTTGACGAACCGACCTGGTTCATTGACGAAGCAACCTGGCTCCTTGACGAACCGACCTGGTTCTTTGAAGAACCGTCCCGTTTCTTTGAGGAAACCGGTCAGTTAGTCAAAGAAACATGTCTATTAGTAAGAAAACTGGTTGGTTCGACTAAGATACATGACGATTAGTAAGGAAACGGGTTGGTTCGACAATAGAAACCGGTCGATTAGTAAGAAAACCGGTCGGTTCGTCAAAGAAACCGGTCGGTTCGTCAAAGAAACCGGTCGATTAGTAAGAAAACCGGTCGATTAGTAAGAAAACCGGTCGATTAGTAAGAAAACCGGTCGGTTCGTCAAATAAACCGGTAAGTTTGTCAAAGAAACTGATGGATTAGTAAGAAAACCGGTCCGTTCACCAAAGAAACCTGTCTATTAGTAAGAAAACCGGTCGGTTCGTCAAATAATCAGGTCGATTAGTAAAAAAAAAAACCGGTCAATAAGCAAGGAGACCGGTCAGTTCGTCAAAAAAACCGGTCGATTAGTAAGAAAACCGGTCAATTTGTCAAAGAAACCGTTCAGTTTATCAAAGAAACCGGTCGGTTCACATCATTTTGGGCAAAAATTAGGGTCGGATTATCGAGATTCTTCTTATAAAGCGTCTTTTTGGGCACTAACTTAAAATACTTGGGGTTTTTTTTAATTTATAGTCGGATTATCGAGATTCTGCTCTCCGCTGACCTCTTTTTGTGCTGAAAATAGTTGGAACATTTCAATTATTGTTTTTAATATTTAAGGGGGTTTTTGTTAGTGTTGGGTAGGGCCTGGGAGAAGTTGTTTGGCGCGGGTGAAAGTTTAAAGGGCTCGTGGGGCCAATTGAGGCTCAAGTTCTCCCTCCTTGGGAAGTGAGATGGACGCATAACGCTCTACCTACTGAGCACCTCCATTTCAAATTATTTAACATGAAACCACCCCCGCCGCCCCTCAACGTCCTCCGCTCAACAAACATAACAAGAACCGTTTCCAACAGCAACGCCGTCCCACCTTTCAAAAAGATCTTTATTTTCAAACATCATTTCTTTTGAGTAGAATCCTCAATTATTCGAGCATATTACGCAGTAATCCGTCATTTCTTCCTTAAAAAACAACGCTTTTTTAATCAATACAGAGAGGAACCTCGATAAACCGACTTCCAACGGCCCAAAAAGAATGTTTTCTGGTAGTTTTCGTGTTGAATCTCGATAATCCGACCCTTATTTTTTCCCAAAAAGAATGTTTTCTGGTAGTTTTCGTGTTGAATCTCGATAATCCGACCCTTATTTTTGCCCAAAATGATTGTTTTCCGGTAGTTTTCGTGTAGAATCTCGATAATCCGACCCTTATTTTTGCCCAAAAAGTGATTTTTCCGGTAGTTTTTGTGTAGAATCTCGATAATCCGACCCTTATTTTTGCCCAAAAGAATGTTTTCTGGTAGTTTTCGTGTTGAATCTCGATAATCCGACCCTTATTTTTGCCCAAAATGAATGTTTTCTGGTATTTTTCGTGTAGAATCTCTATAATCCGACCCTAATTTTTGCCTAAAATGATGTTTTCCTGGTCAGTGGGGAGTAGAACTTCGATAAAACGACTTTAATATTTCAAAAAGGCCAAGTTTTCCGTCAACTTTGGGCTAAAAAAGAGGTTTTCTAAATAAAATCTCGATAATCCGACCCCCATTTTGGCCCAAAAAGTGATTTTTCTGGCTACTGCAGGGTAAAATCTTGATGTACCTATTTTTCTATATCACACAGGTTCACTATTCCGTTAAATTTTTTGCTATAAAAGAAGCATTCTGAAGACTCTCGGTAATCCGACCCTTAATTTTGCCCTAAATGATGTGTTCATGGTCACTGTGAAGAAGAATTTCGATAAAACGACTTCAAAATTTCAAAAACCGAACGGTTTCCTTACTAATCAACCGGTTTCTTTGACGAATCTACAGGTTTTCTTACTAAGCGACCGGTTTCTTTGACAAAACTACAAACAACTTCACCCAGGCCCGAGAATCTCGATAATCCGACCCTAATTTTTCCCAAATTATGTGATCCTGGTTATTGCGGAGTAGAACCTCGATACACCGACTTAAATATTTCAAAAAAGGCCAAGTTTTCCGTCAACTTTTGGCTAAAAAAGAGGCTTTCCGAGTAGAATCTCGGTAATCCGACCCTAATATTTGCCCAAAATTATGTATTCCTGGTCACTAGGGAGTTAAATCTTGATAATCCGACCATAATTTTTGCCCAAAAAGTAATTTTTTCGCCTACTACCGAAAAGAATCTCGATAAACCGACATCCTTATGTCATACTAAACTTTGGATACAGTTCTATTCTATTATAAGATCTAGACAGTTTGACACACTTTTATCCAACAGCCCCGATAATCCGACCACCGTCATCGATGGCGTCCGGACGAAAATATTGTTACAAAAGGGTCGAACTATTTTAAGAAGAGTCATCGCTTTTGGTAACAAGCTCAAATTAAATTCCTCGAAACGAAGGGTGGGCCCTTTGAAGGGAGTGGGGGGTGGGGGGAGGTTAAAGGGGGAGGACTGACAGGGGCTGCGTGCTACGTCATGTCGACCTACTTCAAGCCTCACATACTCTATAAAGTCGACAACACCTCAAAAAAAACTTAGCGATAAAAAGGTGAAAACCTGATAAAATAAAATAAAAAATGTTAAAAAAAATTTTTTATCATAAATCTTGTCATTTGTATACTTTTCTTGGGGAAAATAATTAGAATACCAAGGCTTTTTAAAAATATTATAGTCGGATTATCGAGATTCTACTCTGATTGATTTAAAAAAAAACGTCTTTTTGGATAAAAGGGTCGGTTTATCGAGATTCTACTCCGCATTGACGAAAAAAGAATATTTTTGGGGCAAAGGGTCGGATTATCGAGATTCTTCTCCTCAGAGACCAAAAAGCGGCTTTATGGGAAAAAGGGTCGAATCGCGATTCTACTCCGCATTGACCAAAAAAGCATATCTTAGGGGCAAAGGGTCGGATTATCTAGATTCTACTCCGCAGTGAATGGTTGGTCAAAGAAACCGGTCATTTCGTCAAAGAAACCGGTCGATTCGTGAATGAAACTGGTCATTTGGTCAAAGAAACCGGTCGATTAGTAAGGAAACCGATTGGTTCGTCAAAGAAACCGGTCCAATAGTAAGAAAACCGGTCGGATCGTAAATAAAACCGGCCGATTAGTAAGGAAACCGTCCTTCGTCAATGAAACCGATCGATTATTTAAAAAAAACGGTCGATTAGTAAGAAAACCGGTCGGATCGTCAAAGAAGCCGGTCGATTAGTAAGGAAACCTGTAATTTCGTCAAAGAAACCGGTCGGATCGTCAATAAAACCGGTCGATTAGTAAGGGATCCGGGCAGTTTACCAAAGAAACCGGTCGATTATTAGGGAAACCGGTAATTTCGTCAAAGAAACCGGTCGGATAGTCAATAAAACCGGTCGATTAGTAAGGAATCCGGTCAGTTTGTCAAAGAAACCGGTTGATTTGTAAGAAAACCGGTCGGTTCACAAAAGAAACCAGTCGATTAGTAAGAAATCCGGTCGGCTCGTCAAAGAAACCGGTCGATTAGCAAGGAGACCGGTCAGTTCGTAAAAGAAACCAGTCGATTGGTAAGGAAACCGGTCATTTCGTCAGAGAACCGGGTCGATTAGTGAGGAAACCGGTCATTTTGTGAAAGAAACCGGTCGATTAGTAAGGAAACCGATCGGCTCGTCAAAGAAACCGGTCGATTAGTAAGAAAACCGGTCGATTAGCGAGGAGACAGATCTTTTGTCAAAGAAACCGGTTTATCGAGATCCATATTCGAAGAGTTTTAGAAAAACTGATATACGGAGGGTATCACAATTCCCTTTGAAGGAGTTAAAAATCTACATAAAAAAGATTGTTCATTGGAATTATTAACTCGCCCCTACTTTTCTTATCTTAAAGTTTAATTCAGGGAATAAATAGCCCTTAGGAACTTCCTTTTTATCCTTTTTTTCTTTCTTTCACAGTAGCCTACAGTCTCCTACTTGCGGTTTCTTACTTTTACCCTTTTCTTTCTGTTTTTTAAAAGAAAGTTTTGATAGAATCTCTCAGAAGTTTAGAGTTAGGCGATTCTTTGAAAAATCACTGTTTTTGAGGTCGTTAGCGGGAGGCGAAAAATAAATCCCTATAATGAGAATCTGATGGAAATTAAGGGGGCAAAAGTAATTTTTTGTTTGATACAGAGTAGCCTTTGATCGCTGACCCAGGGAGAAGTCGAAAGTTTGAGGGGTTGTCCTACTCGGATTGTCGAAACTCCTCTCATTATTGATTTATTTATGACGGATTACTGGGTGTCGGATAACCGAGGTTGTGCCAAAAAGTGTCCAAAGCTTTTTGAGGGTGTCTCAGTTCGGTATAACCTCTTGTGACGTCATTTTTGGAGATAATAACAGGTTTTGGTTATTTTTGAATTTTTGCCCTCTTTTGTCGGAGGTCTCAATCAAAAAACTATCTTTTTTAACGAAAAAACCGTTGATTTTATTTACGAATGCTTTCTGAGGATGTCTCAGTTCAGCGTAACCTATTATCGTGACGAAGCTGTGACGTCATTTTTGGAGTTAAAAACAGGTTTTGATCATTTTTTTATCTTTCCCTCATGAATAGTTGAGTTTCTAAGTAAAAAAAACGTCATTTTTGACGGAAAAACCGTAGTTTTTATTTAGGAAGCTTATTGAGGGTGTTTAGTTAAGTATAACGTGTTATCGTGACGAAACTGTGACGTCATTTTTGGAGTTAAAAACCAGTTTGATTATGTTTGAACTTTCTCCCTCTTTTATTGGAGAAATCATTTAATCAAAAAACCATCGTTTTAACGGAAAACCCGTATTTTTTATTTAGAAAGCTTACTGAGGGTGTCAGGTTAAGTATAACCTGTTATCGTGACGAAACTGTGACGTCATTTTTGGAGTTAAAAACCAGTTTTGATTATGTTTCAACTTTCTCCCTCTTTTGTCGGAGGAATCTCTAAATCAAAAAACCATCGTTTTCAACGGAAAACCGTAGTTTTTATTTTGGATGCATAGGTTGGGTGTCTCAGTTCAGTATAACCTGTTATCGTGACGCTGCTGTGACGTTATCTTTGGAGTTAAAAATGTTTTGATTATTCTTTAACTTTCTCCCTCTATTATCGGAGGATCTAGATCAAAAAAACCATCGTTTTTAACAAAAAACAGTAGTTTTTATTTAGGAAGCCTCCTGAGGGTGTCTCAGTTAAGCATAACCTGTTATCGTGACGAAGCTGTGACGTCATTTTTAGAGTAAAAAACAGGTTTTGATTATGTTTGAACTTTCTCCCTCTTTTATTGGAAGAATCTCTAAATCAAAAAACCATCGTTTTTACGGAAAAACCATAGTTTTTATTTAGGAAGCTTATTGAGGGTGTCTAGTTAAGTATACTATGTTATTGTGACGACGATATGACGTCATTTTTGGAGTTAAAACCAGTTTTGATATGTTAGAACTTTCTCCCTCTTTTATCGGAGGAATCTCTTAATCAAAAAACCATCGTTTTCAACGGAAAATTGTAGTTTTTATTTAGGAAGCTTATTGAGGGTGTCTAGTTAAGTATACTCTGTTATTGTGACGACGATATGACGTCATTTTTAGAGTTAAAACCAGTTTTGATATGTTAGAACTTTCTCCCTCTTTTATCGGAGGAATCTCTTAATCAAAAATCCATCGTTTTTAAAGGAAAACCCGTAGTTTTTATTAAGGAAGCTTTCTGAGGGTGTCTCAGTAATGTATAACCTGTTATTGTGACGAAGCTGTGACGTCATTTTTGGAGTTAAAAACCGGTTTTGATTATGTTTGAACTCTTTTATCGGAGGAATCTCTCAATCAAAAAACCATCGTGCTTAACGGAAAAGCCCTTGTTTTTATTTAGGAAGCTTACGGAGGGTGTCTCAGTTAAGTATAACCCTTTACCGTGACGAAGCAGTGACGTCATTTTAGAAGTTAAAAGAGTTTTGATTATTTTTGAATGTTTCCCCTCTTTTATTTTGAAGTTAGAGAGAAAAGTTTTGACGTTAAAGTTACAGGATTATTCATGCCTTACCCTTAGAGAGGTAACGAGAGGTGGCAAAGCTAACCCCCTGGCCCTTGTTCCCTGTCCATTGTTTTCGGTCTAAATCTTATCTCGAACTCCCACTTGAAAAGCTTAATGGAAAAGCCTTATTTTCCACGAAAAGTAGATAGAAAAGAGAAAGAAAAATTTTTTTCGAGGGGGGTGAAAAAAAAATGCTTTGATTATGACGTGTTTTTTGAAAATTTGAAGGCCCTCACGTGTTCCGACGCTATCAAAAGGTGCTCGCTCGGCGTTGATGGGCACGTAGAAACTCCGCAGAAAACACGAGAAAAAAGGAAAAATTTGCATACAACATATTTTCGCATGTACAACTCATTTAGCCGGACGTGAAGTTGAAAGGAACACAAAAGCTCAAAAATACGGCCCCCCGGTGGGGCGGGGCGGCGGTGGGGGCGGAGGCGGGGGCCTCGAGAAAAAAAAACGGATAAATTAATTTTACCCGGGGAAGAAAGAAGGGGCTTTTCCTTCCCCCCTGCTTTTCCAGCATTCAAACGACTCCTGGACCCCGGGGTTTGAACGTAAACAAAAGAACACTTAACTTAAACGGCTAGATTTACATTGCGAACGATTTTTTTCTCCCTTTCTACTCCACCTTATTTCCTTTTAAATTGAATTCTAGAACCTTATTTTAATTTTTACACATTTTATTACGTCATCAGAGTTTATCATGGTGTCTCTATGGGAAGTAACATATGGCCACATCTTAGTGACGTCATCATTAGAGTATAGATTTCCTTCTAAATTGGGTTCTAGAACCTTATTTAATTTTTACTCATTTTTTTACGTCATCAGAATGAGAGTGTCTATGGCCATCTATTTGTGACGTCATCATTGGAGTCTAAGATTCCTTTTAAATTGGGTTATAGCTCCTTATTTAATTTTTACTTATTTTATTACGTCATCAGAATGAGGTGTCTCTATGGGAGGTGCCATACATATTGCCATGTGACGTAATCATCAGTGACGTCATCATTGTAGTCAAGATTCCTATATATTGGCTTCTAGAACCATATTTAATTTTTACTCATTTTATTACGTCATCGGAATGAGATGTCTCTATGGGAGGTAACATACAGCCATGTCATAATTGGAGTGTTAAGATCAATTTACTTGACAGGTTGGCCAACCTACTCAATACTGCTAAACTCCCAGTACGTCATCAGGTGGCTTTGCGATTGGTAAAAAAGAGGGGTTTTCCCGCCAAAAAATCAAATGCCAACAAAATAGGGTAAAAAAGGCTTTTCTTGACATAAAAAAGGGGAAAAAAAGAGGTGTTTTCCCGCCAAAAAAAAATTTGTGGGGCTCCCAAATGGGGATAAAATGGACTTTTCCCGCCAAAAATTGGGACTTTCTTCTTAAAAAGAGGTATTTTCCCGCCAAAAATTGGGACTTTCTTCTTAAAAAGAGGTGTTTTCCCGCCAAAATTGGGACTTTCTTCTTAAAAAGAGGTGTTTTCCCGCCAAAAAAAAATTGAAGATCCACAAAATAGAGTAAAAAGGGATTTTCCCCGCCAAAAAAGGGGACTTTCTTCTTAAAAAGAAGGTTTACCAACATTTGAGAAATATTAATTTTCAATATTTTCGTTTGGACAAAATTTATGAAATATTGACAAGTTCGGTATTAGATCCTTCGAAGTTGAGATGGTGTGTGGAGTCGGTTAGGCTCTTGACAGGTTGGCCAACCTAATCAATAGTGCGAAACTCCCAGGTTTACCAACATTTGAGAAATATTAATTTTCAATATTTTCGTTTGGACAAAATTTATGAAATATTGACAAGTTCGGTATTAGATCCTGAGAAGTTGACATGGTGGGTGGGGTCGGTTAGGCTCTTATATTTAATGATCTTGACAGGATGAGTAGGAGCGGCGGGGAATTTCTCCAATATCGAACTTCTAATAAGTTATTTAATTGGGTTTTGCATCACTGATAGTTACGTCATTTATAACCTAATTTAACCTCATACATATCTCACTGGACAAAGTAACGTCCCACCCCCTTTCTTCGGCAAAATATATTAAAATAGACTTCAGATTGTCTCAATTTTATTATTATTATTATTATTAATTTTTTTTTTTTCCAATTCCGAAAACTTGAGGTTTTCGCATAAACGGTTGGCCCTACTGAAAAAATGTATAAAACATTATTTGTAGGAAATGTAACGTAGAATAAGTTTTATAAAGACTATTTTTTCGCTAAGACGGTTTGTTTTTAAGTTATCTTCAAAAAACAGGCGGCGGGGAATCTCTCCAATATCGAACTT
Organism: Orius insidiosus; assembly: GCA_014119065.1. NCBI lineage: Eukaryota > Metazoa > Arthropoda > Insecta > Hemiptera > Anthocoridae > Orius > Orius insidiosus. Next base: position 131,998 of record JACGAQ010000242.1, read on the forward strand.
CTAATAAGTTATTAAAAGTGGGTTTTGCATCACTGATAGTTACGTCATTTATAACCTAATATAACCTCATACATATCTCACTGGACAAAGAAACGTCCCCCCCCCCCCTTCTTCTGCAGAGTATATTAAATAGACTTCAGATTGTCTCAATTTTTTTTTCAATTCTAAACTCGAGGTTTTCTCATAAACGGTTGGCCATACTGAAAAAATGTATAAGACATTATTTGTAGGAAATTTAATGTAGATTAATTTTTATAAAGACCATTTTTCGCTAAGACGGTTTGTTTTTAAGTTATCTTCAAAAAACAGGCGGCGGGAATTTCTCCAATATCGAACTTCTAATAAGTTATTAAAAGTGGGTTTTGCATCACTGATAGTTACGTCATTTATAACCTAATATAACCTCATACAAGACGGTTTGTTTTTAAGTTATCTTCAAAAACAGGCGGCGGGGAATTTCTCCAATATCGAACTTCTAATAAGTTATTAAATTGGGTTTTGCATCACTGATAGTTACGCCATTTATAACCTAATATAACCTCATACATATCTCACTGGACAAAGAAACGTCCCCCCCCCCTTCTTCAGCAGAGTATATTAAAATAGACTTCAGATTGTCTCAATTTTTTTTTTCAATTCTAAACTCGAGGTTTTCTCATAAACGGTTGGCCATACTGAAAAAATCTATAAGACATTATTTGTAGGAAATTTAATGTAGATTAATTTTTATAAAGACTATTTTTTCGCTAAGATGATTCGTTTTTGAGTTATCTTCAAAAAACGGGGAAATCGACTTTTTAATGTTGTCTCAGTAATTTAATAAATTTTCCACTTTATTAACTTGTTTGAAAGAGGGCGAAATAAAAGGTTGAAAACGAGAGTCAATTTATTATTTTTAATATTGGAAAAAATAAGGACGTTAAAAGAGCCCCCGACCCTCTCGGAAAAGGTTTGAAGTGCTTCGAAGGGTCGGGGGTTTGTTCGTTTCCGGTGGGAGAAAGGGTGGGGGAAAAGGAAGTGGAGTGGGGGAAGGGCCTTTATGAAATACCCAATTAAGATCGCGATTGCCGCTACCTTAGTAAGTCGACCGTTTTACTCAAAATCCCCCCCCCCCCCCAGGAACGATAATTACGCCGGCTGGACGTCTCTTCTACTACAGAAAAACAAGTTGGTGAAGGAGGAATTGCTGTTTTAAAGGCGAAAAAACAAGTTTATTTTGTATAAAACGTCATGTATAACCTCATTTAACCTCATCAGACTTTCACTGGACCTTATTACGTCACAACCGAATGTTTCCCCGCCAATCGCAAAGACCTGATGTCGTACTGGGAGTTTCGCACTAGTGAGTAGGTTGGCCAACCTGTCAAGAGCCTAACCGACCCCACCCACCATATCAACTTCTCAGGAGCTAATGCCGAACTTGTCAATATTTCATAAATTTTGTCCAAACGAAAATATTGAAAATTAATATTTCTCAAATGTTGGTAAGCCTGGGAGTTGAGCACTATTGAGTAGGTTGGCCTACCTGTCAAAAGCCTAACCGACCCCACCCACCATCTCAACTTCTTAGGATTTAATACCGAACTTGTCAATATTTCATAAATTTTGTCCAAACGGAAAATATTGAAAATTAATATTTCCCAAATGTTGGTAAACCTGGGAGTTGAGCACTATTGAGTAGGTTGGCCAACCTGTCAAGAGCCTAACCGACCCCACCCACCATCTCAACTTCTCAGGATCTAATACCGAACTTGTCAATATTTCATAAATTTTGTCCAAACGGAAAATATTGAAAATTAATATTTCTCAAATGTTGGTAAACCTGGGAGTTGAGCACTATTAAGTAGGTTGGCCAACCTGACAAGAGCCTCTCCGTGTCAACTTCTCAGGATCTAACGCCGAACTTGTCAATATTTCATAAATTTTGTCCAAACGAAAATATTGAAAATTAATTTTGAGTCTAAAAGAAAACTTATATACGGCCCTTGACCTGTCGTTAACCCTCCTCACTGTTACCTCTCAATCTTACCAACTTGAAAAATTGAAAAAACCTTTCACCACCAGTCTTGCCATCCTAAAAGTTATGATAATGTTTGAACTAAGTATAGAATTAATTAAGAGTCCATTAAAGAAAATCGGCAACCCTCCTAACTGTAACCTCTCAATTTTACCAACTTAAAAAATTGAAAAAACCCCTTTCACCACCAGTCTTGCCATCCTAAAAGTTATGAAAATGTTTGAACTAAGTATAGAATTAATTAAGAGTCCATTAAAGAAAATCGGTAACCCTTCTAACTGTTACCTCTCAATTTTACCAACTTAAAAAAATTGAAAAAACCATTTCACCACCAGTCTTGCCATCCTCTAAGTTATGATAATGTTTGAACTAAGTATAGAATTAATTAAGAGTCTAAAAAAAAACTTATTTACCGGCCCTTGACCTGTCGCTAACCCTCCTCACTGTTACCTCTCAATCTTGCCAACTTGAAAAATTGAAAAAACCCTTTCACCACCAGTCTTGCCATCAAAAAGTTATGATAATGTTTGAACTAAGTATAGAATTAATTAAGAGTCCATTAAAGAAAATCGGCAACCCTCCTAACTGTTACCTCTCAATTTTACCAACTTAAAAAAATTGAAAAAAACCCTTTCACCACCAGTCTTGCCATCCTAAAAGTTATGATAATGTTTGAACTAAGTATAGAATTAATTAAGAGTCTAAAAAAAAACTTATTTACCGGCCCTTGACCTGTCGCTAACCCTCCTCACTGTTACCTCTCAATCTTGCCAACTTAAAAAATTGAAAAAACCCTTTCACCACCAGTCTTGCCATCCTAAAAGTTATGATAATGTTTGAACTAAGTATAGAATTAATTAAGAGTCTAAAAGAAATCTTATATAACGGCCCTTGACCTGTCGTTAACCCTCCTCACTGTTACCTCTCAATCTTGCCAACTTAAAAAATTGAAAAAACCCTTTCACCACCAGTCTTGCCATCCTAAAAGTTATGATAATGTTTGAACTAAGTATAGAATTAATTAAGAGTCCATTAAAGAAAATCGGTAACCCTCCTAACTGTTACCTCTCAATCTTGCCAACTTAAAAAATTGAAAAAACCCTTTCACCAACAGTCTTGCCATCCTAAAAGTTATGATAATGTTTGATCTAAGTATAGAATTAATTAAGAGTCCATTAAAGAGAATCGGTAACCCTCCTAACTATTACCTCTCAATCTTGCCAACTTAAAAATTGAAAAAACCCCTTTCACCACCAGTCTTGCCATCCTAAAAGTTATGATATTGTTTGAACTAAGTATAGAATTAATTATGAGTCTAAAAGAAATCTTATATACCGGCCCTTGACCTGTCGCTAACCTCACTGTTACCTCTCAATCTTACCAACTTAAAAAATTGAAAAAACTCTTTCACCACCAGTCTTGCCATCCTCAGATATTAAATACAGTTATGATAATGTTTGAACTAAGTATAGAATTAATTAAGAGTCCATTAAAGAAAATCGGTAACCCTCCTCACTGTTACCTCTCAATCTAGCCAACTTAAAAAATTGAAAAAACCCTTTCACCACCAGTCTTGCCATCCTAAAAGTTATGATAATGTTTGAACTAAGTATAGAATTAATTAAGAGTCCATTAAAGAAAATAACGAGGGCTGTTCTTGTTAGCGAGCTTCGAAAATTAAGAAATGTTCGTGCGGACGTGATCTTCGCCGACGTCACGCTAACCTCGAAAAGGCGGTTATCACGAGAGAACCTTCCTTTTATACTCTTCCCCCTTTTTAAAAATTCAAATACTCAAAAATGTAAACCGTCAATTTAGAGACTAAACTGTCTATTTGAATATAGTGATTTTCGTACCAATTTTCTCTCTCGACGAGGCCCTTTCCGACCCTTTGATTAATCGCCCGCCCTCATGAATAAAATATCCTCAAAATAGGACGGTAAACATTTTTTTAAAACATTTTTATTCCTCTTTATACCTCAATTAGGGCCTTAATAACCTTCGTTTATAAGTCCCTTTATTCGATTTCGAAAATTGTTATCAATTTCTTTACGCCCCGCTAATCCGATAAAAGAAAAAGAAAATTTTAAGTTCATTTTTTACAGAGAGGGAGACATTAGAAGATGACGTCATAACGTCCAGTGAGACACACATGAGGTTAAATGAGGTTATAGTCCTTGGAAAAGGCGGGAAAACATTCGGACGTGATGTAATTTGGTTCGGTGTCTCTACGGGAGATAACATAATATGGCCAAATGTTAGTGACGTCATCATTGGAGTCTAGATTACTTCTAAATTGAATTCTTGAACCTTATTTCATTTTTACTCATTTTATTACGTCATCAGAGTGAGGTGTCTATGTATAGTGACGTCATCATTGGAGTCTTAAGATTAATTTACTTGACAGGTTGGCCAACCTACTCAATACTGCTAAACTCCCAGTACGTCATCAGGTTATTGGCTTTGCGATTGGTAAAAAAAGAAGTGTTTTCCCGCCAAAAAAAATTTGTGGGGCTCTCCCAAAATGGGATAAAATGGTCTTTTCCCGCCAAAAATGGGGACTTTCATCTTAAAAAGATGTGTTTTACCGCCAAAAAATTTTGTGGGATTTTCCCAAAATGGGATAAAAAGAGGTGTTTTCCCGCCAAAAATTAGGACTTTCTTCTTAAAAAGAGGTATTTTCCCGCCAAAAATTAGGACTTTCTTCTTAAAAAGAGGTGTTTTTCCGCCAAAAATTGGGACTTTCTTCTTTAAAAGAGGTGTTTTCCCGCCAAAAATTAGGACTTTCTTCTTTAAAAGAGATGCTTTCCCGCCAAAAATTAGGACTTTCTTCTTTAAAAGAGATGCTTTCCCGCCAAAAATTAGGACTTTCTTCTTTAAAAGAGGTATTTTTCCGCCAAAAATTAGGACTTTCTTCTTTAAAAGAGATGCTTTCCCGCCAAAAATTAGGACTTTCTTCTTTAAAAGAGGTATTTTCCCGCCAAAAATTGGGACTTTCTTCTTAAAATGAAGTAATTTCCCGATTGGTAAAAAAAGAGGGGTTTTCCCGCCAAAAAATCAAATGCCAACAAAATAGGGTAAAAAAGGACTTTTCCTGACATGAAAAGGGACTTTTCCGTAAAAAAAAAAAGGTGTTTTCCCGCCAAAAAAAAATTTGTGGGGCTCCCAAATTGGGGATAAAATGGACTTTTCCCGCCAAAAATTGGGACTTTCTTCTTTAAAAAAAATGTGTTTTCCCGCCAAAAAATTGAATATCAAGAAAATCTTGCAATGCGAATGATTTCCCGCCCAAAAAAGGGTCGGATTATCGAGATTTTATTCCGCACTGACCATTGAAGCGCAATTTTGGGCCAGAAGTCGACGCAATAGCGGGGCTGTTTTGTGGGACTCTCCCTAAATGGGGTTAAAATGGACTTTTCCCGCCTAAAATTGGGCATGCGCAAAAGTAGATGTACGTCAAATTTGACGTTGTCAAAATCGCTTTTCCCGTCAAATCTGAAGTATTCTGACGTCAAATTAGACGTGAAAATTCTTCTGCGCAAGCTCCAGGAGTAACAAACTGCGGTTAAAACAATTGGTTGTTTTTCAAGTCAAGAAAAAATGTCAACGAGACCGATTTGAATTCGATTTACGTTCTGACGTCATTGTGACGTCACTTTCGGAGTAACGAAGTATTTGACCTTTTCATCCGAGGAAGATAAATATAAGTTAAAGGGGAAAAAAGAGACTTTTCCCGCCAAAAAAATGGGACTTTTTCCTTTAAAAAGAGGTGCTTTCCCGCCAAAAATTGAAGATCAACAAAATCTTGCAAAGTGAATGTTTTCCCGCCAAAAAGAAATTGAGGGACTCTCCCAAAATGGGGTAAAAAGGGGGTTTTTCAGCTGACGAAAAAGAGTTTTCATAAAATTTTGGCGGGGGGGGGGGCTTTTTTTTCCTGCCAAAAAAATTGAAGAAATCTCCTGAAATCTTGTTTGTAACTCCTTGAGCATGCGCAGATGCATTTGGACGTTTTTGACGCTAATTGGACGTCAAATCTGAAGTATTCTGACGTCAAATTAGAAGTAAAGTAGTAGAAGTAAAAACGTCAACAAGACCGATTGGAATTCGATTTACGTTCTGACGTCATTGTGACGTCACTTTCGGAGTAAGATAAAATAAACGGAAGATAAAAATATGTTAAAAGGGGAAAAAAAGGACACTTTTTTATAATTTATAACGAAATAGGATTTACGTTTTATTTTGACACGAACGGATTTTATTTACTGCTCGGGCTTAATGGCCGGAACGGTTTACTTGAAGCATTTCTCATACAGCGTCCCGACATAACTCAAACACGGCAGAAAAAAAGAGGAAAAAAAAGGGTCTAAACACAATTTTCAAGTATGAAAGTGAATCAATCAATCGGTATTTTTGGAGTGGGGGGGGAGGGGGGGTGGCCTGTAATCCTAGAAGATGAAAGCATATTTCATTCAGACTCTGAGGCACCCCGCTATGCGTGGAACCTAACATACATAATACATTACATTCACTCCCCCCTCCCTTCCCCCTCCCATTCCCCTCCCTTCCCCCTCCCTAGGCCCTTAGCCCTTCCCCCTCCTCCGCCGTACCACTCATCCTAAAATACACGCGTGAAGATTCTTTGAGTGCTTTTCCATACAAAAAAGCTTTCCAGTATTAAATCTCGAGTTAAAATATTATTTTTTTAATATAAAAATTCAGGTCGACACAATTGAGTAACTCGTCAGGTTGGCCAACCTACTCAATAGTGCGAAACTCCCAGGTTTACCAAAATTTGAGAAATATTAAGTATTTTTGGAGCAAAATCTGACGGAATAGCGGGGCTTTTGCATGTAGATAAGTCGGTTTATCGAAGTTCTTCTTTGCATTGTCCAGAAAAAAATCTTTTTGGGCAAAAATTAGGGTCGGATTATCGCGATTCTACTCGGAAAGCGTATTTTTGGAGCAAAATCTGACGGAATAGCGGGGCTTTTTCATGTAGATAAGTCGGTTTATCGAAGTCCTCCTTTTCATTGTCCAGAAAAACATCTTTTTAGGCAAAAATTAGGGTCGGATTATCGCGATTCTACTCAGGAAGCGTATTTTTGGAGCAAAAGCTGACTTAATAGCGGGGCTTTTGCATGTAGATAAGTCGGTTTATCGAGGTTACACTCTGTATTGACCCGAAAAACGTCTTTTTGGGCAAAAATTAGGGTCGGATTATCGCGATTCTTCTTATAAAGCGTCTTATTGGAGGAAAAGATTTCGGACTACCGGGGCTTTTTCAAATAGATAAGTCGGTTTATCGAAGTTCTTCTTTCCATTGTCCAGAAAAGAATCTTTTTGTGCAAAAAATTAGGGTCGGATTATCGCGATTCTACTCGGAAAGCGTATTTTTGGAGCAAAATCTGACGGAATACCGGGGCTTTTTCATGTAGATAAGTCGGGGTATCGAGGTTACACTCTGTATTGACCCGAAAAACGTCTTTTTGGGCAAAAATTAGGGTCGGATTATCGCGATTCTTTTTATAAAGCGTCTTTTTGGAGGAAAAGATTTCGGATTACCGGGGCTTTTTCATATAGATAAGTCGGTTTATCGAGATTCCACTCAATATTGACCCGAAAAACGTCTTTTTGGGCAAGAATTAGGGTCGGTTTATCGAGATTCCACTCAATATTGACCCGAAAAACGTCTTTTTGGGCAAAAATTAGGGTCGGATTATCGCGATTCTTCTTATAAAGCGTCTTTTTGGAGGAAAAGATTTCGGATTACCGGGGATTTTTCATATAGATAAGTCGGTTTATCGAAGTTCTCCTTTGCATTGCCCAGAAAAACATCTTTTTGGGCAAATAGTTTCGGATTATCGAGATTCTACTTAGGATATCGTATTTTCGCAATACGAAAACGGATTATCGAGGGTTTTTATGCCTTTTAAAATTGCAGAACGAGGAAAAAATTTTGTTCAGATTTCATTTTTAGAAGAAAGTTGAAAAATGTCAGATCCCATTGGGGGTGACATGAAAAAATTAGGGAGGAAACAAAATTAGAAGGGGAATGTCATGTCGAAAATATTTCTCAATTCGATACCGCGTTCCCAGTGCTGCCAACCTTCGTCGAGGAAGAAATAAATGAAACAAAATTAAATTCTTGGGATGAAAAATATAAATAAAAAAATTATTTCTTTCGCTACAAAGGCCATATCTTTCAGGCACGTGCTTTATTTTCGAGAGCAATATCAATGATTTTTCTCCTTTCTTCTGACTTGTTGCTTCAAGCAATAATGCTAGCATTCGGATTATCGAGACTCGCAAAGAAGGTTTATTTGTGCCGAAGTTATTTTTGCACAAAAAGATGTTTTTCTGGTCACTACCGCGAAGAATCTCGATAATCCGACTTTCTTGCTTCAAACGGTCTGACAACTATGGGACAAAAAAAGGAGCTGTTCCGTTCACTGAGGAGTAGAATCTCGATAAACCGACTTTCGTATTTTAAACAGCCCAGCTATACCGTCGACTTTTGGCCCAAAAATGAGCTTCTACGGTCACTGCAGAATAAAATCTCGATAATCCGACCCTTTTTTGGCGGGAAATCATTCGCATTGCAAGAATTTGTTGATCTTCAATTTTTTGGCGTAAAAAGTCCCCTTTTTTATGGCGGAAAAAGTAACTGTATACCCCATTTTGTTGATCTCCAATTTTTTAGCGGGAAAAGCCCCCCCCCCCCACTTTTTTTTGGCGGGAAAAGTCCATTTTTACCCCATTGTGGGAGAGTCCCCTTGAATCCCTCCTGGTTTTCCTCCCTGGGAACTATTTCGAAGACGTAGTGACGTCAGACTTACCTATTTTCGCTCTGACGATCGTAACCAGTAAAAAAGTTAACAGGCATGTCAACCGCATTTTCCTGAAAAAGAAAGAAAAAAAAATTTAATGACGTCATACGTGGGGGTCATTTATTGACTATCCCTGATTGTCAGCCCTACCACTGTTTGTATTCCGGGTGTTTGAGTGTTGAATTAGGTTGAAGAATATTTCGTATTCCGTACATTCTCACTTAAATTTCAAACAAAAATAAAAACTTTCCATTTTGTCGCAACTTTTTTCTCCCTCAGTTGGCACCCCTGGAACGATTTATCACGGAAACAAAAGAATTTCTTACCATTGACCAACGAAAAACGTTTATGTCGAATTGATTTTTGTTTGGGTTTGTCCATGACAGTAACAAATGAGCGATTGACATTCGGAATTGTCAGTTTTTCCCCCATTTTTTTCTGGCATCCCAATTAATTTCTGAGAGGATAATCGGCTTTCAAACTAGTGGATCTCAATTAAAATCGAAATTAATTAAACCAAGATTAAGAATTTCTTATCTGTTAATCCTTTCAAGGGTTAGTTAACCAATTACAAAAAGTGACGTCATTATGACGTTTTTTTCCGAGTCGGAAACAATCAAGGTGCCCTTGTCCTTTTAATTAATTTAACCGATCAGGTAGAATCAGTTTAGGGTGTCCACGAATTAGCAGGACATCTCCTTGGAAACTTGCCCAAAACCCTGATTCCGCTTGAAACGATTAAACAGGCTTACCACTTAAAAAAGATAAAATATCCCTACAACAAAAGGATTTAATGAATTTTTTTTTCCCCCTACGAAAATCTATTTTAAGCCTGGAGAGAAGAAAAAAAACCCGCATATGTATACAAAGAGATAGGGGTGGATGAATAGATATTGTATTACTCAGAACAATTAAGGTTTTTCTAGCGTAGCCTCCCCAGTCGGCAGATTTAGGTCTTTTTGCTGTTGAAAAAAAAAGCCTTATCTTTCAACTGAAACAATAGTAGCGGAATTTGTGGCCCTTTTCATCGTAACTTTTCGTCTTTTAGCCCTTCAGATTCTTTAAAAAATATCCATTCTTCATTTGCTGTACACACGTGGAATCCCACGTGTAATTACACGTGGAATCCGACGTGTAACCAATTAATTATAGGTGAAAAGCCGTTTCTTATTAATAAGTACTATCACCGGTTTGTTTATTCTATGGTACTATGAAGAACAAAAGGGTAAATCTCTGATGTAATTGTGTGGGATATTGGTTAACCTGTTTGCACGTGGAATTCCACGTAATTATCGACCAAAATGGACGTTTGGATATGAAAATTTGAAAAAATGTGAATTTCTTAATATGAAGTTAACCAATTCCCCAATAATGACGTCACAGATTTACTCTTAAGATCGTCATAGTTCTTGTGATTCCACTTAATAATCGACCAATAAGGACGTATGTACATAGAACATAAAAAATGTGAATTTCTTATGAAGTTAACCAATTTCCCCAATAATTACGTCACAGATTTACTCTAATGATCGTCATAGTTCTTATGATTACACTTGATAATTGACCAATACGGATGGTCAATTTTGTATGGACATAAAACATTAAAATGTTAAAAAATGTGAATTTCTTATGAAGTTAACCAATTCCCAAATAATGACGTCACAGATTTACTTTCAAGATTTTCAAAGTTCTTGATATTATAATAAATGGATATTAAGCCACAATAAACTGAATATTTATTACACGTGGATTACACGTGTTTATCGGACAGATAAAAAAACAAGACGGTATTAAAAAGTTAACCAATTCCCAACAATGACGTCACCAATTTATCTTTTTTTCGTCATAGTTCTTATTGAAAAGAAGGAGGATTTTTCTCCAAATGAGCATTTTTTTACACGTGGAATTCCACGTGTTTGTCTGTTCAATACGGACAGCTAAAAAACTAGGTTGTAAATGTCTTAACGATGACGCAAAAGACCTGTGACGTAATTATTGGGGAATTGGTTAACTTTATCATAAGCAATTAACAATCTCGGTTTTTTTAGCTGTACTGTCTGTGATAAGCCGTAACACGTGGAATTTTAAAAATTAAACGACGTCATCAGTGAGGAAATTGGTTAGCTTCCTAAGAAAGTAGTGACGTAGTTATTGGGGAATTGGTTTACCTATTCATAAACAATTTAAAATCTAGTTGTAGCCCGTATTGAGCGATAACACGTGCAAATATTGGATAGGAGACAAAAACCTAACTTCAATAAGAAACCTGTGACGTAATTATTGGGGAATTGGTTAACTTGTTGTTGTTGCTCTGTAAAGGGGGCTTAGAGCCTTCCCTCGCTCTGTCAAGGATGCTCAGAACCTTCCCTCGCTCTGTCAAACAGTCTTAGAGCCTTCCTTCGCTCTGGCAAGGATGCTCAGAGCCTCCCATCGCTCTGGCAAGGATGCTCAGAGCCTTCCCGCGCACCGGCAACGATCCTCAGAGCCTCCCCTCGCTCTGGCAAGTATGCTCAGAGCCTCCCCTCACTCTGGCAACGATGCTCAGAGCCTTCCCGCGCACCGGCAACGATCCTCAGAGCCTCCCCTCGCTCTGGCAAGTATGCTCAGAGCCTCCCCTCGCTCTGGCAACGATGCCTAGAGCCTTCCCTCGCTCTGGCAAGGATGCCTAGAGCCTTCCCTCGCTCTGGCAAGGATGCTCAGAGCCTCCCCTCGCTCTGGCAAGTATGCTCAGAGCCTCCCCTCGCTCTGGCAAGGATGCTCAGAGCCTCCCCTCGCTCTGGCAAGTGTGCTCAGAGCCTTCCCTCGCTCTGGCAAGTGTGCTCAGAGCCTTCCCTCGCTCTGGCAACGATGCCTAGAGCCTTCCCGCGCACTGGCAAGGATCCTCAGAGCCTCCCCTCGCTCTGGCAACGATGCCTTGAGCCTTCCCTCGCTCTGGCAACTGGCAAGGATGCTGAGAGCCTTCCCTCTCTCTGTCAAGGAGTCTTAGAGCCTTCCCTCGCTTTGGCAATGATCCTCAGAGCCTTCCCTCGCTCTGCCAAGGAGTCTTATAACATTCGCACCTATATAGCACCGACCAATCAGGCCTTCCCTCCCAAACTTCTGGTGTACACATTCTTTTATATTGGCCCCCCTGTTGTAACAACCCAGTTCCTTTCGGTTTCGGGCTCGCAGGAAGGTTAAAAAGATTTTTCTCCCTGATTTATCGTACTCCATGAAATTTATTCTCGGGTTCCGCTACGTTAGAAACGGTGCAACCGAGTAATCAACTTCTTGTGCGACATGGCGGAACCCTCTGGGACTTAACGGAGAATAAATTTTTATTATTTTATTCGCACGAATTGGTTGTTTTAATAAATAAATGAATGAAAATTGGTTTTTAGCCACTGAAACTTTAACCGTTGAGACGTTCCGAAGTGGTTTTTAGACAAAAGATTGACTCTCACCGTTGGGGAAGTCACGATTCGCTTTAAATTTATAGGGGGAGGTGTTTCTGATTTGGAGAGTCTCATCGATCTCGGACGGAGGACTTGAGCGCTCACAATAAGCATTAATTTATGTATGCGGCGTTGGTGGTTTTTGGGGTGGGGGAGGAGTCGAGAAACCGGTTGTTCAGGTTATATTCATCGCTTTACCTTCCCCGATAGAATACACTAAATCTCTCATTGTACCATTTTATGCGCTCATCATAAAATCGAACGTTTAGATTGCCATTTCATTCAACGACTTTCTATAAAACGCAATGGAAAATTTTCATTTTAAACTTTTTAACTGCCTCATAAAAATTTTTTTTGTTTAAATCTGATAGAATGACGTCATCAGTGGGGAAATTGGTTCCTGAGAAAGTAGTGGAACCTGGAAGTTTAAACAAATTTTTTGGAACTACCAGATATTGCGCTAAAAACTTTCGTTATCAGGCAGTAGATTTTCTCTTTTTGTCGATTTTATTATTTATAATAGTTTATGGACGAAGAGAATTGAGAAGTTATACAATCCCCAATTATTACGTCACTACATTCTTAGGAAGTTAACCAATTTCCCCACTGATGACGTCGTTTAAGAAGTTTAAACGAATTTTTTGGAACTATCAGATATTGCACTAAAAACTTTGGTTATGTGGCAGTAGATTTTCTCTTTCTCTGGATTTTATTATTTTTTTACAGCGGAGAGGAATATTGAGAAGTTAACCAATCCCCAATGATTACGACACTACTTTCTTAGTTAACCAATTTCCCCACTGATGACGTCATTTAATTTTTTAAATTTATTTTAACCTTGATGTTTAGACAAATTTTTTGAAACTATCAGATTTTGCACAAAACACATGGGTTATGAGACAAAAATTTGTCTAAGCTTCAAGGTTATAAGACATTTACAAAATTAAATGACGTCATCAGTGGGGAAATTGGTTGACTTCGAAAGGAAGTAGTGACGTAATAATTGGGGATTGGTCAACTTCATCCTTAAGCTGTAAAAAAAAAAAAAGCTGTAAAAAAAAAGCTGTAAAAATTATTTTTTTACTGTCAAGGGACGAAGAGAATTGAGAAGTGAACCAATCCCCATTTATTACGTCACTACTTTCTTAGGAAGTTAACCAACTTCCCCAGTGATGACGTCGTTTAATTTTTAAAATGGCTTCTAACCTTGAAGCTTAGACAAATTTTTTGAAACTATCAGATTTTGCACAAAACACATTGGTTATGAGACAAAAAATTTGTCTAACCATCAAGGCTAGAAGACATTTTAAAAATTAAATGACGTCATCAGTGGGGAAATTGGTTAACTTCCTAAGAAAGTATGACGTAATAATTGGGGTTAAGTTCGTCCTTAAGGTGTTAAAAAGTAATAAAATCCAGAAAAGGAGAAAAATCTACTGCCTCATAACTAAAGTTTGTTGTTCAAAATCTGATAGTTGTGATAGAATGACGTCATCCGTGAGGAAATTGGTTAACTTCCTAAGAAAGTAGTGACGTAAAAATTGGGGATAACTTCGTCCTTAAGCAGTTAGAAAATAATAAAATCCAAAAAAGGAGAAAATCTACTGCCTCATAACCAAAGTTTTTTGTGCAATATCTGATAGTTCCAAAATTTTGTCAAAACTTGAAGGTTAGAAGCCATTTTAAAAATTAAATGACGTCATCAGTGGGGAAAATGGTTAACTTCCTAAGAAAGTAGTGACGTAAAAATTGGGGATAACTTCGTCCCTAAGCAGTTAGAAAATAATAAAATCCAAAAAGGAGAAAACCTACTGCCTCATAACCAAAGTTTTTTGTGCAATATCTGATAGTTCCAAAATTTTGTCAAAACTTGAAGGTTAGAAGCCATTTTGAAAATTAAACGACGTCATCAGTGGGGAAATTGGTTAACTTCCTAAGAATGTTGTGACGTAATAATTGGGGATTGGTTAACTTCTCAATTCTCTTCGTCCTTAAGCTGTTATAAAATAATAAAATCGAGAAAAAGAGAATATCTACTGCCTCATAACCAAAGTTTTTTATGCAAAATCTGATAGTTCAAAAAAATTTATAAAGGCTTCAAGGTTAGATTTTAAAAATTAAAGACGTCATCAGTAGGGAAATTGGTTAACTTTCTTACTAAGAAAGTAGTGACGTAATAATTGGGGATTGGTTTACTCCTCAATATCCCTCTCCGCTGTTAAAAAATAATAAAATCCAGAAAAGTAGAAAATCTCCTTTATTTAGAAAAGGGGCCGACTCAAATCCCAACCAGAAATACTCGGATTGAACGGAATCAGGCGATAATTTTTTCTTAATGTATATTTAAGTGTTGGAAAATGTGGAGGGGGCACCCCTGCTTACGATTCAGATGTAAATTTCAAGCTCGGTTGAATTCCGGATATATATTTCCCTTCTGTTATTCAACCTTTTTTTTTCTTCACCCCTACTCGTTATTGGATTTCGATAAATAATTAAACTTGGACTTGATTTATGACTTGAAAATTTTATTCTTAGTAAATATTTTTATGAACAAGTTAACCAATTCCCCAATAATTACGTCACTACTTTCTTAGTTAGGGAGCTAACCAATTTCCCCACCGATGACGTCATTTAATTTTCACAATTGCACATGTTATGGCTCTTCACAGACATATGTAGAGCAAAAAAAGCGGAGACTGAAAATTGTTTACGAAAAAGTTAACCAATTCCCCAATAATCACGTCACAGGTTTCTTATTGACGTTAGGTTTTTGTCTCCTATCCAATATATGCACGTGGAATTCCACGTGTTATCGCTCAATACGGGCTTATAGACAGCTAAAATCACAAGAAAACAAAAAAGATTTTAAATTTTTATGAATAGGTTAACAAATTCCCCAATAATTACGTCACGACTTTCTTAGGAAGCTAACCAATTTCCCCACTGATGACGTCGTTTAATTTTTAACTTGAACGATAAGCACGTGGAATTCCATGTGTAAAAATATTCTCATATGGAGAAAAACCCTCCTTCTTTTTAATAACAACTATGACGAAAGTAAGATAAATCGGTGACGTCATTGTTGGGGAATTGGTTAACTTCTTAATACCATCTTATTTTTTAATCCGTCCACTTGTCCGATATACACGTGGAATCCACGTGTAATAACTATTCATTTTATTGTGGCTAAATAACCATTTATTATAATATCAACAACTATGACGACCTCAAGAATAAATCTGTGACGTAATTATTGGGGAATTGGTTAACTTTTTGTACCATGTTTTTTAATCCATCTACTCGTCCGATAAACTCGTGGAATCCACGTGTAATAGAGGTTCGGAAGGGGGCGAGAAAGAAAACTATGAGAAAATAAATTAGACTACGAGTGCGGTAATGAGGATTTTACATGTGTACAGATCATTAAAGTCTCATTTACATATTAAACTTCGCACTCCCCCCCACTACAAAACCGTGAATTATGACGTCATTAATTGAAAGAGAGAAAAAATGGTGATTAAACATATAAGTATCATTGTTCTTGATAGAGGGAGACAATTTGCGGGAGAATGGCTTTCCGGTTTTTGTATCTTTAGACAAAAGGAAACAATGGCCGAGGGATGTGGAAGTTGAAAAAAAAAATCCTTTTATTTCGAACAAGTTTTTTTTCTGAAAAGTACCCTTTATTTTGTAAAACGTGACGTCATGGGAAACCAATGATTGGAGGTAATTCAAAAGAAGCTTTAAATTATGACGTCATTATAGGGGAACTGGTTAACCATCTTGAAACTGTTTACAAAAGAAACAGTGTTTACACACGGAAAACATGACGTCAGGAACCAATGATTGGAGGTAATTCAAAAGAATCTGCGAATTATGACGTCATTATAGGGGAACTGGTTAACCATCTTGAAACTGTTTATAAAAGAAACAGTGTTTACTCACGGAAAACATTGACGTCAGTAACCAATGATTGAAGGTAATCTAAAAGAAGCTGCAAATTATGACGTCATTATAGGAGAACTGGTTAACCTTCTTGAACTGTTCCCAAAAGCAACAGTGTTTACTCACGGAAAACAATGACGTCAGCGGAAACCAATGATTGGAGGTAATTCAAAAGAATCTGCGAATTATGACGTCATTATAGGGGAACTGGTTAACCATCTTGAAATTGTTTACAAAAGAAACAGTGTTTACACACGGAAAACATGATGTCAGGAACCAATGATTGGAGGTAATTCAAAAGAATCTGCGAATTATGACGTCATTATAGGGGAACTGGTTAACCATCTTGAAACTGTTTATAAAAGAAACAGTGTTTACTCACGGAAAACATTGACGTCAGTAACCAATGATTGAAGGTAATCTAAAAGAAGCTGCAAATTATGACGTAGGTGGATTACGTAATTTATAGGAGAACTGGTTAACCTTCTTGAAACTGTTTATAAAAGAAACAGTGTTTACTCACGGAAAACATTGACGTCAGTAACCAATGATTGAAGGTAATCTAAAAGAAGCTGCAAATTATGACGTCATTATAGGAGAACTGGTTAACCTTCTTGAACTGTTCCCAAAAGCAACAGTGTTTACTCACGGAAAACAATGACGTCAGCGGAAACCAATGATTGGAGGTAATTCAAAAGAATCTGCGAATTATGACGTCATTATAGGGGAACTGGTTAACCATCTTGAAATTGTTTACAAAAGAAACAGTGTTTACACACGGAAAACATGATGTCAGGAACCAATGATTGGAGGTAATTCAAAAGAATCTGCGAATTATGACGTCATTATAGGGGAACTGGTTAACCATCTTGAAACTGTTTATAAAAGAAACAGTGTTTACTCACGGAAAACATTGACGTCAGTAACCAATGATTGAAGGTAATCTAAAAGAAGCTGCAAATTATGACGTCATTATAGGAGAACTGGTTAACCTTCTTGAACTGTTCCCAAAAGCAACAGTGTTTACTCACGGAAAACAATGACGTCAGCGGAAACCAATGATTGGAGGTAATTCAAAAGAATCTGCGAATTATGACGTCATTATAGGGGAACTGGTTAACCATCTTGAAACTGTTTATAAAAGAAACAGTGTTTACTCACGGAAAACATTGACGTCAGTAACCAATGATTGAAGGTAATCTAAAAGAAGCTGCAAATTATGACGTCATTATAGGAGAACTGGTTAACCTTCTTGAACTGTTCCCAAAAGCAACAGTGTTTACTCACGGAAAACAATGACGTCAGCGGAAACCAATGATTGGAGGTAATTCAAAAGAATCTGCGAATTATGACGTCATTATAGGGGAACTGGTTAACCATCTTGAAATTGTTTACAAAAGAAACAGTGTTTACACACGGAAAACATGATGTCAGGAACCAATGATTGGAGGTAATTCAAAAGAATCTGCGAATTATGACGTCATTATAGGGGAACTGGTTAACCATCTTGAAACTGTTTATAAAAGAAACAGTGTTTACTCACGGAAAACATTGACGTCAGTAACCAATGATTGAAGGTAATCTAAAAGAAGCTGCAAATTATGACGTCATTATAGGAGAACTGGTTAACCTTCTTGAACTGTTCCCAAAAGCAACAGTGTTTACTCACGGAAAACAATGACGTCAGCGGAAACCAATGATTGGAGGTAATTCAAAAGAATCTGCGAATTATGACGTCATTATAGGGGAACTGGTTAACCATCTTGAAACTGTTTACAAAAGAAACAGTGTTTACACACGGAAAACATGACGTCAGGAACCAATGATTGGAGGTAATTCAAAAGAATCTGCGAATTATGACGTCATTATAGGGGAACTGGTTAACCTTCTTGAAACTGTTCACAAAAGAAACAGTGTTTACTCACGTAAAATGTGACGTCAGGAACCAATGATTGAAGGTAATCTAAAAGAAGCTGCAAATTATGACGTAGGTGGATTACGTAATTTATAGGAGAACTGGTTAACCTTCTTGAAACTGTTTACAAAAGAAACAAGGTTTACTCACGGAAAACATGACGTTATTGGAAACCAATGATTGGAGGTAATTTAAAAGAAGCTTCAAATTATGACGTCATTATAGGAGAACTGGTTAACCATCTTGAAACTGTTTACAAAAGAAACAGTGTTTACTCACGGAAAACATACAAAAATTTAGTTCGTATATGGGTCGCTACTCAGAGGGGTTCTTAATGCTTGAGGAGCACGGCAAAATGTCATTTGGAACCACTCGATAGCTCCCATTGCGTAATCCACCTGAGCCCTTAGAATCGTCGGGGGTGGGGGGGGGGGGTTGGTGGCAGCGCGGGGAGGACATGAGATCCCACTCGAAAACGTTATTGATATCTAATGGGACTCCCCGCATTTCGGATTCTAACTCCATGAATAACCCACATCGTTAGGTAAAATCGCATAAATTATTACGTACAACGATCCACTAAGGTCGAAATTATTCCGGCGACAAAAAATCTGAAGCGTAGAAACAAAGTCTCATTTAAATTCATGACAAAAATTCTGTGACGTAATCATTGGGGAATTGGTTAACTCAGTAAAAAATTATGAAATCTTTCCGGGAAAAAAATCTGAAGCGTAGAAACAAAGTCTCATTTAAATTCATGATAAATATTCTGTGACGTAATCATTGGGGAATTGGTTAACTCAGTAAAAAATTATGAAATCTTCCCGGGAAAGAAATCTGAAGCGTAGAAACAAAGTCTCATTTAAATTTATGATAAAAATTCTGTGACGTAATCATTGGGGAATTGGTTAACTCCGTAAAAAAATTTGAAATCTTGATTTTTGACTAGAGGAAGGGGAAGTTAAAAGATTTCTAGCTAATAAAATTAATTCAAAATTATTATTTTGTGTATATTTAATTTTGTTGACATTTTGAGAACCTTAGGGAGCCTTAAAGGGAGTTTAAGGGAATGTCCGCACTGGGGAAGAGAAATTAAACGGTCTTATCTTAATTAAGTCCTTGAAGTATATAAGTCACGTCCTTCCCCCTCCACAACTTTATACCCCCCACCACTAAACCACCTCGCCTCTATTGTCTTCATTTGTCACGTCGTTCAACTTTCCGGGCGTTAACCTACTTTCTTAACCTACTGTCAAAAAATCAGAAAATTTTTAAATCAGATTTTAACGGCCGATTAACCCGGAGTTATCGTTTCTACCAGATCTGATATCGGCTATCAGTTATCAAACTGCTGATATCATTTGTACCACTTCTGAAATCGATTGTCCCACTTCTGATATCGATTATCCCACATTGAGTTATCGGTTATACCAGATCTGATATCGGTTATCAGTTGTACCACTTCTGATATCAGTTATCCCATTTCAGATATCGCTTCTAACAGAACTGATATCGGCAATCAGATATCACACTGCTGATATCATTTTTACCACTTCTAAAACCGATTGTCCCACTTCTGATATCGATTATCCCACATTGAGGTATCGGTTATACCAGTTCTGATATCGGTTATAAGTTATACCACTTCTGATATCAGTTATCCCATTTCCGATATCGCTTCTAACAGAACTGGTATCGGCAATCTGTTATCACACTGCTGATATCATTTGTACCACTTCTGATATCGATTGTCCCACTTTTGATATCGATTATCCCACATTGAGTTATCGGTTATACCAGATCTGATATCGGTTATCAGTTATACTACTTCTGATATCGGCTATCCCACATCTCGGCAATCTGATATCACACTGCTGATATCATTTTTGTACCACTTCTGAAATCGATTGTCCCACTTCTGATATCGATTATCCCACATGACTTATCGGTTATACCAGATCTGATATCGATTATCGGTTATACCACTTCTGATATCGGTTATCCCACTTAAAATATCGGTTCTAACAGAACTGATATCGGCAATCTGTTATCAAACTGCTGATATCATTTGTACCACTTCTGATATCAGTTCTACCAGATCTGATATCGGCTATCAGTTATCACACAGGTGATATCAGTAATACCATTTCTGATATCGGTTATATCACTTCTGATAACGGTTATATCGCTTCTGATATAGGTTATACCACTTCTACCAGACTGAGGAAGGCTCTAAGCCTCCTTGACTTGAGCTCTCTCTCTCTCAGAATATCGCCCCGTTTAGTGACGACACATCTTGGGAATTGGTTAACCCAAATGACGTCATTTTTGGAGTAAATAAAAAATCTTTTACTTTTTAAATTTGCGGTTAGACGCGGGTGCATCAACAAGTCTGGAGTATCGAGCGGTGGCCGGAAAGTGACCAGACATCTCCTCCCCCTCACAAACTTCAGTTATCTCCACCGAACTTTCCCACAAAAGAAGCCATTTTCACCAAAATATTTACTCAAAATTGTTTAAAATGATTCAATTTCAATAAAATGAAACTTTTTTAAGCTTTTTTTTTATGCGCGGGGGGAAAAAGAAGTTGGGAAACTTTTTTTATGCGTGTAAAAAAAAAACCTTCTGACCCAGAAAAGTGGGTCATGGCCCTTTTTATTTTGGCTCCAAATTACAGAAAAAGGGCGGCGAGATTCGTCGATGCCTTTAGGCGGTTTGTTTAATGTTTGGAGATCACTCGAGACGAAATCGACGCAAACCTTCCCTTTAGAATTTCGCCCAGAGAGTCTCAAGCACTCGGCCTATTATATTATTCAAATCATCTCCCCCGGAATTTAAAGGAGAATGTAGAAAAGCCAGCCACAAAAGCCCATACAGAACATCTAATAGGCCTTCTTGAACATCCCGAAACGCCAGTTTACTTCTGGATTGCTTCAGAAGCCAAAATAAAAGGCTAATAACCAAAAAAAGAATGTCCTACCGAAGGTTAACCAATTCCCCAATAGTGACGTCTTTTTAATTTTCAATCGAGACAACCACTTTTTCATCAACGCGGGTTTACTTCTAGATTGCTTCAGAATTCAAAAAAAGGCTAATAACCAATAAACAGAATGTCCTACCGAAGGTTAACCAATTCCCCAATAGTGACGTCATTTTAATTTTCAATCGAGACAACCACTTTTTCATCAACGCGGGCTTACTAGATTGCATCAGAAGCCAAAATAAAAGGCTAATAACCAATAAAAAGTATGTCCTACCGAAGGTTAACCAATTCCCCAATAGTGACGTCATTTTAATTTTCAATCGAGACAACCACTTTTCATCAACGCGGGTTTAATAGATTGCTTCAGAAGCCAAAATAAAAGGCTAATAACCAATAAAAAGAATGTCCTACCGAAGGTTAACCAATTCCCCAATAGTGACGTCATTTTAATTTTCAATCGAGACAACCACTTTTCATCAACGCGGGCTTACTAGATTGCTTCAGAATTCAAAATAAAAGGCTAATAACCAATAAAAAGAATGTCCTACCGAAGGTTAACCAATTCCCCAATAGTGACGTCATTTTAATTTTCAATCGAGACAACCACTTTTTCATCAACGCGGGCTTACTTCTAGATTGCTTCAGAATTCAAAATAAAAGGCTAATAACCAATAAAAAGAATGTCCTACCGAAGGTTAACCAATTCCCCAATATTGACGTCATCTTAATTTTCAATCGAGACAACCACTTTTTCATCAACGCGGGTTTAATAGATTGCTTCAGAAGCCAAAATAAAGGCTAATAACCAATAAAAAGAATGTCCTACCGAAGGTTAACCAATTCCCCAATAGTGACGTCATTTTAATTTTCAATCGAGACAACCACTTTCTCATCAAAAAGGAATGCGTTTGAAGAGAGGTTTAATAGAATGGTCGGTATTTTCTACCCTTTCACTTACTAAGAGACAAGTAATCTCTTTGGAGAAAAGGGAACGTTAAATCCCGTCGGTCATTCCTTGATTAAATACTAACATTCTCTCCTTGTTACCTCATTAATAGAAAGTGACGTCATTTTTTGGGAACTGGTTAACCCCCCCCCCCCGCACGTCATTTATTTGTAAAAGAAACATTAAATACGTCAATAATGGCGGAATATAAAAAAAAACCCTACTATTATAAAGCATGCAATTTCTGAATTTTAATCAGCAATGGGAGGTTAATTAAGTATTTTATAAACAAACATACAGAAGGCTGTGGCGAAGGGGGAGGGGGAGGGGGTGGAAGAGTGGTAGGAGGAGGCGGAAGAAAAAAAAATCCCGTCGGTCATTCCTTGATAAAATACTAACATTCTCTCCTTGTTACCTCATTAATAAAAAATGACGTCATTTTTTGGGAACTGGTTAACCCCCCCCCCCCCAGTAATTTATTTATAAAATAAATATTAAATACGTCAATAATGGCGGAATATAAAAAAAAACCCTACTATTTTAAAGCATGCAATTTCTGAATTTTAATCAGCAATGGGAGGTTAATTAAGTATTTTATAAACAAACATACAGAAGGCTGTGGCGAAGAGGGAGGGGGGAAGGGGAGGGGGAGGGGGAGGGAAAAAAGGGGCCGAATTACGACTTTTAAACCAAAGTCTAATTAAATCTCTGTAAAACTTCCGTAATCCTGTTTTATCCTTTTTTTTTTTCGACTTTTGTGGTAAAAATGGCGAAGGAGGGGACCGGGGGGGGGGCGGTGGCGGGGGCGGCAGTTTTCATTTCCTCAGGATTTCATAACCTTCTTTTGTTATGAAAACTGGAACAAAGTTTTTACTTTTTATCTTCTTTTCGAATAAAAAGGAGTCTTTTGTATAGATTTTTTTTTCAATCGCTGATAAATGCGCTCAAAATGTGCGTAGTGACGTCACAGGGGCGATTTTAAGGTCGAATTAGAGTGGAATCTCGATAATCCGACTACCTTTGGAGAGACTCTAATTCGGCAAGAGCCATAACTATCTGGATGATCGGATAGGTTATATTTTTTCTTTGTTTCCCCCCCTAGTAAAACTGCCTAAAAAGTACATTGTGACGTCAAAGGTCGATTTCCGGTCGAATTAGTGTAGAATCTCGATAATCCGACTCCCTCTGGAGAGACTCTAATTCGGCAATAGCCCAAACTATTTGGATGATCGGATAGTTTATATTTTTCTTTGTTTCCCCCGCTAGTAAAACTGCCCAAAAAGTACATTGTGACGTCATAAGGTCGATTTTCGGTCGAATTAGAGTGGAATCTCAATAATCCGACTCCCTCTGGAGAGACTCTAATTCGGCAAGAGCCCTAACTATCTGGATGATCGGATAGGTTATATTTTTCTTTGTTCCATCCGCTAGTAAAACTGCCCAAAAAGTACATTGTGACGTCATAAGGTCGATTTCCGGTCGAATTATAGTAGAATCTCGATAATCCGACTCCCTCTGGAGAGACTCTACTTCGGCAAGAGCCCAAACTAACTGGATGATCGGATAGGTTATATTTTTCTTTGTTTCCCCTGCTAATAAAACTGCCCTAAAAGTACATAGTGACGTCCTAAGGTCGATTTGCGAATAGAATCTCAATAATCCGACTCCGTCAACCGCTAATAGAACTGCTCAAAATGTTCTTTGTGACATCCAAAGATTGAATCTCGATAATCCGACTCCCTCAAAAAAGTCTCTAATTCATTCCTCCACTAATAAAACTGCGTAAAATGTACTTTGTGACGTCATAAGTTCGACTCTCGATAATCCGACATCCTGAAAAGAGTCCCTAAATATGCAATAGGCAAAACTAATTAGACGGAAAGGTTAGAATTTTATGTTATTATGAATTTCCCTTTTGTATTCCGTAGGGTGGGTGAAAACGTCGAGATTTATGCAAACAAGAAGAGGAAATGGCGATTTCTTTTTCTCCTCTTCTCTTTGAATGTCCAACAAAAGATTTCCACCGGCTCTATACGTCATTACGTTCCTGAAAGAGAAACGAGCCCCTATAATGCTCAAATGATCTTTCCCTTTTCACAATTTTCAACCTTTTGTTATAAATTTTACGAAATAAGGGTGGGGGAAAAAAATTGGTGAAATTTCTGCGCAGATATTTCTGAAGTTTGAGGAGTTAATTGGGTTATCGCTAGGCCCTTTAGAAGGGTAAAAATGATGTTTACATGGAAACATTTTCATCTTAGATTATTTTTTCAAGGTGTTCTTTTGTTTCAAAGTTTTTTTGTACATTATGATTTTTATGGATAAGTTAATTTAAACTTGTTCTCTGAGGTAACTGATGAGATTTTATCGGGGTTTTCTCTCTCCCACCCGGCGGCGGGGTTGAATCAACATGTCAAAGGCAGTTAGAGGTAAACGGAGAACAGATTAGAAGCGCAAGTTCATCACAACACAATTAACTCGAGGCCCCTTCTCCGTGAAATTTAAGCGGAAGGAGCCCACCGAGCTCGAATTTCGTGAAACTTTCAAAATCACATATGACCCCTAACTTTCCGGAAGTTATTCGTTAAAAAAATGAAAATTTTATTTGGTGAAACTTCTGCGCAGTTGAACAACATAGTCGAGCAGAATAAAATTTACACCTGGCTACTTATTATGCTATAAAATGATGTTTGCACATAAGATTTTTCGTCAGAAAATTTCGCAAAAGCCATGTCAACTGTCCCAAAAGTAAATTTTTCGAGTTTCGTCTTTCTCAAAATTTTTCATCTTCTTTTAGAAGAGGCTTTCGTTATATTGTTATAATTTCATAACATGATGGAGAAAGTCCCTTGGAAATGCCTCATAAAAGGGAATAAAGTCTCAGCTTTGATAGGCAGAATTCGGACGGAAATACATCAAAGGAACGAAAAAATGATTATTAGGCCGCTCTGATGTTCAAATATTTGTCTGGATGCGACATTTTAGGGTTTTGTTCAAGGTCAAACCCATTGAAAAGGGGTACCAACAGATGGCGCTACCATGCAGCAACGATGAGGTCCTGTTCAAACCGATATCAGAAGTGGTATAACTGAGAGCCGATAACAGATCTGATAGAACCAATATCAGAAGTGGTATAACCGATATCAGAAGTGGTATAAATGATATCAGAAGTAGTACAAATGATATCAGCAGTGTGATAACTGATAGCCGATATCAGATTTGGAAGAACCGATATCTCAAGTGGGATAATCGATATCAGAAGTGGGACAAACGATATCAGAAATGGTAGAAATGATATTATCAGCAGTGTGACAACTGATAGCCAATATCAGAAGTGGGATAATCGATATCAGAAGTGGGTTAATCGATATCAGAAGTGGGGTAATCGATATCTAAAGTGGGGTAATCGATATCAGAAGTAGGACAACCTATATCAGAAGTGGTATAAATGATATCAGGAGTGTGATAACTGATAGCCAATATCAGATCTAGTAGAACCGATATCTCAAGTAGGATAATCAATATCTCAAGTGGGATAATCGATATCTCTAGTGGGACAAACGATATCAGAAGTGGTAGAAATGATATCAGCAATGTGATAACTGATAGCCTATATCACAACTGGGATAATCCATATCATATGTTGGACAACCTATATCAAAAGTGGTATAAATGATATCAGGAGTGTGATAACTGATAGCCAATATCAGATCTGGGAGAACCGATAACTCAAGTGGGATAATCGATATCAGAAGTGGTATAACCGATATATAACCGATATGCTCCCCTGGTGGCTCTAAATGGTTCTACCCCTTTAAGAAGGTCTCCAGGCCGATAGATGCCGCCACCTGTCAGGTGACGTCACAAGTGACTTTTTTCCCGTTTCAACATGCATTTTGGCGCTCACTTTGTTGATCATTTATGTTAAAACCTCGATAGTTTAGAATCAGATTGAATTTCTGTGTATTGAAACAGTTAGATCAAAGCTTTTACTGAGTTGTCGAAGCTTAGTTAGGGGTTGACAAGAGATTTGCCGCCGTTGAGTGGTTCGCCCGGGTGTGTATACAGGGTGTTGTCTTGCTAATGCAGTGGATGTATGAAGTTTGTTCGGACCCTGAGGTCATGGAGGGGGGGAGGGGGGGGAGGGGGGGCTTTAGAGGATTCGCGCGACCTATAATAGACGTCAAATCCGACAATAGGAGCTTCCATGTCGGCTCAATATTCCCTCAGAAACGTCTCCCGCTTTGTAAGCGGCCATTGTGCTCCCCACAGGAATATTAATTACGTTTCAACAACCGAACGAACCGGTTATTTATAAAGATGGGTCACTTTCTAACCTCTAAAGTCGATTAAACCTTAATCAAGATGAGGGTGGAAGAGGGAGCTGTTTAATCGCGTTTAGTACTTATTTGCTCCCCACCACCTCCTTTAAACTCAATTAGTCCCTTTTGTGATCTTGATTTTTTTTCCTCCTCCTCTCTCTCTCCTTCAACCTCTTTCAAACTTTAAGGTGACTCGATTTTTACTGATTAAAATCCTCTACGAACTCCTTAATTTTTAACCAATCCGTTTAAAAGACAATAACGCTCAGTCTTCATGGAGCCTCATTCACTCTATTACTTCGAAAATGACGTCATTTTATCTAAATTGGTTAACAATCATTTTGGTGGACTAAAAATCGACCAATATGTCCTAAACATCTAAGATGAGGAGGATGATATCGGTTATCCCACTTCTGATATCGATTATCCCACTTTTTATATCAATTTCCCCATTTGAGATATCGATTACCCCACTTGAGATATCGATTACCCCACTTGAGACATCGGCACTACCAGATCTGATATTGGCTATCAGTTATCACACTTCTGATATCATTTATTTATTTTTTAAAGGCTATAAGCTATTTAAGCTATTTCAGCCTTGAAAGAGGCGATATCATTTATACCACTTTTGATATAGGTTGTCCTACTTCTGATATCGATTATCCCACTTCTGACATCGGTTCTACCAGATCTGATATTGGCTATCAGTTATCAAACTGCTCACATCATATATACCACTTCTGATATCGGTTGCCCCACTTGAGATAGCGGTTCTACCACTTCTGATATCGGTAATCCCACCCTCAGGTGCGGGTAATTGCTCTTCAAATATCGGTTATCCCACTTCCGATATCGGTCATCCCACTTCTGATATCGGTCATCCCACTTCTGATATCGGTCATCCCACTTCTGACATCGATAACACTTCTTACAACTTTTGATATAGGTTATCCTACTTTTGATATCGGTTATACCACTACGTGTTCGATTATCACACTTCCGATATCGGTTCTCCCACTTTCGATGTCGGTTATACCACTTCTGATGTTGGTAATCCCACTTCTGATGTCCGTAATCCCACTTATGATATATGCTATCCCACTTCCGATATCGGTTCTCCCACTTTCGATGTCGGTTGTACCACTTCTGATGTTGGTAATCCCACTTTTGATATATGATATCCCACTTTTGAATACGAGTAGGTTACCCCCTTAAGATTTTACCCCCTATGAGGTTACCTTTGAAAATGGTTGAGGGGGGAACGCTTAGAATGTCTTTTTTTTTTCGCATTTTATTAGGCGAGAAAAGCAATTTTTGTGGCTGAAATTATTCAAGTTTGAAACGGGATATCTTGTTCAAGATATCGGCGGAAATTTCATTAGAATTCTTGCCCTAAAAAGGGAACTCGGAAGTTGGCGAGAAGCTTTGAGATAACTCCGAGGTTAACTACCCTTCGAGCCCTTTAAGCCCCCCCCCCACTGCCCTTCTCCCCCTCCCCGCAGCAGTTGTCCGAAGTTGAGGGCCAGTCGTCAAACGTCCCTTCCGGAGCAACTTCCACCGGAATTATCCTACTGCACTGCGGATAATCATACTTTGCATACTCCAAACTTAGAAAACGAAAAGCAAACTTCAGTCAACTTCGATTATAGAAAATCTGAAAAAGACACCAAATTTTCTTTCCCATATCTAAGCTGATTATTATAGGTGCGATATCAGAAGTGGGACTGAAAACAATCGACATCAGAAGTGGTATAACCGATAACATTTTTCAATTTCTGACACCAGATTCGGAATCTGCGTCCAATTTTACGTCAGATTTGATAGTTTTGAACCTCAAAAATGTATTGGTAGCTTCGCTATCTCTTTGAATCCAAAATTTTGTGGGTGGCAGCGCTTACATTAATGCCTAATATCTATTCACACAGTGAAGATAGAGGAGCCGAATAAAATTTAGGTTAAATGGTACCTTAAACTGAGATAACCCTGATTTTTCGGGCACCCTACGTCGCTCCGTCTAGGAGTTATGATTTTTTTTAGTCTAAAACCTCGTTTTTTCGCATAAAACCGTCAATATCTTGGGCGGACAAGTCTGCCATCAGTTTTTTCGATCACCAAACTGCTAAAAAAACTTTCTAAGCCGCGTAGAGATTGCCAAAATAAGAAGAACGAGCTTTTTTATAAAAAATTTCCGATGATTTTTAGTGCTCGAATATTGGAAACTATTTTTAGAGGCGAAAGTGCTGCGATCTTTTGTACTTGAAACGAAACGTCCCGGAGGTGCGATCCTCCTTAAGGATTGATTTCGCGGGGGAAAATGTGTTTAGTGCCCCCCTCCCCCTCCAAACACCCCCCCCTTAACCCCCCTTCTCAAAACGGAGGTTGAATTATTCAAGTTTGAGTTATCGTTCGCGCTGGGTTTCGGAATAATTCAAACGTCGAACGCGGTTGGAAATTGAAATTTTCAAATTAATTTTTAAACGGGCAATCTTCCGACTACTTTTTTTTTTTTTTTTTTTTGTAAAAAAGAGATTTTTTTTTTTTTTGAAAGCAAACTTGAATCCTTTTGAGGTTAAGGTAATGAGAAGGTCCAAGTGGGGTTCTACTTACAGGGCTTACAAGTTAGCTCTCAGGGTAAATTGACTTATCGAGGGCTTTACGGTGAGCTACGCCCTTGTAATGGCGTTATTAAGACCCCCCCCCCCCGGCCATTCACCCCCCTCCCATCCCTCTACCCTCTCCCTTTAGTTATATATCATTAGCTTCTCACAGTTCAATGAAAAACGATGAAAAGCCGTGAACGTTTCGTCATAAAAACATATCGACATAATTTGAATGTACCGTCATAATCTCACGTCAGTCGTCCAACTATCAGTTGTTACGTTATTATTATGACAAGTTAGAATTTTATTAAAGGATTTTGATGATTTTTTGGTATGTTGAAAGTCTGATAGCGGTTATACCACTTCTGATGCAGGCAATCCCACTTCTGATATCAGTTGTATAACCACTGTTTCTGGTTACACCACTTCTGATACCTGTTATGCAACTTCTGATATAGGCTTTCTCACTTGTATCTTACTTTAAATTGTAATTTTAAAATAATGTTTATGTCATTTCCGTCGGTTTGCAGCGCAGAAGCCGTGAATTAAAGTAAAAAAAAAGGTTCTTTTTCAAAGGGTTTGAAGGCGAAAAATAGGGATCTTTTTCAAGGCTTTTGTAGCCGAGAAAAAGGTTTTTTTTTTTTTTTTTTTTTTTTTTTTCAAGGGTTTTGTATACGAAAAAAAGGGGTATTTTTCAAGGGTTTTGAAGGCGAAAAAAGGGATCATTTCAAGGGTTTTGGAGGCAAAAAAAGGGGTCTTTCTCAAGGGTTTTGTAGGCAAAAAAAGGGGTATTTTTCAGGAGGCTTTGAAGGCGAGAAAAAAGGTTTTTTACAATGGTTTTGTAAACGAAAAAAAGGGGTTTTCAAGGGATTTGTAGGCGAAAAGAGGAGTCGTTATAAGGGTTTTTAAAGTAAAAAAAGGTCTTTTTCACATGTCATGAAGGCGAAAAAAGGGGTTGTTTTAAGGGTTTTTTAAAAGTAAATAAAAAAGGGGTCTTTTTCAAGGGTTTTGAAGGCGAAAAGAGGGGTCTTTTTCAAGGGTTTTGAAGGCGAAAAAAGGGGTCTTTTTCAAGGGTTTTGAAGGCGAAAAAAGGGGTTTTTCAAGGGTTTTGAAGGCGAAAAAAGGGGTCTTTTTCAAGGGTTTTGAAGGCAAAAAAGGGGTCTTTTTCAAGGGTTTTGAAAGCAAAAAAGGTCTTTTTCACATGTCATGAAGGCGAAAAAAGGGGTTGTTTTATGGGTTTTTTTAAAGTAAATAAAAAAGGGTTCCTTTTCAAGGGTTTTGAAGGCGAAAAAAAGGGTCTTTTTCAAGGGTTTCGAAGGAAAAAAAGGGGTCTTTTTCAAGGGTTTTGGAGGCGAAAAAAGGGGTCTTTTTCATGGGCTTTGCAGGCGAAAAAGGGGTCTTTTTCAAGGTTTTTTAAAGGAAAAAGGTTCTTTTTCAAGGGTTTTAAGGCGAAAAAAATGGGTCGTTTTCAGTTGGTTTGAAGGCGAAAAAAAGGGGTCTTTTTCATAGCCGGAAAAAGGTTTCATAAGTTTTTTAAGGGCCAAAAGGGTCTCTTTTTTAAGGTTTAATAATAAAAAAGTACCGTCTGAGATGTCTCCAGACAGAAAACGAAGGGGGAGCAATAAGCAACCCATGTTTTCATACGTTTTCACTCCTATGTTTCATGCAAATCCGCTAACTTTGAAGTCGAGGAGCTTAATTAGTGTATTGAAATTTAATTGAAAGGAAACGTGGATGGAGGAGGGGGAGCTGGGAGGGGGAAGAGGAGGAGGGGGAGGTGAGGAGGGGGCCTGAACAAGAGAACTTTATATCGTCTCGTACGTATTAACATTTCAAAGGATCATGTTCTCATCGCGTTAGTGCAACGAAATTCAATATTATTGACCGAAAATTGCCATTATCCACCTTCCCCCTCCCCAAACCTACCCCCACTCCTCTTCCCTCCACCACTAGAGACGATCTCGCAATCTACATAAACAATTTATGATACGTATAATAAAAAAGAAGAAAAAAAAAAGTCGTATTTCTGAAAAGCACGCGACCGGATAATTACGGGCAGAACCTTCGTAATTGCTTTCAAGAGGAAAAACTATAATTAAAACCATAAAATATAACATTTGCGTAATACGTTTTTATTAAAGAAATAAAACAAAATTATTGTCTGTTCTCTTTTGCTCAAATTTTCAGTTTTACCCTTAAAAAACACTTTAAAAAACCCTTTTTTTAGAGCGTTTTTTTCAATGCTATTCTTTCTCCTTGGAAACCCTTTCAAAATCCGCCCTGACCCCCCCCCCCCCACCCAAAAAAAAACCTTTTCCGCCCATAAAACCCTTAAACAGACCTTCCTTCCAAATTTAAATCCCTTTTTTTAAATAAATTTCCGAGGTGGTAAAAAGGGTCATTTTAAAAGTTTTCGAAATTATTTTCAAGTTGTTTTTAAGGCGTAAAGGGGTCTTTTTTAGGCGGTTTTGAAGGCAAAAAAAGATTCGTTTTCAAGGGTTTTGAAGGGGAGAAAAAGGGGTCTTTTTCAAGGGTTTTGAAGGCAAAAAGAGCATTCGTTATAAGGGTTTTTTAAGTCAAAAAAAGGTCTTTTTCATGGGTTTAAAGGCGAAAAAAGGGGTCTTTTTCAGGCGGTTTTGAGGGCGAAAAAAATTCTTTTTCAAGGGTTTTGTAGGAGAGAAAAAGGGGTCTTTTTAAAGGGTTTTGTACTTGAAAAAGGGGTCTTTTTCAGGTGGTTTTGAAGGCGAAAAAAGGGGTCTTTTTCAGGCGGTTTTGAGGGCGAAAAAAATTCTTTTTCAAGGGTTTTGAAGGAGAGAAAAAGGGCTCTTTTTCAAGAGTTTTGTAGGCGAAAAAAATGGTTCTTTTTCATGGGCTATGTAGGCGAAAACAAAAGGTCTTTTTTCAAGGGTTTTATGGGTAATTTAAGGCGAAAAAGAGGGTCTTTTTCACGGGGTTTGAAGGCGAAAAAAGGGGTCTTTTTAAAGGGTTTTGTACTCGAAAAAGGGTTTTTTTTCAGGTGGTTTTGAAGCCAATAAAAGATTCGTTTTCAAGGGTTTGAAGGAGAGAAAAAGGGGTCTTTTTCAAGGGTTTTGAAGGGGGGAAAATAGGGTCTTTTTCAGGTGGTTTTGAAGGCCAAAAAGGAGTCGTTTTAAGGATTGTTTAAATTTAAAAAAATGGTCGTTTTTTGGGTCATTTAAGGCAAAAAGGGTCT
This sequence comes from Orius insidiosus, assembly GCA_014119065.1. Taxonomy (NCBI): domain Eukaryota; kingdom Metazoa; phylum Arthropoda; class Insecta; order Hemiptera; family Anthocoridae; genus Orius; species Orius insidiosus. The sequence goes on from JACGAQ010000242.1 coordinate 164,201, forward strand.
TTTTCAAGGTAAAAGTCGGGAAAAGGTTTCTTAAGTTTTTCGAGGGCCAAAAGGCTTTATACAAAAGGCTAAAAATCTTTCTCTTTTTATTGTTTTTAACGGTCCGTTAGGCTACTTTCAAAAGTCCACCCTTTTTTTTCGCACTTCAAGGGCTACAAAATAGTCCAACATTTAAATGTACATATTTAAACCGTTTTTAAAAAAAAATTTAAATTTTATAAAATGTTAAGAGGGTATTGCGGACAGGAAAAGGAGAAATTGAGGCTAAAAGAGAGAGAGAAAAAAAGTCCGATATTGTCTGTATCCCTGTATGAATAATAGAAGGCAATTGAGAGGTCTTGGTTTCTCCGGGTAAAAACCGCTGGGAAAAGGTGGAAAAGGGCATTTTTAAGAAATGCAAACCCCCCCTCCCCACCCCTTTTTTTTGTTCCATCCTTCCTTTTTTTTTCCCCAACCGCATTTATTATTCTCGTCTTCTTATTTATTACAACGTTCACAATCTCGATGTATAAAATATCCGACAAGATCGGATCCCTGGGGACTCTCATTACGGATCAAATTGGTTTGTGGCGTTCACCGAGATTTATCTGTAGTCGTCGACCCCGCCCTTATCGGAGGAAAAGCCGGAGGAAAAGCGAAAGGAGAAAAAACGAGAGGAATTTCCTCTGCTTCAAACCCTTCCCCATCAAAATATGGTCCACCAGATTTTTTTTTTTTTTTTTTTTTTTTTTTTTTTTTCGCTGCTAAGACACTAACAATTACGATCCAACAGATCGTAGAAAATGGGGAATCCAACATTTCGTAGAAAATGAGTGGATTTTAGCTTTTCGTAGAAATGAGATTTATCCAACATTTCGTAGAGGATGGGTGGGTTTTAGCATTTCGTAGAAAATGAGATTTATCCAACGTTTTGTGGAGATTGGGTGGATTTTAGCATTTCGTAGAAAATGAGATTTATCCAACATTTCGTAGAGGATGGTGGGTTTTAGCATTTCGTAGAAAATGAGATGAATCCAACGTTTTGAGGAGATTGGGTGGATTTTAGCATTTCGTAGAAAATGAGATGAATCCAACGTTTTGTGGAGATTGGGTGGATTTTAGCATTTCGTAGAAAATGAGATGAATACAACGTTTCGTAGAGAATGAGTGGATTTTAGCATTTCGTAGAAAATGAGATTTATCCAACATTTCGTAGAGGATGGGTGGATTTTAGCATTTCGTAGAAAATGAGATGAATACAACGTTTCGTAGAGAATGAGGGGATTTAGCATTTCGTAGAAAATGAGATTTATCCAACATTTCGTAGAGGATGGGTGGGTTTTAGCATTTCGTAGAAAATGAGATTTATCCAACGTTTTGTGGAGATTGGGTGGATTTTAGCATTTCGTAGAAAATGAGATTTATCCAACATTTCGTAGAGGATGGGTGGGTTTTAGCATTTCGTAGAAAATGAGATGAATCCAACGTTTTGAGGAGATTGGGTGGATTTTAGCATTTCGTAGAAAATGAGATGAATCCAACGTTTTGTGGAGATTGGGTGGATTTTAGCATTTCGTAGAAAATGAGATGAATACAACGTTTCGTAGAGAATGAGTGGATTTTAGCATTTCGTAGAAAATGAGATTTATCCAACATTTCGTAGAGGATGGGTGGATTTTAGCATTTCGTAGAAAATGAGATGAATACAACGTTTCGTAGAGAATGAGGGGATTTTAGCATTTCGTAGAAAATGAGATGAATCCAACGTTTCGTCATTTCTTAGAAAATGAGATGAATCTAACGTTTCGTAGAGAATGGGTGGGTGTTAGCATTTCGTAGAAAATGAGATGAATCCAACATTTCGTAGAAAATGGGTGGATTTTAACGACGAGGAAAACGACGGAGAAAAAAGAGAAGAATTTCCTCAGCTTCAAACCCTTCCCCCTCAAAATATGGTCCACCAGATTTTTTTTTTTTTTCACTGGTAAAACACTATAAAATTATCAAAATAGCTCAAAAACCTTTAAAAAGGGGTATAAAAGCAAAATTTCAACCTGTTATCGCGCCTTTTATAATTGGGTATTTTTTAAGGGGTTTTAAAGGTAGAAAAAGGGTCTTTTTTAAGGGTTTTGAAAGGATCCAACAGATCGTAGAAACTGGGGGATTCAACATTTCGTAGAGAATGGGTGGATTTTAGCATTTCGTAGAAGATGAGTGGATTTTAGCATTTCGTAGAAAATGAGATGAATCCAACGTTTCGTAGAGAATGCCATTAACGCCTAGCAAGAGCCAAGAATCCGTCATTTAACGGACGTTTAGGCCATTAACACCTATTGACAGCCAGAATCCGTCATTTAACGGACGTTTAGGCCATTATCGCCTAGCAACAGCCAAGAATCCATCATTTAACGGGCGTTTTGGCCATTAACACCTATCAACAGCCAAGAATCCGTCATTTAACGTACGTTTAGGCCATTAACGCCTATTGACAGCCAAGAATCCGTCATTTAACGGACGTTTTGGCCATTAACACCTAGCAACAGCCAAGAATCCGTCATTTAACGGGGGTTTAGGCCATTATCGCCAAGAATCCGTCTTTTAACGGACGTTTAGGCCATTAACGCCTAGCAACAGCCAAGAATCCGTCATTTAACGTACGTTTAGGCCAGTAACGCCTATTGACAGCCAAGAATCCGTCATTTAACGGACGTTTAGGCCAGTAACGCCTATTGACAGCCAAGAATCCGTCATTTAACGGACGTTTGGCCATTAACACCTAGCAACAGCCAAGAATCCGTCATTTAACGGGGGTTTAGGCCATTATCGCCAAGAATCCGTCTTTTAACGGACGTTTAGGCCATTAACGCCTAGCAACAGCCAAGAATCCGTCATTTAACGTACGTTTAGGCCAGTAACGCCTATTGACAGCCAAGAATCCGTCATTTAACGGACGTTTAGGCCAGTAACGCCTATTGACAGCCAAGAATCCGTCATTTAACGGACGTTTTGGCCATTAACACCTAGCAACAGCCAAGAATCCGTCATTTAACGGGGGTTTAGGCCATTATCGCCAAGAATCCGTCTTTTAACGGACGTTTAGGCCATTAACGCCTAGCAACAGCCAAGAATCCGTCATTTAACGTACGTTTAGGCCAGTAACGCCTATTGACAGCCAAGAATCCGTCATTTAACGGACGTTTAGGCCAGTAACGCCTATTGACAGCCAAGAATCCGTCATTTAACGGACGTTTTGGCCATTAACACCTAGCAACAGCCAAGAATCCGTCATTTAACGGGGGTTTAGGCCATTATCGCCAAGAATCCGTCTTTTAACGGACGTTTAGGCCATTAACGCCTAGCAACAGCCAAGAATCCGTCATTTAACGTACGTTTAGGCCATTAACGCCTAGCAACAGCCAAGAATCCGTCATTTAACGTACGTTTAGGCCAGTAACGCCTATTGACAGCCAAGAATCCGTCATTTAACGGACGTTTAGGCCATTAACGCCTAGCAACAGCCAAGAATCCGTCATTTAACGGACGTTTAGCCCTACCCACCTCTAAAAAAGCCGTAATTAAACGAAATATTTGTCCATTTTCACCATTTCTTCGCCAAAAACTTCTCAATCTAACGGTCGTTTAGGCCATCCCTTCTTTGTAAACCGTTTAACGTAATAAAATCCGTTTAAAAGGAGACTCGATTATTCATAGGGAAGAGGATACTAATTATTGTTGTTTTAATAGCGATTGTATTTTCCTCGGGGGAAAAGTTTTAGGTCTTTTACCATGAAAATTACCATAGTTGAGCCTTTTTGATTGGATTACCATAACTTTAAGACCGAAGCGTAATCAAGAGGAATAATTGGTTAAAACAATTTTTTTTTTCTTCTTCTATCCCTTGAAAAAAGGAAACATAACGAACTTTTTCTTTTAGCGAAATAAAAGGAGATTCCGAGATATAAGCCATGCAAATAGGATTTAGGTTGAGACAAGATTACGGCCCTTTTTTTTCCCTTTTTCCCTTAATCCTGTAAGTTTCCTATTATGCAATTTTCTCAACGAAAATTGATCAGGTTATCACGCACGCCGAGTTTTTTTTTCTTAAAAAAAAATTAACCGTCGATTATTCTCCACCGGTTATTTTGTTATTAGACCGAGATTGCGTGTTAATTACATATTCGGTCATAATATTTGCGCACGCACTAAATTTTGTTAACTTTTTTTTTCTCCATTTTAAAAAAGAGTTTAGAGAGGGTTCTTCGGAGACGGTAAACATAGTTAAAGAAAACGACAAAATAAACAAGAATATCGAATATAACGATTTATTTGCATTGCAAAAATATTTTCTTCTTAAGTGCAGACGAAGATGGATAAATTTTTAGAAGGAAGGAGACGTTAAACTAGGGTTTTTTAAAGGATAAGAGATGGAAATGGCCTGAACATCCGTTAAACTACGAGTTTTTTTTTTTTTTTTTGGCGGAGGAATGGTGGAAATTGCCGAAAATGCCGTGGGAAAGACTCGGGAAATGCCTAAACATAAGTTAAATGACGATTTCTGGAAAAAAAAAATTGCCTAAACATCCGTTAAACTACGTTTTTTTTCCGGAGGAATGGTGGAAATGGCCGAAAATGCTTTAAACTTCGGTTCTTGGTGGGAAGGTGGCGGAATGGCCAAAACATCCGTTAAACTACGTTTTCTTTTGGCGGAGGAAAGGTGGAAATGGCAAAAATGCCGTTAAACGTCGGTTTTTTGGAGATAGTGGCGGAAATGGCCTAAACATCCGTTAAACTACGTCTTGTTTTGGCGGAGGAAAGGTGGAAATGGCCAAGAATGCCGTTCAACTTTGGTTTCTTGGCGGAAAGGTGGCGGTTATGGCCTAAACATCCGTTAAACTACGGTTTTTTAAAGGATAAGAGACGGAAATGGCGTAAACATCCGTTAAACTACGTGTTTTTCGGCGAGGAATAGTGGAAAGGGTCAAAAATGCCGTTAAACTTGGTTTCTTGGCGGAAAGGTGGCGGTTATGGCCTAAACATCCGTTAAACTACGTTTTTTTTTTTTTTTTTTTTTTTTTTTTTTTTTTTTTTTTTTTTTTTTTTTTTTTTTTTTTTTTTTTTTTTTTGGCGGTGGGACAGAGGAAATGGCCCAAAATGCCGTTAAACTTCGGTTTTTTGGAGGATAGTGGCGGGAATGGCCTAATCATCCGTTAAACTACGTCTTGTTTTGGCGGAGGAAAGGTGGAAATGGCCAAGAATGCCGTTCAACTTTGGTTTCTTGGCGGAAAGGTGGCGGTTATGGCCTAAACATCCGTTAAACTACGGTTTTTTTAAAGGATAAGAGACGGAAATGGCGTAAACATCCGTTAAACTACGTGTTTTTCGGCGAGGAATAGTGGAAATGGGTCAAAAATGCCGTTAAACTTGGTTTCTTGGCGGAAAGGTGGCGGTTATGGCCTAAACATCCGTTAAACTACGTTTTTTTTTTTTCTTTTTTTTTTTTTTTTTTTTTTTTGTTTTTTTTGGCGGTGGGACAGAGGAAATGGCCCAAAATGCCGTTAAACTTCGGTTTTTTGGAGGATAATGGCGGGAATGGCCCAATCATCCGTTAAACTACGTTTTTTTTTTTTGCGGAGGAAAGGTGGAAATGGCCAAAAATGATGTTAAATTCGGTTTCTTGGAGGAAAGGGTGGGGAAATGGCTTAAACATCCGTTAAACTACGTGTTTATTTTTGGCGGAGGAAAGAAGGAAATGGCCAAAAATGATGTTAAATTTCGATTTCTTGGAGGGAAGGGTGGGGAAATGGCTTAAACATCCGTTAAACTACGTTTTTTCTTGGCGGAGGAATGGTCGAAAGGGTAAAAAATGCCGTTAAACTTCGGTTTCTTGGTTGGAAAGTAGCGGAAATGGCCTAAACATCCTTGAACTACGTGTTTTTTTGACGGAGGAATAGAGGAAATGGCCGAAAATGCCGTTAAACTTCGGTTTCTTGGTTGGAAAGTAGCGGAAATGGCCTAAACATCCTTTAAACTACGTGTTTTTTTGACGGAGGAATAGAGGAAATGGCCGAAAATGCCGTTAAACTTAGGTTTCTTGGTTGGATGGTTGCAGAAATGGCCTAAACATCCGTTAAACTACGATTTTTTTTAGCGGAGGAATGGTTGAAATGACGGAAAATGATGTTAAATTTCGGTTTCTTGGCGGAAAGGTGGCGGATATGGCCTTAATATCCGTTAAACTAATTTTTTTTTGGCGAGGAATAGTGGAAATGGTCAAAAATGACGTTAAACTTTGGTTTCTCGGTTGGAAAGTTGCGGATATGGCCTAAACATCCGTTAAAATGACGGTTATTGTGTTGGGAAGAGTAGGGAAATGCCTAAACATCCGTTAAATAACGATTTTTAGAAAAAAAAAGACAAAAACATGGCCTAAACATCCGTTAAACAACGTGTTTTTTTTTTTTTTTTTGGCGGAGGAAAGTGGAAATGGCCAAAATGTACTACGTTGAACTTCGGTTTCTTGGCGGTAAGGTTCCGGTTATGGCCTAAACATCCGTTAAAATGACGGTTGTTGTGTTGGGAAGAGTGGGGAAAGAAAAAAAGACAAAAACATGGCCTAAACATCCGTTAAACTACGTGTTTTTTTTTTTTTTTTTTTTTTTTTTTTTTTTTGGCGGAGGAATGAAGGAAATGGCCAAAATGCCGTCAAACTTCGGTTTCTTGTTATGAAGATTGCGGTTATGCGATGATTTTTAGTGGTCAAATATAGGAAACTTGTTTTAAAGCATCTTATATTGATGTCTGATCCAGCTGAATGTACGTAATGACGTCATTTGAAAAGATTAGTTAAAACTTCGTTTTTCAATTTAATTAGACTCGTTTTTGTTGTTGGGGGTATTTAAAACAGTTCTTCGCTCGAAATCGGGTCAGCACGTTACACATTTAATCGAATCTGAAAGTTTAATAGGATCCCAAACCGATCTGTTCGTGACGTAATACGGAGATAATTAAATTGCGCTTTTACGAGTGTCAACACTGCAAAAAGAGATTTCAAATAACTAAAATCTATATTTTAACGGTCTAGAGCTGGGCACCGACGGAAAAAGTTTAACGGATGTTTAAGCCTCTCGCCTTCAAAACCCTTGAAAAAGACCCTTTTTTTTTCTCGCTTTTAAAACCCTTAAAAAAGACCCTTTTTTGTCGCCTTCAAAAACACCTGAAAAAGACCCTTTTTTTCTCGCCTTCAAAACCCCTGAAAAAGACCCTTTTTTCTCGCCTTCAAAACCCTGAAAAAGACCCTTTTTTTCTCTCCTTCAAAACCCTTGAAAAAGACCCTCTTTTGTAGTCTTCAAAACCCTTGAAAAAGAACCTTTTTTCTCGCCTTAAAAAACACCTGAAAATACCCTTTTTCTCGCCTACAAAACCCTAGAAAAAGACCATTTTTCTTGCCTTCAACCCTTGAAAAATACCCTTTTTTCTCTCCTTCAAAACCCTTGAAAAAGAACCTTTTTTCTCGCCTTAAAAAACACCTGAAAATACCCTTTTTCTCGCCTACAAAACCCTTGAAAAAGACCTTTTTTTTCTCTCCTTCAAAACCCTTAAAAAGAACCTTTTTTCTCGCCTTCAAAAACACCTGAAAATACCCCTTTTTCTCGCCTACAAAACCCTAAAAAAGACCATTTTTTCTCGCCTACAAAACCCTAAAAAAGACCATTTTTTCTCTCCTTCAAAACCCTTGAAAAAGAACCTTTTTTCTCGCCTTCAAAACACCTGAAAATACCCTTTTTCTCGCCTACAAAACCCTAAAAAGACCATTTTTTCTTGCCTTCAAAACCCTTGAAAAGACCATTTTTTCTCGCCTGTAAAACCCTTAAAAAAGACCACTTTTTCTCACCTTCAATACCCTTGAAATGAACCTTTTTTTCAAAACTTCAAAACCACCTGAAAAAGACCCCTTTTTTTCAACTACTTAACCCTTGAAAAAGACCCCTTTTCGCGCCTTCAAAACCCTTGAAAAAGACCCTTTTTTCTCGCCTTCAAAACCCTTAAAAATACCCCTTTTTCTCACCTTAAAACCCTTGAAAAAGCTCCTTTTTTTGTCGCCTTCAAAACCCTAGAAAAAGACCCCTTTTTCCCGCCTTCAAAACCCTTAAAAAAAGAACCTTCTTTCTCGCCTTCAAAACCATTGATTAAAAAAAACCCTGAAAGAACCTTTTATCCGCCTTAAACCACAATTCGTCCAGCTGTGTGTGATAGATTTGTCCGAGAATGTAACATACTTTTTCTCTGTGAAGTTATTCGGGCAAAACGAGTAAAAGGAAGGGAGGGAGGCGGTTCAAGAGGCTCTCATCCCATTATTCGACGTAATAGGCAATCGAGAAAGCGTCGGCTCATTCCCTGCCACTCTCCCCCTTAACATCACCCAAACCTCCATGTAATTCACTAAATCTCGGATTGACTCTCCTTAGTCAATTTTTACACCCAGTTTTTACTCAATAAGGGAGAAACCTAATTTTTCTGAGCCTGAAGAGGGTTCTGATAATTTCGAAACTGGTCGAAAATTTTTAAAATCGCTCAAAATGTGGTTTTTGAGACGAATTTGAAGTCATTTTTGAGATTTCAAAACCCTGGAAAAACACCCCCTTTTCTTGTCTTCAAAAAACTTGAAAAAGACCCACTATTCTCGTCTTCAAACCCCTTGAAAAGACCCCCTTTTCTCGCCTTCAAAACCCTTGAAAAAGACCCCTTTTCTCGTCTTCAAAACCCTTAAAAAAGACCCAATTTTCTCGTCTTCAAACCCTTGAAAAAGACCCCCTTTTCTCGTCTTCAAGTCCCTTGAAAAAGACCCCCTTTTCTCGTCTTCAAAACCCTTGAAAAAGACCCACTTTTCTCGTCTTCAAAACCCTTAAAAAAGACCCCCTTTTCTCGTCTTCAAAACCCTTGAAAAAGACCCCCTTTTCTCGTCTTCAAATGCCTTGAAAAAGAACCAAAAAGAAGTTAACAATCTTTTTTTAAAAAATCGGAACAATTTTTGAACGTTTATTTGCGCTGGATTTGTGATTTTATGAGGTTTTTAAGGGTGTAAAATAAAGAGAGATTTATGAGGTCAATAAAACGGGTGTAACGAGGCGACATCGATGTGTTCATGAAGATCCTCGGGAAGGGCCGAGATCTGGAAACAAAGCTCGGGAAAATTGCAAATGTGTCGACCGGAGGGAAGATCCACCCCCGGGGGCGGCGGCGGGGGCGGGGTGCGTCGGGGGCGGAAGAGGCGGCGGGGGATTTACATGTTCATGAATATTCATCGTCTCATTTACTCCACATTTCAGTTCCGTCTTATTAATCCTTTCCTTTCGGGCGAAGATATTAAAGCCAAATATGTGATATTGGTTTTTCTTCCTATAGGAAAAGGTCGAAAAATAATTTTGTATTCAAACCGTCGCACCGCGGAAAACGTTGAATATTCCATCACTCCGGCTTATGGAATCAAGTTGGAATATTTGAATACATTTTAACCAAGATTTGGTTCATCCAAGATCTCGAATTAATGTTTGAAAGATTTAAGGGTTCGCCAGCTGGATCCCCTCGTTTATCTGAGAAATGTTGGATTTCGTCCATTCTCTACGAAATTTCGGATTCCTCCCATTCTCTACGAAATGCCAGAATCCATTCTTTATCTGCGAAATGTTGGATTTCTTCCATTCTCTACGAAATGTTCGACTTCTTTCATTCTCTACAAAATGTCAGAATCCCTTCTTTTTCAGCGAAACGTTGGATTTCTTCCATTCTCTACGAAATGCCAAAATCCATTCTTTTTCTACGAAATGTTGGATTCTTCTCATTCTCTACGAAATATTGGATTCCTCCCATTCTCTACGAAATGTTCGACTTCTCTCATTCTCTACGAAATGCCAGAATCCTTTCTTTTTTCGCGAAACGTCGGATTTCTCCCAGTCTCCACGAAATGTTGGATTCCTCTCATTCTCTACGAAATGCCAGAATCCTTAATTAATCTGCAAAATTTAGGATTTCTTCCATTCTCTACGAAATTTTGGATTCCTCCCAGTCTCTACGAAATACCAGAATCCATTCCTTTTCTACGAAATGTTGGATTCGCCTCATTCTCTACGAAATGTTGGATTCTTCCTATACTCTACGAAACGTTGGATACCTACGATTTTCATAGAAATGTTAGAAATCAACCCATTTTCTACGAAATGCCATTATCCATTCTTTTTCCACGAATTTTTTTATTCTTCTCAATTTCTACGACATGTTGGATTCCTCCCATTCTCTACGAGATGACAGAATCCATTCTTTTCTACGAAATGTTGGATTCCTCCCAGTCTCTACGAAATATTGCATTCTTCCTATTCTCTACGAAACGTTGGATACCTACGATTTTCATAGAAATGTTTGAAATCAACCCATTTTCTACGAAATGCCATTATCCATTCTTTTTCAACGAAATGTAGGATTTCTTCCATTCTCCACGAAATGTTGAATTTCGAACGTTCACTACGAAATGCATGAATCCATTCTTTTTCTACGAAATTTTGGATTCTTCTCATTCTCTACGATATGTTGGATACCTACCAGTCTCTACGAAATGCAAGAATCCATTCTTTTTCTACGAAATGGCAGAATCCATTCTTTTTCTACGAAATATAGAATTCTATCCATTCTCTACGAAATGTTGGTTTTCTCCCATTCTCTACGAAATTAATGTTGGATCCCCTTTTCTTTTATATGAAATGTTAAAAATCCACCCTCTTTCTACGAAATGGTAAAAAAACACCTTTTTCTACGAAGTATTAAAATCCCCCCCCCCTTTTTTCTACAAAATGCCAGAATCTATTCTTTTTCTACGAAATCGAATCCATTCTTGTTGTAATGTTGGATTCATCCCATTCTCTACGAAATGTTGGATACCCTCTTTTTACACGAAATGTTAAAAATCCACCTTTTCTACGGAATGATTAAAAAAAACATATTTTTCTACGAAATGTTAAAAATCAACCATTTTTCTACGAAATGCCAGAATCCATTCTTTTTCTATGAAATACCAGAAACCATTGTTGGAGTAAGAAATGTAGGATTCCTCCCATTTTCTACGAAACATTTCTCTTATTCTCTGCGAAATGTAGGATTCTTCCCATTCTCTACGAAATCCTACAATCCATTCCTTTTCTACGAAATGTTGGATTCCCAGATTTTCTACGAAGTGTTGTACCCCCCCCCCCCCCCCCAGAAATTTCAAATAAGTTTAAATATCTCACAAAAATGGCGTCAATTTCTAGAAACCTCGACTTTTCTCAATTTAAATTAGCTATCAATTTCTTTGAAAATCTAAAAGTCATTTAAATTCTAATTAGTAGAAGGAAAGGGCCTTTTTAGGGCGAAGGGGTGGGGGGGGGGGGGGGGTCGAATGTCTTCGGTAATTAACAGTTCAAAAGGGCCCTTTTTCCGGCAAAGATTCTTCGAATCAAAAATCAGCGTCTTAATTACAGTTGTCGATATTTTTAACTTATTTTTACGCTCAAAAAATGCCATTTTTAAGAATGTGTATGCCACATTCGCCGGTTCGCATCAAAGAATCCGTCATTTAACGGACGGTTAAACCATTAACGCCTATCCGTCAAATCAGGAGAATATGACATTTCGTAGAAAAATTATGGAATCCGATGTTTCGTAGAAAAATGATGGTATCCAACGTTTCGTAGAAAATGGGAATCATCCAACATTTCGTAGAGAACGGGAAGAATCCAACGTTTCGTAGAGAATAGGAGAAAACCAACATTTCGTAGAGAATGGATAGAATTCTATATTTCGTAGAAAAATGATGGGATCCAACGTTTCGTGGAGAATGGGAAGAATCAAACATTTCGTAGAAAAATAATGGGATTCAACGTTTCGTAGAAAACTGATGGGATCCAACGTTCCGTAGAAAAATGATGGGATCCAACGTTTCGAAGAACTTGGGGGAAAACCGACATTTCGCAGAAAATGGGAAGAATCCTACATTTCGTAGAAAAATGATGGTATCCAACGTTTCGTAGAAAATGGGAAGAATCCAACATTTCGTAGAGAACGGGAAGAATCCAATATATCGTAGAGAGTGGGAAGAATCCAACATTTCGTAGAGAATGTGAAGAATCAAACGTTTCGTTGAAAACTGATGGGATCCAACGTTCCGTAGAAAAATGATGGTATCCAACGTTTCGTAGAAAATGGGAAGAATCCAACATTTCGTAGAGAACGGGAAGAATTCAACATATCGTAGAGAGTGGGAAGAATCCAATATTTCGTAGAGAATAGGAGAAAACCAACATTTCGTAGAGAATGGATAGAATTCTATATTTCGTAGAAAAATGATTGGATCCAACGTTTCGTAGAACTTGGGAGAAAACCGACATTTCGCAGAAAATGGGAAGAATCCTACATTTCGTAGAAAAATGATGGGATCCATCATTTCGTAGAGAATGGGAAGAATCAAACATTTCGTAGAGAATGGGAAGAATCCAAAATATCGTAGAGAATGGGAACAATCCAACATTTCATAGAGATTGGAAAGAATTTTACATTTCGTAGAAAAATGATGGGATCCGACGTTTCGTAGAAAAATGATGGGATCCGACGTTCCGTAGAAAAATGATGGGATCCAACGTTTCGTAGAAAAAGGGAAGAATCCAACGTTTCGTAGAAAAATGATGGGATCCAACGTTTCGTAGAAAATAGGAAGAATCCAACGTTTCGTAGAGAATAGGAGAAAACCAACATCTCGTAGAGATTGGAAAGAATTTTACATTTCGTAGAAAAATGATGGGATCCGACGTTCCGTAGAAAAATGATGGGATCCGACGTTCCGTAGAAAAACGATGGGATCCAACGTTTCGTAGAACTTGGGAGAAAACCGACATTTCGCAGAAAATGGGAAGAATCCTACATTTCGTAGAAAAATGATGGGATCCATCTTATCGTAGAGAATGGGAAGAATCAAACAATTCGTAGAGAATGGGAAGAATCCAAAATATCGTAGAGAATGGGAACAATCCAACATTTCGAAGAGATTGGAAAGAATTTTACATTTCGTAGAAAAATGAGGGGATCCGACGTTTCGTAGAAAAATGATGGGATCCGACGTTCCGTAGAAAAATGATGGGATCCAACGTTTCGTAGAAAATGGGAAGAATCCTACGTTTTGTAGAAAAATGATGAGATCTAACATTTCGTAGACATTGGAAGTATCCAACCTTCGTAGAGAATTAGAAGAATCCAACATTTCGTAGAGAATGGAAATAATCCAGCATTTCGTAGATAAACAAGTGACTCCAAAAAAATCTTAGAAAAAGAACGAATCCATCATTTCGTAGAAAAATGATGGGATCCAACGTTTCGTAGAATTTGGGAGAAAACGGACATTTCGCAGAGAATTTGAAGAGTCCAACGTTTCGTAGAAAAATGATGGGATCCATCGTTTCGTAGAGAATGGGAGGAATCCAACACTTCGTAGAGAAGGGCAAGAATCCAACATTTCGTAGAGAATGGGAAGAATCCAAAATTTCGTAGATAAACGAGTGGATCCAAAAGATCTTAGAATACAGACCCAATGCGACATTTCGTAGAAATCGGAGGGTGGCATCAAAAATTTCGTAGAAAACGCGAAGAACGGAACTCCACTCAATTTATCCCACCTGCCGAGCTCCTATAAAAGTAGAAGCCCGTCTCCACCAGCCATCTCAGCCAAAATTATGCCATACCCCCCCCCCCTTAAAAAATGAGACATCTAGAACTCACGTTTTCAGCAGAATGAGATAACCCCGAGAGGGATAAGTCTGATTTATAACTTTTAATTAAAAACCAGACGTGCCAACATGAAATAACGGCCCAGAATCTAAATTTTATTTTCTCCATCTCTCGATATTCCGAACTAATCGATTATTAGCTGCTAGATTATCCGGGAGCTAATAATGGAAGTGTGTGATGACCTGAGCTCATTGGATTGATTAATATTGGACGCTTAATTAGTTTCACCCGCACGTGTGTACCTCATAAGCTAACAGAGACGATTAAATATTCACAATCATTTCTATTTGTATTCGCCTTGTTAGACAGAACAATCAGAATAAAATATCATCCAAAAATATTTTAATATATAAATTTTTATAGAGAATTTTGCGCTGTTTCCAACAATACTACATGACCCTATACCAATTTTTAACTCTAGTATGTTTTTTTGGCCAAAAACCACAAAAAATCATGGTTTTTTGCCGTTTTTTCAATTTTGTCCTCTTCAATATGGTTTCAGAAAATTTTTTTAGGAACAAAATTTGTTCAAAACTTGATTTTACGTTCAATGAAATGTGATTTTTTCAAAATGTCAAAAATTTTGAATTTTTTGGGGTTAAAATTATTTTTTTTCAATGGGGCATGTTGGGTGTCGTTTAGTATGTTCTTTGGGGTGCTGGATCGATTGAGATGGTTTTCAGGTCGAAATAAAAATTCTGCGGCGAAAAAACAGGTTTATCGGCGTTTTTTGGCCAAAAAAGATAGATTTGTACAAAAGATGTTAGGAATTAGAGTAAAATTTTTAATGCGCAAAAAAATCGCGGTTTTTGGGGTTAAATAATTTTTTTCAATGGGGCATGTTGGGTGTCGTTTAATATGTTTTTTGGGGCGCTGGATCGATTGAGATGGTTTTCTGGTCGAAATAAAAATTCTGCGGCCAAAAAACGCCGAAAAAACGCCGAAAAAACGTGTTTTTTTGTCTCACTTTTTGAGAACTTTTATTTGGCTTTGTTATTTATTGACAAGATTTGTACAAAACTTGTGCAAAATTTTTAATGCGCAAAAAAAAATCGCGGTTTTTGGGGTTAAATAATTTTTTTCAATGGGGCATGTTGGGTGTCGTTTAATATGTTTTTTGGGGCGCTGAATCGATTGAGATAGTTTTCAGGTCGAAATAAAAATTCTAAATCTAAGGTTTCTCAAAAAATCGCATATTTTATGGCTAAAAAAAAAAGACAAATTACTGGCGTAGCGAAGATTGACGTATAAAAAAAGCCGTCGAAAAATGTCGACTAAAATGATGGCTTTATCGTGTTGACCCGCATGGCACCATCCATTCTCGTATTACCATATTAATTTATATGACAGATTCTAAAATACGTTTGGGGATAAAAACTTCAAAAATTTGTTATTTTTTCGCACTTTTTAAATTTTTTTTTTCTGCTCAAAACGTCATGGCTGGGGGGGTGAAAATGTTTATTCGGGTAGTGACAGAGTCAATTTGCTTTGATAACAAAAGTGGAACAGAAAAAGTAGGCTTTTACACCTCGACCCCTCCCGCTGCCACCAGAATCTAAACAACGGCGAATGAGAGGCTTTCTCAAAGGCAAACTGTTCAACCTGGCAAAAGCCGAACGCCCACCGCTTTTTTTTTCATCTCCCTGCTCGCTTTAACAAATTTTTAAACCTTTTAAAAATGGAATCTCCAAATTATTGATAAATCCGCACGTAATAAGTATTACATAATATTAATTTTATTTCGCTAAAAGAAGCTTAAAGCTCTCATCCTTACGTAATCGCCTTAAAACATACTGAAAAAAAGATTATGGTTTGTAAAATAAAGTATTTTTTTCCTAAGCTACCGGGTAGATTTGACCTCGTTTTCTAAGCTCCCCTTGGCGGTAGTAACGTTGAGATGCTACAGTGAGCATACTCGTCCTATTTTCTTGCCATACAGTTTTTCTGCTTGTCCAGTCTTCCAGCTTTCCAGTCATCCTGCTTATCTTGCTGTAGCAGGATTTTTTGTTGGCCGAAAAACGCAAAAAAAAAAAAAAAAAAAAAAAAAAAAAAAAAAAAAAAAAAAAAAAAAAAAAAAAAAAAAAAAAAAAAAAAAAAAAAAAAACGCCGATAAACCTGTTATTTTGCCGCAGACTTTTTATTTCGACCAGAACACCATCTCAATCGATCCAGCACCCCAAAAAACATATTGAACGACACCCAACATGCCCCATTGAAAAAAATTATTTAACCCCAAAAATCGCGATTTTTTTGCGCATTAAAAATTTTACACAAGTTTGGTACAAATCTTGTCAGTAAATATCGAAGCCAAATAAGAGTGCTCAAAAATGAGGCGAAAAAAACCACGTTTTTTCGGCGTTTGTTGGCCGAAAAACGCCAAAAAAAACCGCCGATAAACCTGTTTTTTCGCCGCAGAATTTTTATTTCGACCAGAAAACCATCTCAATCGATCCAGCACCCCAAAAAACATATTGAACGACACCCAACATGCCCCATTGAAAAAAAATATTTAACCCCAAAAACCGAGTTTTTTTTTTTGCGCATTAAAAATTTTACATTAATCTATCACAAGTTATGTCCAAATCTAGCCAGTAAATAAGGAAGCCAAATAAAAGGGATCAAAAATGAGGCAAAAAACACGTTTTTTCGGTGTTTTTTGGCCGAAAAACGCCAAAAAAAAAAAAAAAAAAAAAAAACGCCGATAAACCTATTTTTCGCCGCAGAATTTTTATTTCGACCAGAAAACCATCTCAATCGATCCAGCACCCCAAAAAACATATTGAACGGCACCCAACATGCCCCATTGAAAAAAATTATTTACCCCCAAAAACCGAGTTTTTTTTTTGCGCATTAAAAATTTTACTCAAATTTATCACAAGTTTTGTCCAAATCTTGCCAGTAAATATCAAAGCCAAATAAGAGTGCGAAAAAATGAGGCGAAAAAACACGTTTTTTCGGCGTTTGTTGGCCGAAAAACGCCCAAAAAAAAAAAAAAGCCGATAAACCTGTTTTTTCGCCGCAGAATTTTTATTTCGACCAGAAAACCATCTCAATCGATCCCGCACCCCAAAAAACATATTGAACGACACCCAACATGCCCCATTGAAAAAAATTATTTAACCCCAAAAACCGCGATTTTTTTGCGCATTAAAAATTTTACACTAATTCCTAACAACTTTTGTACAAATCTATCTTTTTGGCCAAAAAAACGCCGATAAACCTGTTTTTTCGCCGCAGAATTTTTTATTTCGACAAGAAAACCATCTCAATCGATCCAGCACCCCAAAAAACATATTAAACGACACCCAAGCTACAGCAGGACAAGAAAGATGGCTGGAAAAGCTGGAAGACTGGACAAGCAGAAAAACTGTTTGACAAGCAGGCTTGCATGAGTAGGTTCACCGGACAAGCAGGACGAGCTGGAAGACTGGACTAGTATAAAGATTGTATGACAAAGAGGGTTGGATGAGTAGGCTCACCGGACAAACTAAAAAGAAGGTCGAGCAGAATGACTGGGAAGATAGTACGAGTACCCGACAAGCAAAGACTGCATTGCCGCTCGTCGACTGGAAGAGCTAGAAAGCCAACCTTCAATTCCTAACAGCATCTCCCACAAATCTCACCTTTTATTTTTCACTTTCATCAAAAGACAACTTTTTAAAGTAGATTTAGGCTTTTTTAAATATTAAAATGTTTAAGCTACGTAATTAGAAGTTGATTACAGACTAGGGAGAAGGCCTAATTAAAAGGTTCAAGTCACGTTTTGTGAAGGGCCCGGAGAGAAGGAAAAAGGGAAGAAAAAAAAAAGTTCATAAAAAATTTTCATGTAAACGTATCGAAAAAAAGACGTAAATTTGTAGGGAGTACAATTTCCCGAGACACGTCACACATGGAGCCCTTTACTAATTCACGGCTTCCCCCTCCACCGTCCCTTCCCCCACTCCTACAGGCTTCCCCCACCACTTTTCTTAACGAATTCCGTCAACTCGATCCTCCTCAAATATTGAACCCAATTCAGTACTCCTGATTCCCGCACTCAAAACCATATATTTTTTTAAGAACTCCATTTTTTTGAAGAGAAAAAAAATCCCATTTAAGAATAACATCGCTGGAAATTTATCTTTTTCCTCATATGACATCGACTTAATAAGGGAGAAAAAAGGGCCTTTTGAAATAATAAACCAGTGTGTAATGCGCGAAATGATGGAGATCCCATTTCTCAAGGGCGGAAGGGTCGATCAACCCTTCGAGGACTCCCCGCTTAAAGATATTTCTGATAGTAACATATTTTTTGCGGGCGGGGGGTAGTTTCACGGGACGAGGAATACCCCCACCCCTACCCCTCCCCTCCCCCGCCCTTACCCCTCCCCTCCCTAACCCTCCCCCCTCCCCCCACTCCTTCCATTTTTCCCTAACCGGATATTAGAGTTTAGGGTCGACTTCAAACGTAAATCTGTTAGGCCGGACTCGTACATTGAAACGGTGGTGGGGGTAAAAAGGGGGGTGGAGGGGGGGATATCGCTTGGTAAACAAAATAAGGAAAACGATTCTTCCGCTTATGCCCCCCCCCCTCCCCCCAGGGGTGGGGCAATATGGAATATGGGCATAAAAAAAGACCTTAATAAACATAAACTTTGAAATTTTTTTTCTGAGGAGCGCCTCCCGTGGGTGTATCTCGAAATAGCGACTACTAAAAAGCTTGAATATTCAAGATTTATCGAATGTTATTTTGGAGGGAAAAAGTGTGCGGTTTTACCCCTCATTTTGGAGAGGAGAGCTCGGGTTTACCCCCAATTTCGGAGAGAAAAGCATTCGTTTTATCACAATTTTAAAGGGAGCCTTCGGTTTTACCCCAACTTTAGAGATAATAAGTACCCGGTTTTACCCCAACTTTGGAGATAAAAGGATCCGGTTTTACCCCAATTTTGGAGATAAAAAGCGTTTGGTTTTACCCTCATTTTGGAGAGAAATATTCGGGTTTACCCCAATTTTGGAGGGAAGGATCGATCGGTTTTACCCCAGTTTTGGATGGAAAGAGCGTTTGGTTTTACCCCGACTTTAGAGGTAATAAGTACCCGGTTTTACCCCAATTTTGGAGATAAAAGGATCCGGTTTTACCCCAATTTTGGAGGGAAGGAGCGGTCGGTTTTACCCCAGTTTCGGAGGGAAGGAGCGTTCGGTTTTACCCCAACTTTAGAGATAATAAGTACCCGGTTTTACCCCAATTTTGGAGATAAAAGGATCCGGTTTTACCCCAATTTTGGAGGGAAGGAGCCTTCAGTTTTACCCCAATGTTGGTGGTAAGGATCGTACGGTTTTAACCTCATTTTGGAGGAAAAAAAATAGGTTCGGTTTTACCCCACTTTTGGAGGGAAGGAGCTTTCGGTTTTACCCCGGTTTTGGAGGGAAAAAGAAGGGTTCCGTTTTGCCCCAATTTTGGAGGAGAGGAGCGTCCGGTCTTACCCCAACTTTAGAGATAATAAGGACTCGGTTTTACCCCAATTTTGGAGATAAAATGATCCGGTTTTACCCCAATTTAGGGGAGTGAAAAGCTTTCATTTTACCCCAATTTTAGAGGGAGCGTCCGGTTTTACCCCAATTTTGGAGGGATGTTAATCTCATTATGGAGGTAAAAAGGGTCTAATTTTACCCCAATTTTGGTGGCAATTTTGGATCGTAGGGTTATAACCTCATTTTGGAGGGAAAAAAGGGTTCGGTTTTACCCTCTTTTTGGAGAGACGGAGCACTCGGTTTTACCCCAACTTTAGAGATAATAAGGACCTGGTTTTACCCCAATTTTGGAGATAAAAGGATCCGGTTTTACCCCAATTTTGGAGGGAGCGTTCAATTTACCCATGTTCGTCCGGTTTTACCCCAATTTTGGAGGGAAGGAGCGATCGGTTTTTTCCCCGGTTTTGGAGGGAAAAAAAAGGGTTCCGTTTTGCCCCAATTTTGGAGGGAAGGAGCGTCCGGTCTTACCCCAACTTTAGAGATAATAAGGACTCGGTTTTACCCCAATTTTGGGGAGTGAAAAGCTTTCATTTTACCCCAATTTTAGAGGGAGCGTCCGGTTTTACCCCAATTTTGGAGGGATGTTAATCTCATTATGGAGGTAAAAAGGGTCTAATTTTACCCCAATTTTGGTGGCAATTTTGGATCGTAGGGTTATAACCTCATTTTGGAGGGAAAAAAGGGTTCGGTTTTACCCCAATTTTGGAGGGAAGGAGCGTCCGGTCTTACCCCACTCTCAGGGAGCCTAAGCATTTCATTTACCCTCTTTTGGAGGCTAAAAGCGTACAGTTTTCCCCCAAATTTTGGAGGGAAGGAGCGTACGGTCTTACCCCACTTTCGGGTAGCCAAAGCATTTCATATACCCCTCTTTTGGAGGCTAAAAGCGTACAGTTTTCCCCCAAATTTCGGAAGGAAGGAGCGTTCGGTCTTACCCCAGTTTTAAAATAATTTTAAGATACCTTAAGGCTAAGTATTAATTCAAGGGAGACAATATTTCCCGTTAAATAAACGTTCGGAAGGGAGAAAAGGAGCTCGAAAACTGGCATAATCCGCATTTCCACCCCCCCCCCCCCCTACGCGCCATTTCCTTTTCTAACTTAAAACCACCCCACCAATGAAATATGCTGTAATTAATAACAGATTCAAGGAGAAAGAGCCTAACCGTACATTAGCCAAGATTTAGGGTACATAAATTATTTTTACCGGATCCTGTTTATTACTCGCCATTTATTCGCTACGCCGGTAATTATGAATTTTTTAAAAATACGTTTTTGCGACAAATTTATATACAGAATTTTTATTTTGACCTGAAACCCATCTCAATCGATACAGCGCCCCAAAAAACATATTAAACGACACCCAACATGCCCCATTGAAAACAATTATTTAACCTCCAAAACCGCGTTTTTTTTGCGCATTAAAAATTTTACACTAGTTTATCACAACTTTTGTACAAATCTTGTCAATAAATAACAAAGCCAAATAAAAGTTCTCAAAAAATGAGACAAAAAAAACACGTTTTTTCGGCGTTTTTTGGCCGCAGAATTTTTATTTCGACCAGAAAACCATCTCAATCGATCCAGCGCCCCAAAAAACATATTAAACGACACCCAACATGCCCCATTGAAAAAAATTATTTAACCCCAAAAACCGCGTTTTTTTTGCGCATTAAAAATTTTACACAAATTTATCACAAGTTTTGTCCAAATCTTACCAGTAAATAACGAAGCCAAATAAAATTGCTCAAAAATGAGGCAAAAAAACACGTATTTTCGGCTTTTTTTGGCAGAAAAACGCCAAAAAAACACCGATAAACCTGTTTTTTTGGCCGCAGAATTTTTATTTCGATCAGAAAACCATCTCAATCGATCCAGCGTCCCAAAAAACATATTAAACGACACCCAACATGCCCCATTGAAAAAAATTATTTAACCCCAAAAACCGCGTTTTTTTTGCGCATTAAAAATTTTACACAAATTTATCACAACTTTTGTACAAATCTTGTCAATAAATAACAAAGCCAAATAAAAGTTCTCAAAAAATGAGACAAAAAAACACATTTTTTCGGCATTTTTTGGCCGAAAAACGCCAAAAAAAACCGATAAACCTGTTTTTTTGGCCGCAGAATTTTTATTTTGACCTGAAAACCATCTGAATCGATCCAGCACCCCAAAGAACATACTAAACAACACCCAACATGCCCCATTGAAAAAAATTATTTAAGCCCCAAAAAATTCGAAATTTTTGACATTTTGAAAAAATCACATTTCATTGAACGTAAAATCAAGTTTTGAACAAATTTTGTTTATAAAAAAATTTTCTGAAACCATATTGAAGAGGACAAAATTGAAAAAAAGCCAAAAAAAAACCATGTTTTTTGTGGTTTTTGTCCCAAAAAAAATTATTAGGGACTTAACTTCTTATATAGGTCGATTTTAAAGTCATATTTTGGTGAATTTCCGTCGAAAAAAATAAACCATTGTGTAAACTTTGAAGATTCTCATCGACTACAATTAAATTCGCGTCTTATACTCTTTGATTAATTGAGGAGGGAGAGAAGTTGTAGCCATTACGGAAGAGTGGAGGGCCGGGGGAAGTTTAGTTTGTGAAATAGGGATGAATTAGGAGTCGTAATTAATCAGAGGAGAAAGTGCGATTATGCAACAAGTCTCCATAAATCCGTCTCTTCCCTCATAAATAATGGAATCCCCTTTCAAAATTGTTTAGCGATCTAAAAAAAAAAGAGAAAGAAAAAAAAATGTTTGGAATTCTGAGGTTCAATTAGCTGCAGTACTTAGAAAACCATCAGGAAAGGGAGTTTTATCGATTTTCAAACACGGACAAAGAGAAACCTGAAGTTTCTACATTTTTTTTTTGCAAGATAAAAGCTTTGAAATATTTCTAGCCCCTAGAAAATGAGAAAAAAGCACAAAACGAAGGGAAATTTCAATACATTTTGAATTTTACTGGTGGCAGCGCTCTAACCAAGGTGCCCAGTAGAGCCCTTTCTTCTTATATAAAATACCCATTTCGGCCATAAAACCCTCGTAAAAATACCCCTTTTTGCCTTAGAACCCTTAATAATACCCTTTTTCCGATAAACAACTTTTAAAAATAGCCATTTTTCGCCTTAAAAGCCTTTAAAAATATAAAATAAAACTTAAAAAAGGCCCTTTTTCCGCCAAACAACTTTTAATATTACCCATCTTTTGCCTTTAACACCTTTAAAAATAAAAAAAGCCTTTAAAAATACCCTTTTTTTTTTGCCAAAAAAAACTTTTAAAAATACAAATCTTTTTGCCTTAAACACCTTTAAAAATAAAAAAAAATTTAAAAATAACCTTTTTCCGGCAAACAACTTTTAAAAATACCCATTTTTTCGCCTCAAAACCTTTAAAATCATAAAAACCTTTAAAAATACCCTTTTTCAGCCAAACAACTTTTAAAAATACCCATCATTTCGCCTTAAAAACCTTTGAAATGCCCTTTTTTTTGACAAAGTACTTTAAAAATAATCATTTTTTGCCTCAAAAACCTTTAAAATTATAAAAACCTTTAAAAATACCCTTTTTCAGCCAAACAACTTTTAAAAATACCCATCTTTTGCCTTAAAAACCTTTAAAAATCCCCCCCCCCTTTTTTTCTCCTTAAAAACCTTTGAAAATACCCTTTTTTCGCCTAAGAACTTTTAAAATTACCCTTGTTTTTGCCTTAAAAACCTTTAAAAAGCCCCCCCCCCCTTTTTTTTCTCCTTAAAAACCTTTAAAAATACCCTTTTTCCGCCAAACAACTTTTAAAAATACCCATCTTTTTGCCTTAAAAACCTTTAAAATCCCCCTTTTTTTTTTCCTTAAAAACCTTTAAAAATACCCTTTTTCCGCCAAACAACTTTTAAAAATACCCTTTTTTTTTGCCTTAAAAACCTTTAAAAATAACCTTTTTCCGCCAAACAACTGTTTAAAAAATACTGTTTTTTAACTACCTTAAAGAAATTATTGTGATACCCTCCACGTCGTGTTTTCGGGCGTCTCCCGTACCCCGGAGTCAATTGGAATATTTTGTCTTTACTATATGGAGAACCGATTGCCCTCTAAAAACAGGAAAATTTTACAATATTTTGAATTTTACTGGTGGCAGCGCTTTATAAATCAATTTCTCACATCCCGTAGAGCCCTTTGTGCCCTTTTTTTCGCAGTAAATAAACCTTTACCTACAGTTTTTTTTATCTGCCATGATAACCCTAGTAAAAAAATACACTTTTTAGGCCTGAAGAATTCTTATAAAAAAATATCCTTTTTTGGCCAAAGAACCCTTTTAAAAATACACCTTTTCTGCCTTAAAAAACGTTAACCCTTTTTTCGCCAAAAAAACTTTTAAAAGTGCCCTTTTTTTCACCAAACAACCTTTTAAAAATGCCCTTTTTTTCGCCTAAGAACTAATAAAAATACCCTTCTTTTCGCCTTAAAAACCTTTAAAAATACCCCCTTTTTTTGCCTTAAAAACCATTAACCCTTTTTTCGCCAAAGAACTTTTAAAAATGCCCTTTTTTTGTAAAGAACTTTTAAAAATGCCCTTTTTTTGCCAAAGTACTTTTAAAAATACCTTTCTTTTCGCCTAAAAAAACCTTTAAAATAACCTTTCTCCACCAAACAACTTTTAAAAACACCTTCTTTCCGCCATAAAAATCTTTGAAAAACCCCTTTTATTTTTGCCTTAAAAAACATTTAAAATCCCCCCCCCTTAAAAACCTTTTAAAATAACTTTTTTTTGCCAAACAACGTTTAAAAACACCCTTCTTTCTGCCATAAAAATCTATAAAAAAAATTAATTAATTTAAAAAACCCTCTTTTTTGCCCTAAAAAACCTTTAAAAATCCCCCCCCCATATTTTTTCCCTTAAAAACCTTTAAAAATACCCTTCCCCCTCCCATTATACACATTAAAAATAACCCCATTTTTTTGCCTAAAAAACATGTAAAAACACCCTTTTTTCGCCAAACAACTTTTAAAAATACCCTTCTTTTTGCCCAAAAAACCTTTAAAAATACCCTTTTTTCGCCAAACAACTTTTAAAAATACCCTTCCTTTCGCCATAAGAACTTTTAAAAATACCCTTTTTTCGCCAAATAACTTTTAAAAATACCCTTTCTCGGCCAAACAACTATTAAAAACACCCTTCTTTCCGCCTTGAAAATCTTTGAAAAACCCACTTTTTTTTGCCTTAAAAACCTTTAAAATACCCTTCCCCCTTTCCTTAAACACATTTAAAAACTCTCTTTTTTTCACCAAACAACTTTTAAAAATACTCTTTTTCCGCCAAACAACTTTTAAGAATACCCTTCTTTTTGCCATAAAAACCTTTGAAAACACTCTTTTTCCGCCAAACAACTTTTAAAAATACCCTTCTTTTCGCCATAAGAACTTATATAAATACTCTTTTTCCGCCAAACGAATTTAAAAAATTCCCTTCTTTTCGTCATAAAACCCTTTAAAAATACCCTTTTTCCGCCAAACAACTTTTTAAAATACCCTTTTTCCGCCTTGAAAACCAATTTACAAATGCTCATCCTAATCGTTCATTTTCCACCCCTAATTTCGACCAATTTTTTTTTCGTTAATTGTTTATATTGATTTTAGCTTTCATGTTGTTTACTATTATATCGTAAACAAACAATAACGCCGAGAAATCGATACTAATCGAATTGCGAGCTCTTAGATTGTAATTGGTCTATTGTGTGCTAATACAATATTAATTTCTGATGAGATTTTTTTTAATAAAAAAAAATTTTTTCGTTTTTTTTTTGTGAGGATGATTTTTTTTCCCCTCAATTTTTATGAATTCGATTCCCCAGTTTGCACTCTTCGGATTATTACTCGTGTTGCCTTCCCCCAGGAGTCAACTCGTGTAAAAAGGGTGGAGGAGGGGGAGGAGGGGGAGGAGGGGGAGAAAAAAAATTGAGTTGGAAAGAGCGCGAGGCGAGCGCCGTCTTGAATACAAAAGAGGTTGACACCGCCGGCTGATTAAACTATTCCCTAATCCTCCCGCCCTTATCCCGCCCTTCCGCCCTTCCCCACGCCGCCCTTTTTTTTTCTTCTTGGTCTTCACCTCCTTTTCCGACTACGATTAGCACATTTTACTCGCCCTGTAATTCCTGTTTCTCCTTTTCACCCTTCTCAATTCTGACCTAAATTCCCATGGATTAAAAAAATTCCCTTTTCCTCCTTGAAAATAAGTTTCTCAAAATTTACCTTTTTTTTACCCTTAAAAACATTTAAAAAGTGACCTATTTTTGCATTTTTCGCATTCAGAAACCTCTTTTTCTCTTTAAACCCATAAGAAGCCTTTTTTTATCTTCCGATCATCGGGGACATTCTGGATTCTTGAGGACCTTCTGAGAACATGATGGGACCTTCAGGATCTTTGGAAAACATCCTGCATCCTTCAGGACCTTCTGAGAACATCCTGCGTCCTTCAGGACCTTCTAGAACATCCTGCGTCCTTCAGGAACTTCTAAGAACATCCTGCGTCCTTTAGGACTATCTGAAAACATCCAGGGATCTTCAGGACCTTCTAGAACATCCTATGTCCTTCAGGAGAGTCTAAGAACTTCCTGCATCCTTCCGAACCTTCTGAGAAAATCCTAGGATCTTCACGACCTTCTGAGAATATCCAGGGACCTTCATGACCTTCTAGAACACCCTGGGACCTTTAGGACCTTCTGAGAACATCCTGGGACCCTCAGGACCTTCTAGAACATTCTGCGTCCTTCAGGACCATCTGAGAACATCCTGGGACTCTCAGGACCTTCTGAGAACATCGTGGGACCCTCAGAACCTTCTGAGAACATCCTGGATCCATCAGGACCTTCAGAAAACATCCTAGGGCCTTTAGAACCCTCTGAGAACATCCTGGGACCTTCAGGACCCTCAGAGAACATCCTGGGACCATCAGGACCATCAGAGAACATCCTAGATTCTTTAGAACCCTCTGAGAACATCCTGGGATCTTCAGGAGCTTCTGAGAACATCCTGGGATCTTCAGGAGCCTCTGAGAACATCCTGGGACCTTCAGGACCCTCAGAGAACAATCTGGGACCTTCAGGACCTTCTGAGAACATCCTAGGACCTTCAGGACCTTCTACAACATCCTGGGATCGTCAGTACCTCCTGAGAACATCCTGGGACCTTCAGGACCTTTTAAAAAATCCTGGGGCCTTCAAGACCTTCTAGAACATCCTGCGTCCTTCAGGACCTTCTGAAAACATCCTAGGACCTTCAGGACCTTCTACAACATCCTGGGATCTTCAGTACCTTCTGAGAACATCCTGGGACCATCAGGACCTTCTGGGAACATCCTGGGATCTTGAAGACCTTCTGAGAATATCCTGGGACCCTCAGGACCTTCTGAGAACATCCAGAGACCTTCAGGACCTTACGACAACATCCTGCGTCCTTCAGAACCTTCTGAGAACATCCTGGGACCCTCAGGACCTTCTGAGAACATCCTAGAGCCTTTAGAACCCTCTGAGAATATCCTGGGATCTTCAGGACCTTCTGAGAACATCCTGGGACTCTCAGGACCTTCTAAAACATCCAGGGATCTTCAGGACCCTCTGAGAACATCCTGGGACCATCAGGACCTTCAGAGAACATCCTAGAGCCTTTAGAACCCTCTGAGAATATCCTGGGATCTTCAGGACCTTCTGGGAACATCCTGGGATCTTGAAGACCTTCTGAGAACATCCTGGGACCATCAGGACCTTCAGAGAACATCCTAGAGCCTTTAGAACCCTCTGAGAATATCCTGGGATCTTCAGGACCTTCTGGGAACATCCTGGGATCTTGAAGACCTTCTGAGAATATCCTGGGACCATCAGGACCTTCAGAGAACATCCTAGAGCCTTTAGAACCCTCTGAGAATATCCTGGGATCTTCAGAACCTTCTGAGAACATCCTGGGACCATCAGGACCTTCAGAGAACATCCTAGAGCCTTTAGAACCCTCTGAGAATATCCTGGGATCTTCAGGACCTTCTGAGAACATCCTGGGACCTTAAGGAGCCTTTAAAAAATACCTTTTTCTCTCCAATTTTTCATACTCCTAAAAATGGCCATTTTCTCATCACTAACGCCAATATAACACTTTCGTTTTAAGAAAGAAAAAAGTAAAACTTGATGACGTCACGGATTTTCATCTGTCGAGGGAGAAGTTCTCGCGTGATTCCGAGTGCGATGACGTGACTTCGGAAGCAAACAATACTCTCTAAATCCCCTTAACTTAATCCCGGCCGGGGCGCTTAACCTCCGAGAACTTTCATGTCGAGAGAAGTATTAAAAAAAAAAGTGAGGAAAACCTCACAGTCGAAGAAAGAATATTTCATCCACAAACGAAAGATAATTGAAGCCGTGGAAAAAAATCAATAACTGCCGGGCGGCATCTCAAACGAGTAAAATTTTTGGGCCAAAAAACGGTGTGTCCGAAAAAAAATATTTTTTGATCTCAAAAAAGACTTCAAATTTGTCATTCTCACCCCAAAAAACGTCAAAAACCACATTTTTAAAAAATAAAAATTTTGGGCCCCAAAAAGTAGAAAAGGGTCCTCCCTTTGGTGTGTCCAAAAAAATATTTTTGATCTCAAAAATAACTTCAGATTGGTATTTCTCACCTTTTTTTTCCCTCAAAAACCCTTAAAAAATACCCTTCTCCGCGAAAAACCCTTAAAAACACCTTTATCCGCACCTTATACAGCCTTAAAAAATACCCTTCTCCGCAAAAAACCCTTAAAAATACCTTCATCCGCACCTTTACAGCCTTAAAAAATACCCTCCTCCCCGAAAAACCCCTAAAAATACCTTTATCCGCACCTTTCCCAGCCTTAAAAAATACCCTTCTCCGCGGAAAACCCTTAAGAATACCTTTATCCGCACCTTACACAGCCTTAAAAAATACCCTTCTCCGCAAAAAACCCTTAAAAATACCTTCATCCGCACCTTTACATCCTTAAAAAATACCCTCCTCCCCGAAAAACCCCTAAAAATACCTTTATCCGCACCTTTCCCAGCCTTAAAAAATACCCTTCTCCCCGAAAACCCCTAAAAATACCTTTATCCGCACCTTTCCCAGCCTTAAAAAATACCCTTCTCCGCGAAAAACCCTTAAGAATACCTTTATCCGCACCTTACACAGCCTTAAAAAATACCCTTCTCCGCGAAAAACCCTTAAAAATACCTTTATCCGCACCTTACACAGCCTTAAAAATACCCTTCACCGCGAAAACCCTTTAAAATACCTTTATCCGCACCTTAAACAGCCTTAAAAAATACCGTTTTTATCGCCTTAAAACCTTTCAAAAAGTACTTTTTTTAAACTAGAAACTGTGAAAGAAGACAATGATATATAAAAAAGTTAGAAGGTAGTTTGATTGTAAGCTTTTAAAATTTAATGATTCATAAAAAGGTTAAGAAGTTGAAAATAATTAAAGGTCTTCTGAGAAAAGTCGGAACTTTTCTCATCCCTCGCTGGCAATTAAATCTCCCTCTAATAAATCGTACCTCCCTCCACAATCGATTTCCTCCAATCATTGACGTTTGAATAGAAATTCCGGGCATTTATTCACATTTTAGCAATTAGATCGTCTTTTGATCTTCAGCGCTTCCTTGCGGCAAAAAGGAAGAATGAGAGTGACAAAAAAAATTGCTGTGCGACGCAGCGTGGAAATTTTTTTAAGAATAGGTGTACCGAAGGAAGTACTAGTTGAGGAGCTTCCTACGAAATCTTCCTTAAGGAGAAGTAAAAATATAGGAGGGGAAGTATATGGGGGAACTATAAAGGAGGGGAAGTATAACTGAGGGGGAGGGGGAGGAAATTATAACAGGAGGGGGAATTAAACAGAGGGAAGTACTCGTATAAAAAAGGGTTTTTTTTTTCGAATTTTTTTTAAATATCAAGGTCGACAGGAGGGGGAAGTATAAAGGAGGGGATTTGTAACGGAGGGGGAAGTATAACGGAGGGGGAAGTATAACGGAGGAGGATGTATAAAGGACGGAAGTTTTTTTTTTCAAAAAATTTTCCGACATTGTTTTAATTTTTTTTTTAAATATCAAGGTAGACAGAAGGGGGAAGTATAAAGGAGGGGAAGTATAACGGAGGGGGAAGTATAATAGAGGGGAAGTATAACGTAGGGGGAGGTGTAGAGGAGGGAAGTTTTTTTTTTAAATGTCCGATTTTTTTTAGATTTTTTTTTAAATATCAAGGTAGAAAGGCGGGGAAGTATAAAGGAGGGGATTTGTAACGGAGGGGAAGTATAATTGAGGGGAAGTATAACGGAGGGGGAGGTATAGAGGAGGGAAGTTTCTTTTTCCAAAAATTTTCCGATTTTTTTTTTTTTAATTTTTCTTTTAAATATCAAGGTAGATAGGAGGGGGAAGTATAAAGGAGGGGAATTAACGGAGGGGGAAGTATAATTGAGGGGAAGTATAACGGAGGGGAGGTATAGAGGAAAGAAGTTTTTTTTCTCAAAAAATTTTCCGATTTTTTTTTCTTTTAATTCAAGGGATAGGAGGGGGAAGTATAAGATAATTACAACGGAGGGGGAAGTATAAAGGAGGGTAAGTATAACGGAGGGGGAAGTATAATTGAGGGGAAGTATAACGGAGGGGGAGGTATAGAGGAAAAAAGTTTTTTTTTCTCAAAAAATTTTCCGATTTTTTTTTTTAATTTTTCTTTTAAATATCAAGGAAAAAATGCTACGTCCGGCCGGCAACACAGACAAAATTGAGATCGGTAAAGATCAATTTGACCCTCCGGGGTCTTCCAGACCCCAAAAACCCTGGAGGGTATCAAAATTCTTTAAGGAAGTTAAAAAGGAGGATTTTCTTTTTAAAGATTAACAAAATGTAGTCTTCCCTTTTGAAAAATTAAAGTGGAAAGGGTCGTGGGTGAAGAGGGTCCCCTACTCCAACCCCCCCCCCCCTCAATCGTTAATTTATTCACTCCCGGTTTTAAATTATTCAATTTGAGGGCTTAGAAGTGCCGGGGAGACGTCAGAATAATAGGTCGGGAAGTGAAAAAAAGGAAAAAAGAAAATTTTCGTTCCCTGTTTTGACGTTTCCGCCTATAAAAGATAGGAGGGGGAGGGGGGGGGGATTCGAGAGATATATCGGCGCTAGCGTGAGGATAAGTGGACGGCCATTAACAAGAAAAGCGCTTACGGATTCCCACGTTTCAAACAAATAAATAAAACCCGAAAGAAATATTCTTTTTGGTTAAGAACTTCAGTGGACTCCGTAGGTGAGTGGTCAGGGACTCCAGGGATGTTATGTCCAAATTGGGTAGGAAGGAAGAAAAGGAGGGGGGATGTTCTCAGAAGGTCCTGAGGGTCCCAGGATGTTCTCAGAGGGTTGAAGGTACCAGGATGTCCTAGAAGGTCTTAAGGGTCCCAGGATGTTCTCTGAAGGTCCAGATGGTCCCAGGATGCTCTAGAAGGTCCTGAAGGATGCAGGATGTTTCAGAAGGTCCTGAAGGTCCCTGGATGTTCTAAGAAGGTCCTGTGGGTCCAGGATGTTCTCAGAGGGTCCTGAAGGACGCAGGATGTTCTCAGAAGGTTCTGAAGATCCCAGGATGTTCTCAGTGGGTTCTGAAGGTCCAGGATGTTCTCAGTAGGTCCTGTGGGTCCCAGGATGTTCTTAGAAGGTCCTGTGGGTCCCAGGATGTTCTCAGAGGGTCTGAAGGACGCAGGATGTTCTCAGAAGGTTCTGAAGATCCAGGATGTTCTCAGTGGGCTGAAGGTCCAGGATGTTCTCAGAAGGTCCTGAGGGTCCCAGGATGTTCTCAGAAGGTCCTGAAGGTCGCAGAATGTTCTGAAGTTCGGAAGAAAAAGGGGTTTTTTATGGACCGGAAAAAAGAGGTTCGTTTTATGGGTTTTCAAGGCAAAATGCCAAAGGGGGTATTTTTAAAGGTTTTTAAGGCCTAAAAAAGTTAGAATAAACAGTGAAAAGGGGTATTTTTCATAAGGATTTCAAGGAATGTGGGTTTGAAAAATGATTCATGACTGAAAGAGTAGAAAAGGGTGTTTTTAAGGCTCAAAACGTAGAAACTAATTTTTGAGGCAAAAGAACTTCGATTTCTAGTACCTATTTGAAAAAACAAATGATCCGAAGTTATCCCCCTTAAAATGATTTTTCAAGGCAAAAAAAATATTCAAAAATGAGGTTAAAGGTTTTTTAAGGCTTTTGTTTTTACTCCTCTATGGTTTTCTAAGGCAAAATTAAAAAATGAGGTCTTTTAAGGTTTTTTTTACTCCTCTATCAAAAATTAGACTTTTTCCCGGGGAAAAAATTAACACTTTTTTGAAAAAGTTTTTCAAGGGGAAAAAATTTACTTCTGGGTGCTTTTATCCTCTACCCGGAATAGGTCCCTTTCAAAGTATGTTTTTCTTTCCTTGATGCCTTTTATATGGAAAAGGTTCGCTTTTAAAATAATCCTCATATTTATTTTTAATTATAAGCAATTCGGAAAGATAGACAAAATATTGAAGAAAAAAAAGAATCAATTTAAAAAAAATAGACGGAAGAAAAACTGCGGCTGTGACGGCCGAATGAAATTTGCGACGGACGGACGGCCGGCACAACAGACAACCTTCTTTTAGAAGTTAAAAAAATAAACAATAAAATTACCTATTTTATTGAAATTTTATTTTTTTGGTGAAAATTCCGAAGTCAAATTACATTTTGAAGAAAGAAAAATCCTGAAACAGAAAAAGAATAAAAATTAATTATTAATTATTATCCTTATTATTAATTAATTATGATAATAAAGCCGACTTCTGATTCGTCCTCTTCATCCAAAAAAAAGGTTAAAAGCCACATTTGAGTGATTTGAAAAAATCAAAATTTTTGGGCACAAAAAGTAGAGAAGGGTCCCCCCTTTTGGTGTGTCCGAAAAAACTATTTTTGATCTCAAAAATAAATAACTTCAAAGAAAAACGGATCTTTTGGGCTTTCAAAGCAAAATAGCTTTTAGGGTAGAAGAGATGTTCTTTTTATGGGTTTAAGGTACAAAAAAAAGGGTTTTTTAAAGGTTTTCAAGGAAATAGGGTTTTTTTAAAGGTTTAAAAAAGGGATGTTTTTAGGTTTTTAAAGCAAAAACTGCTTTTGAGTGTGTCCGAAAAAACTATTTTTTGATCTCAAAAATAAATAACTTCAAAGAAAAACGGATCTTTTGGGCTTTCAAAGCAAAAATAGCTTTTAGGGTAGAAGAGATGTTCTTTTTTATGGGTTTAAGGTACAAAAAAAAGGGTTTTTTAAAGGTTTTTCAAGGAAATAGGGTTTTTTTAAAGGTTTAAAAAAGGATGTTTTTAGGTTTTTAAAGCAAAAACTGCTTTTGAGGTAGAAGAAAGGGTATTTTTTAGAGGTGTAAGTACAAAAAAAAGGTATTTTTAAAGGGGTTTTCAAAGCAAAATCTGCTTATAAGGTAAAGGAACGGTCTATTTTATGGGTTTAAGGTACACAAAGGGAATTTTTAAAGGTTTTTCTCGGAAAAAAAGGGATCTTTAAGGGTTTATCATAGCAAAAAATGCTTTGGAAACGGTCTTTTTTAAGGGTTTAAGGTACAAAAAAGGGTATTTTTAAAGGGCAAAAAACTGCCTGCACGGCAGAAGGAACGGTCTTTTCTATGGGTTTAGGGTACAAAAACGGGTACTAAAAAGGTTTTTCAAGGAAAAAGGGATTTTTTGGGTTTTCAAAGCAAAAACTGTTATTGGGGTAGAAGAAAAGGTCTTTTTTAGTGGTGTAGGTACAAAAAAGGGTATTTTAAAGGGGTTTTTAAAGCAAAATCTGCTTATAAGGTAGAAGGAACGGTCTATTTTATGGGTTTAAGGTACACAAAGGGAATTTTTAAAGGTTTTTTTTAAGAAAAAGGGATTTTTAAGGGTTTTCAAAGTACAAAATGCTTTGGAAACGGTCTTTTTTAAGGGTTAAGGTAAGGGGGGGATTTTTAAAGGGGTTTTCAAAGCAAAACTGCCTATAAGGCAGAAGGAACGGTCTTTTCTATGGGTTTAGGGTACAAAACGGGCACTTTAAAAGGTTTTTCAAGGAAAAAGGGATTTTTTGGGTTTTCAAAGCAAAAACTGTTTTTGGGGTAGAAGAAAAGGTCTTTTTAGTGGTGTAGGTACAAAAAAGGGTATTTTAAAGGGGTTTTTAAAGCAAAATCTGCTTATAAGGTAGAAGGAACGGTCTATTTTATAGGTTTAAGGTACACAAAGGGAATTTTTAAAGGTTTTTCTCGGAAAAAAAGGGATCTTTAAGGGTTTTCAAAGTACAAAATGCTTTGGAAACGGTCTTTTTTAAGGGTTTAAGGTACAAAAAAGGGTATTTTAAAGGGGTTATCAAAGCAAAAACTGCCTATACGGCAGAAGGAACGGTCTTTTCTATGGGTTTAGGGTACAAAAATGGGTACTTTAAAAGGTTTTTCAAGGAAAAAGGGATTTTTTGGGTTTTCAAAGCAAAAACTGTTTTTGGGGTAGAAGAAAAGGTCTTTTTTAGTGGTGTAGGTACAAAAAAGGGTATTTTAAAGGGGTTTTTAAAGCAAAATCTGCTTATAAGGTAGAAGGAACGGTCTATTTTATGGGTTTAAGGTACACAAAGGGAATTTTTAAAGGTTTTTTTAAGAAAAAGGGATTTTTAAGGGTTTTCAAAGTACAAAATGCTTTGGAAATGGTCTTTTTTAAGGGTTTAAGGTACAAAAAAGGGGATTTTCAAAGGGGTTTTCAAAGCAAAAACTGCCTATAAGGCAGAAGGAACGGTCTTTTCTATGGGTTTAGGGTACAAAAACGGGCACTTTAAAAGGTTTTTTCAAGGAAAAAGGGATTTTTGGGTTTTCAAAGCAAAAACTGCTTTTGAGGTAGAAGAAAAGGTCTTTTTTAGTAGTGTAGGTACAAAAAAGGGTAATTTTAAAGGGGTTTTAAAGCAAAATCTGCTTATAAGGTAGAAGGAACGGTCTATTTTATGGGTTTAAGGTACAAAAAGGGAAATTTCAAAGGTTTTTCTAGGAAAAGGGATTTTTAAGGGTTTTCAAATCACAAAATGCTTTGGAAACGGTCTTTATTAAGGGTTTAAGGTACAAAAAGGGTATTTTTCAAGGGGCTTACAATGCAAAATCTGCTTTTAGGTAGAAGAAACGGTCTTTTTTATGGGTTTAAGGTACAAAAAGGGTATTTTTCAATGCAAAATCAGCTTTTAAGGAAGAAGGAACGGTCTTTTTTTTTATGGGTTTAAGGTACAAGAAAGGGTTATTTTAAAGGTTTTTCGAGGGAAAAGGTATCTTCCAGGGTTTTCAAAGCAAAAAATGCTTTGGAAACGGTCTTTTTTAAGGGTTTAAGGTACAAAAAAAGGGTATTTTTCAGGGTTTTTCGATAACTTCTGATTCGTATTTCTCACCCTAAAAACGTCAAAAACCACATTTTGAGCGATTTTGAAAAACTGAAATTATGGCAAAAGGCCAATAGGAGCTCATAAAAAAATAGCAGAAGCTCGATTTCAAGGATAACAGTCACGGAGGTTATAAGACATCCTTTGGGTGGACGGGAAGTTTATCGGATGACAGGTTATGAAAGAGGGCGTGGCCTACTAACCAAAACTAGCTCTTAAAGCAAGACCAATCACAGATCGTAAAAAAAACAACAGACTCTCGATTTCGAGGATAACAGTCACGGCGGTTATAAGCATTCTTTGGTAGAATGGGAAGGTTATCGGATCACAGGTTATGAAAGTGGGCGTGGCCAAATAACCAAAACTAGCTCTCAAAGCTAGACCAATCAGAGATCGTGAAAAAACAACAGACTTTCGATTTCGAGGATAACAGTCACAGTGGTTATAAAACAGCCTTTGGGTGGACGGGAAGGTTACCGGATGACAGGTTATGAAAGGAGGCGTGGCCTAATAACCAAAACTAGCTCTCAAAGCTAGACCAATCAGAGATCGTAAAAAAACAACAGACTCTCGATTTCTAGGATAACAGTCACGGAGGTTACAAAGCAGGCTTTGGGAGGATGGGAAGGTTATCGGATGACAGGTTATGAAAGGAGGCGTTGCCTAATAACGAAAACTAGCTCTGATTGCTCATTTAGAATCCTCCAAGTGTGTAGTTTTCAAAATGTTCAACTACGATGGTAATACTATCCCGTTTTAATGAATAGGTTTAAGCCTTAGTTTATTTAGCAGACGTTAAGCCAAATTCAACATTGTCTTCTGTTGTGTTAAGGGATGTCTAAATATGGCTTACAAATTAGGGAGCCGGTAGCGTTTCTCAACGTCGGCGTCCAATTAGATTTATACGCCGGGAAATACGATATCGAAGGTGTAAAATATGGAATTTCATTTCCTTCCCAAGTGTTTCGAACGTGCTAAACATCCGTTATAAGGATTTTAAATCCGGTTTATCTCCCGGCTTCTTTATTTTTTTTCCTCCCTTCCCCCGCGTCGAGATAAGCCGCTCGTTTATGTAATCCGGCGAGGAAAAGTCGTACAGATGACATATTCTTTTTTTATATATACAAGGGATGTAAAGGGTCATAAAATTATGTCGGAAATGTGAATAAAAAATATGTGAGGAGGAAAAACTCGGCCGAATTGCTTTATGGCTTAACTTAAAAAACAGCTTTTTGAAAAGCAATCAATTTATTTTGCAGATTCTTTAGTTTAGCGTACTATTTTGGCGAAAAGCGATGAAATTGAATATTTTTCTGGTGGCAGCGCTTATCTTAAAATCGATTTTAATCGTAAACGAGCCAAATTTGGCAAGTGGAAAAAATTAGGTTTTAGGGACGTCATAAACTGAGTAGAATATGATTGTTTCGAATGTTCTAGCTAAATCAGTCTGGGAGTTATGATTTTTTTCTACCTAGAAAAACGTTGATTTCTCATCGTTTGTTAATATTTTTGAACTTTTGAGACTAAATTTGGAATCAGCGTTAAATTTTACGATAGAAATGATATTTTTTGTTTCAAAATGATGGCGGAAAACGATGAAATTGAATATTTTACTGGTGGCAGCGCTAACCTTAAAATCGAGTTTCTTCCTATTTAGTAATGGGAGTTGATAGAATGACAAAACAACGAATCTGAAGTCGATGATATAGTATTTTCTTTAAAAAAATGTGAGTTTTACTACGAAAGTGGCGTAAACGGAAAGAAAATCCTCGTTTCAAAAGAGAACGTTTTGTGGGGGTAGGAGGATGAAAAGTTTGTGTAACTTTTTCACCGGAAAAGGGATTTAAAAGTTTCACAACCTATAAGATACCTTATACCTAGCGAAAACAAAATTTTTATTAAATGATTTTTTTCTTTTCATTTTTTCTCTCTCTCTCTTTTCCTGACCCAGTTCCGGGCACTTTACGCGGAGGATGATATCGGAGCCAATCACCTTCGCTGTCGCCCTCCCCCCCCCCCCCCCACCCCCACGGCTTCGATCCCTGTCAGCCGACGTGTTTTTCGCCCACTCACCGTCCGACCGTCGGGGGGAAAGAAAAAAATATCGAAGGCACTTGTAAATTGAAGATAAAAACTCATCTTTTTTGCTAAAATAAACTTTCTCCGTATTTTTACGTCTCTACGCCTAAAAATTTGCAATTTCACCGGTATTTTTTGGGAATTAAGGGAATAAAATGGTCTTTTTATGGGTTTTTGAGGAATAAAATGGTCTTTTTATGGGTTTTTGAGAAATAAAATGGTCTTTTATGGGTTTTTGAGGAATAAAATGGTCTTTTTCTGGGCTTTTGAGAAATAAAATGGTCTTTTAATGGGTTTTTTGAGAAATAAAATGGTCTTTTTTGGGTTTTTGAGGAATAAAATGGTCTTTTTATGGATTTTTGAGAAATAAATGGTCTTTTAATGGTTTTTGAGAAATAAAATGGTCTTTTTTGGGTTTTTGAGGAATAAAATGGTCTTTTTCTGGGCTTTTGAGAAATAAAATGGTCTTTTAATGGGTTTTTGAGAAATAAAATGGTCTTTTTTGGGTTTTTGAGGAATAAAATGGTCTTTTTATGGGTTTTTGAGGAATAAAATGGTCTTTTTATGGGTTTTCAGAGAATGAAATCAATCAGCATTCAATTTTGCGTAAGATATGATATTTTTTAACTTCGAAATGATTGCGAAAAGCAAAGAAATTGAACATTTTAAATCCGTCTGGGAGTTATGATTTTTTTCTACCTAGAAAACCGTCGATATCTCATCTTCTGTTAACATTTTTGAACTTTTTATACCAAATTTGGAAACAGCGTTAAATTTTACGTCAGAAATGATATTTTTTACGCTCAAAATGATGGCGGAAAACGACGAAATTTTATATTTGACTGGTGGCAGCGCTAACCTTAAAACGAGTTTCTTCCTAAATTTGGTAATTGGAGTTTATAGAATGACAAAAACAACAACGAAATCTCTCAAAATGTAGTTTTTGAGGGTGAGAATTACGAATCTGAAGTCATTTCTTAAATTTTCTCATTTTCTTCGGTTATCTCGAATTTACGTTTTGACCGAGAAAAATTTTTTTTCTCTTTGTTGGGTTAACAGATGTTCTGGATAAGTTCTCCCCCCCCCCGGGGGCGGCAAGGGGGGCGGCAGTGGGGCGGCGGGGGCCTTATGTTTGAACTACAAGAACCATTGGCCGATAACTCCCGGATTCCATTGTTATGCTAAGCTTCAAACCCGAGGAAACTTTAACTGTTGATGGCGCAACCCGATATTGAGTTTTTTTTGTAACTAGAAAAAGTTTTTATTCCATCTTAGGTGACAACATGATAAATGAAAAGTGATGAAGAGACTTTTACTTCTCGGAGGGGACAGGGAGAACACCGTTCAACATTTCACCCAGCAGTCTGTAGCTCACCAAAATGCGTTTCGGCATAATGCAGTTGATCATAAAGCTCTCAAAAGTTCAATTTAAAAAAAAATGCAACTAACCATAAAAGCTTGTTGTTTCGCCGTAAAACTGTTTCTGTCGTTTGGGCATAATACGTCTCACCATAAACTAGGGACAGCCAAAAGCCTACTTCTCATAGTTTATGGTTAGATGCTTTATGTTGGATTGCATTATGGTGAACTAGGTATTAAGGTTTTTGCCGTTTCACCATAATCCTCCCTTTTTTGTACTTTAAACCCATAAAAAGGCAGTTCCTTCTTCCTTAAAACCATTTTTTGCTTTGAAAACCCTTAAAGATCCCCTTTTCCTTGAAAAACCTTTAAAAGTACCCGTTTTTGTACATAAAACCCATAAAAAAAGACGGTACCTTCTACCTTAAAAGCAGTATTTGCTTTGAAAACTCCTTTAAAAATACCCTATTTTGTACCTTAAACCCATGAAATAGACCGTTTCTTCTACCTTAAATTTTGAGCATAATTTCAACATAAAACGTTTCGCCATAAACGACTTTTTCAATATGTGCAAGTCGACATAAAAAAAGTGCAACTCTTAAACTTGTTGTTTCGTCGTAAAACTGTTTCTGTCGTTTAGGCATAATGCATCTCACCATAAACTAGGGACAGCCCAAGCCTACTTTCGCATAGTGAGCTTTATGTTCTATTGCATAACTACTGATTTATGTTCAACTGCTTTAGGGTGAAATGCGTTATGTTGAACTGTGTTCTACCCCGTAGGTGAAACGATCTCAAAGTTCGGCATAAATATCGCGAAATTTCCCACCTTTTCCCTTTCTCCGTTCCTTTCAGCCAACCCGGATGACTTTTATATTACGCCCTAAATCTTAAAGGATTCCAATATGAAGGCTCCCCCAAGGCGTACTTCTATCAAACAGCCCCACCTTTTAATAATTCATCGCCTTGACCGGAAATCCAGTATGGAGCGAAATAAACCAAATAAAAAAGTTTCCCCGGAAAAAAAAATTTCTTCAATTTTTAGTACTTTTAAAGGAGTTTTCAAAGCAAATGCTGCTTTCAAGGTAGAAGGTACCGTCTTTTTTATGGGTTTTAGGTACAAAAACGGGTACTTTTAAAGGTTTTTCAAGGAAAAAGGGATCTTTAAGGGTTTTCAAAGCAAAAGATGCTTTTGAAACGGTCTTTTTTATGGGTTTAAGGTACAAAAAAGGGGATTTTTAAAGAAGTTTTCAAAACAAATACTGCTTTAAAGACAAAAGGTAGGATTATGGCGAAACGACAAAAACCTGAAAACTTAGTTCACCATAATGCAATCCAACATAAAGCATCTAACCATAAACTTTGCGAAAGTAGGCTTTTGGCTGTCCCTACTTTAACGTAAAAAAATTTCTTAAATTTTTAGTTGGTGAGAAAATAAGAATTCAAGATTTAAGTTATAATTAGGTTTTCAATAAAAACCGAAAGAAAAGTTAACAATATGGCCTTAAGGAGAGTGGTCTCTCGCCATGAGAAAAGTTTTGATTGTTGTTCCTTTAAAAAAAGTCATGCAAATTAGTTGAAGAATGTATTTTGCTAAGAAATTGCGTTCGTTTGTGAAAATGTGGTAGTCAAAGATTGGCCCAAGGTCCCTTTTTCCTTGAAAAACCTTTAAAAATACCCTTTTTTCTTGAAAAACCTTTAAAATACTCTTTTTTCTACCTTAAACCCACAAAAAAGACCGGTTCGTCTACCTTTACAGCAGTTTTTGCTTTAAAAAGCCCATTAAAATAACATTTATAGTACCTTAAACCCATAAAAAAGACCGTTTCAAAAGCATTTTTTGCTTTGAAAACCCTTAAAGATCCATTTTTCCTCGAAAAACCTTTAAAAATACCCTTTTTGTACCCTAAACCCTTTAAAAAATACCGTTCCCTCTACATTAAAAGCAGATTTTGATTTGAAAATACCGTTTTTTTTTAAAGATCGTTTCTTCTATGTTAAAAGCGGTATTTGCTTTAAAAACCTACAAACATCCCTTTTTCCTTGAAAAACCTTTTAAAAACCCCTTTTTTTGTACCTTAAACCCATAAAAAAGTACGTTTCCAACGCATTTTTTGCTTTGAAAGCTCAAAAGATCCCTTTTTTCCTTGAAAAAACTTTAAAAAATACCCTCTTTTGTACCTTAAACCCATAAATAGACCGTTCCTTCCCTAAAGGCAGATTTTGCTTTGAAAACCCCTTTAAAAATACCCTTTTTTGTACCTAAAACCCATAAAAAGACCGTTCCTTCCCTAAAGGCAGATTTTGCTTTGAAAACCCCTTTAAAAATACCCTTTTTTGTACCTAAAACCCATAAAAAGACCGTTCATTCCTTAAAGGCAGATTTTGCTTTGAAAACCCCTTTAAAAATACCCTTTTTTGTACCTAAAACCCATAAAAAGACCGTTCATTCCTTAAAGGCAGATTTTGCTTTGAAAACCCCTTTAAAAATACCCTTTTTTGTACCTAAAACCCATAAAAAGACCGTTCATTCCTTAAAGGCAGATTTTGCTTTGAAAACCCCTTTAAAAATACCCTTTTTTGTACCTAAAACCCATAAAAAGACCGTTCATTCCAAAAAGGCAGATTTTGCTTTGAAAACCCCTTTAAAAATACCCTTTTTTGTACCTAAAACCCATAAAAAGACCGTTCCTTCCCTAAAGGCAGATTTTGCTTTGAAAACCCCTTTAAAAATACCCTTTTTGTACCTTAAACCCATAAAAAGACCGTTCATTCCTTAAAGGCAGATTTTGCTTTGAAAACCCCTTTAAAAATACCCTTTTTTGTACCTAAAACCCATAAAAAGACCGTTCCTTCCCTAAAGGCAGATTTTGCTTTGAAAACCCCTTTAAAAATACCCTTTTTTGTACCTTAAACCCATAAAAAGACTGTTCATTCCTTAAAGGCAGATTTGCTTTGAAAACCCCTTTAAAAATACCCTTTTTTGTACCTAAAACCCATAAAAAGACCGTTCATTCCTTAAAGGCAGATTTTGCTTTGAAAACCCCTTTAAAAATACCCTTTTTTGTACCTAAAACCCATAAAAAGACCGTTCATTCCTTAAAGGCAGATTTTGCTTTGAAAACCCCTTTAAAAATACCCTTTTTTGTACCTTAAACCCATAAAAAGACCGTTCATTCCTTAAAGGCAGATTTTGCTTTGAAAACCCCTTTAAAAATACCCTTTTTTGTACCTAAAACCCATAAAAAGACCGTTCATTCCTTAAAGGCAGATTTTGCTTTGAAAACCCCTTTAAAAATACCCTTTTTGTACCTAAAACCCATAAAAAGACCGTTCATTCCTTAAAGGCAGATTTTGCTTTGAAAACCCCTTTAAAATACCCTTTTTTGTACCTAAAACCCATAAAAAGACCGTTCATTCCTTAAAGGCAGATTTTGCTTTGAAAACCCCTTTAAAAATACCCTTTTTTGTACCTAAAACCCATAAAAAGACCGTTCATTCCTTAAAGGCAGATTTTGCTTTGAAAACCCCTTTAAAAATACCCTTTTTGTACCTAAAACCCATAAAAAGACCGTTCATTCCTTAAAGGCAGATTTTGCTTTGAAAACCCCTTTAAAAATACCCTTTTTTGTACCTAAAACCCATAAAAAGACCGTTCATTCCTTAAAGGCAGATTTTGCTTTGAAAACCCCTTTAAAAATACCCTTTTTTGTACCTAAAACCCATAAAAAGACCGTTCATTCCTTAAAGGCAGATTTTGCTTTGAAAACCCCTTTAAAAATACCCTTTTTTGTACCTATAACCCATAAAAAGACCGTTCATTCCAAAAAGGCAGATTTTGCTTTGAAAACCCCTTTAAAAATACCCTTTTTTGTACCTAAAACCCATAAAAAGACCGCTCCTTCCCTAAAGGCAGATTTTGCTTTGAAAACCCCTTTAAAATACCCTTTTTTGTACCTTAAACCCATAAAAAGACCGTTCATTCCTTAAAGGCAGATTTTGCTTTGAAAACCCCTTTAAAAATACCCTTTTTTGTACCTAAAACCCATAAAAAGACCGTTCATTCCTTAAAGGCAGATTTTGCTTTGAAAACCCCTTTAAAAATACCCTTTTTTGTACCTTAAACCCATAAAAAGACCGTTCATTCCTTAAAGGCAGATTTTGCTTTGAAAACCCCTTTAAAAATACCCTTTTTTGTACCTAAAACCCATAAAAAGACCGTTCATTCCTTAAAGGCAGATTTTGCTTTGAAAACCCCTTTAAAAATACCCTTTTTTGTACCTTAAACCCATAAAAGACCGTTCATTCCTTAAAGGCAGATTTTGCTTTGAAAACCCCTTTAAAAATACCCTTTTTTGTACCTAAACCCATAAAAAGACCGTTCATTCCTTAAAGGCAGATTTTGCTTTGAAAACCCCTTTAAAAATACCCTTTTTTGTACCTAAAACCCATAAAAGACCGTTCATTCCTTAAAGGCAGATTTTGCTTTGAAAACCCCTTTAAAAATACCCTTTTTTGTACCTAAAACCCATAAAAAGACCGTTCATTCCTTAAAGGCAGATTTTGCTTTGAAAACCCCTTTAAAAATACCCTTTTTTGTACCTAAAACCCATAAAAAGACCGTTCATTCCTTAAAGGCAGATTTTGCTTTGAAAACCCCTTTAAAAATACCCTTTTTTGTACCTAAAACCCATAAAAAGACCGTTCATTCCTTAAAGGCAGATTTTGCTTTGAAAACCCCTTTAAAAATACCCTTTTTTGTACCTAAAACCCATAAAAAGACCGTTCATTCCTTAAAGGCAGATTTTGCTTTGAAAACCCCTTTAAAAATACCCTTTTTGTACCTAAAACCCATAAAAAGACCGTTCATTCCTTAAAGGCAGATT
The DNA here is from genome assembly GCA_014119065.1 of Orius insidiosus. NCBI lineage: Eukaryota > Metazoa > Arthropoda > Insecta > Hemiptera > Anthocoridae > Orius > Orius insidiosus. Next base: position 207,242 of record JACGAQ010000242.1, read on the forward strand.
TTGCTTTGAAAACCCCTTTAAAAATACCCTTTTTTGTACCTTAAACCCATAAAAAAGACCGTCACTTCTACTTTAACACAGTTTTTACTTTGACAACCCCAAAAAAGTCCTTAAAAACCTTTGTTATTTTTTTCTCACGTCGTTTTTGCAATACTAAACATTTTATTTGTATAAAGTAATAAATTTTCGTAAATATATTACGTCTAAAAGAGGGAAGGCATTTTCTTCTCTTTTTTTTAAAGGTCATTTCTCAAGGGAAGGTAATCCTCTAAGTACAATTTAAAGAAGCACCCTTTTTCCAAGTAAACCGGATGCAAACAAGGCCCCTTTTCTTTTTTACTTGTAATCCAGATCCTGTTTATACTCCAATGATTTATTGCCTACCATCGAGTTAAGCCAGATAAGTCTTTAGCTCTATTTTTTCTTCCGCTAAAATGTTGTTAACTTTACATTTTGAAGATTAAATAAACTAGTTTTATTTTTTTAAGTCGCCTGGAAGCTTAAAACTGCCCATTGTGTAGAGAAAATGGAATTCTATCCAATCAGAGAACGTAAAAAAACAATAGACTTTCGAGGATAACAGGAGGTTATAAGACGACAGGCTATGGGAGGACGGGAAGGTTATTGGATGACAGGTTATGAAAGGGGACGTGGCCTGATGGAAGCGAAAAACTGCCCATTGTATACAGAAAATGGAATTCTAGCCAATCAGAGCTCGTAAAAAACGATAGACTCTCAATTTCGAGGATAACTGGAGGTTATAAGAAGACAGGCTTTGGGAGGTCGGGAAGGTTTTCGGATGACAGGTTATGAAAGGGGGCGTGGCCTAATGAAAGCTAAAAACTGCCCATAGTAAACAGAAAATGGAATTCTAGCCAATCAGAGCTCGTAATAAGAACAATAGACTTTCGAGGATAACAGGAGGTTATAAGACGACAGGCTTTGGAAGGACGGGAAGGTTATCGGATGACAGGTTATGAAAAGGGGCATGGCCTAATGTGAGCCAAAAACTGCCCATTGTATACAGAAAATGGAATTCTAGCCAATCAGAGCTCGTAAAAAAACGATAGACTCTCAATTTCGAGGATAACTGGAGGTTATAAGAAGACAGGCTTTGGGAGGTCGGGAAGGTTTTCGGATGACAGGTTATGAAAGGGGGCGTGGCCTAATGAAAGCTAAAAACTGCCCATAGTAAACAGAAAATGGAATTCTAGCCAATCAGAGCTCGTAATAAGAACAATAGACTTTCGAGGATAACAGGAGGTTATAAGACGACAGGCTTTGGAAGGACGGGAAGGTTATCGGATGACAGGTTATGAAAAGGGGCATGGCCTAATGTGAGCCAAAAACTGCCCATTGTATACAGAAAATGGAATTCTAGCCAATCAGAGCTCGTAAAAAAACGATAGACTCTCAATTTCGAGGATAACTGGAGGTTATAAGAAGACAGGCTTTGGGAGGTCGGGAAGGTTTTCGGATGACAGGTTATGAAAGGGGGCGTGGCCTAATGAAAGCTAAAAACTGCCCATAGTAAACAGAAAATGGAATTCTAGCCAATCAGAGCTCGTAATAAGAACAATAGACTTTCGAGGATAACAGGAGGTTATAAGACGACAGGCTTTGGAAGGACGGGAAGGTTATCGGATGACAGGTTATGAAAAGGGGCATGGCCTAATGTGAGCCAAAAACTGCCCATTGTATACAGAAAATGGAATTCTAGCCAATCAGAGCTCGTAAAAAAACGATAGACTCTCAATTTCGAGGATAACTGGAGGTTATAAGAAGACAGGCTTTGGGAGGTCGGGAAGGTTTTCGGATGACAGGTTATGAAAGGGGGGTGGCCTAATGAAAGCTAAAAACTGCCCATAGTAAACAGAAAATGGAATTCTAGCCAATCAGAGCTCGAGACTCTCAATTTTGAGGATAACATGAGGTTATAAGACGACAGGCTTGGGAGAACGGGAAGTTTATCGTATGGCAGGTTATGACAAGAGGCGTGGCCGCCTAATGGGAGCTAAAAACTGCATAGTAAAGAGAAATGGAATTCTAGCCAATCAGAGAACGTAAAAAAACAATAGACTCTCAATTGTCGAAGATAACAGGAGGTTATAAGACGACACGCTTTGTGGGAACGGGAAGGTTATCGGATGACAGGTTATGAAAGGGGGCGTGGCCTAAAAACTGCCCATAGTATAGGGAAAATGGAATTTTAGAAACACAAAAATCCAATCAGAGCTCGTAAAAAACAATAGGCTCTCGATTTCGAGGATAACAGTCACGAAGGTTATAATACAGGCTTTGGAAGGACGGGAAGGTTATCGGATAACAGGTAATGAAAAGAGGCGTGGCCTAATGGGAGCTAAAAATTTCCCATAGTGTAGGGAACAAGGAATTCTAGAAAAGAAAAGGCCAATCAAAGCTTGTAAAAAAAGATTGACCCTACATTTCGAGGATAACAGTCGCGTAGGTTATATGACGACTGGCTTTCGGAGGACGGGAAGGTTATCGGATGACAGGTTATGAAAGAGGGCGTGGCCTAATAACCAAAACTAGCTCTTAAAGCAAGACCAATCAGAGATCGTAAAAAAACAACAGACTCTCGATTTCGAGGATAACAGCCACGGAGGTTACCAGACATGCTTTAGGAGGACGGGAAGGTTGTCGGATGACAGGTTATGAAAGGGGTGTGGCCTAAATACCAAAACTAGCTCTGATTGAAGCTAAAAATCCCCAAACCCCATTTAGAACGAAAAGGGTGGCAAAAGTAACAAACAAAATATTTTCCCAACTCCTCAAATCTCAGTTTACCCATGATAAAACGTGTTTTTTCTCTCCCCCCCCCCCCCCCCCGGGCCATTTGTATACGAGTTTTACTCACTTTTTTTAGGGAGGTGAAAAAAAAATCAGTTCATTTTTTATTGTTTGAGTGTCAAACTTCGAATCGAACGAGACTCAGGTTTCGTTCGCCTGTCAATTAATTTAGTGGATATGTCGGTAAAAACCCCCTAATCCTGTGGGAGAACACTCAACTTTTTTTTATTTTCAAATTTTTTTTTCTGGATGAAAAGACGCATTTAAAAAAAAAATGGAAAAAAAAAAGAAAATCGATTTCTCATTTTTGACGTTGCGTGCTTTAGAATCACTTTTGATGTAATACCCTGTATCTTACATGACCTTTCATTGCTTAAGCATCAATCCCTTCAAATTTTGACACTTCATTAATTATTTTTCTATTATCGACATTTTATAAAGAGTAACGAGAAAATGACTTTTTGAGGGTGTTTATCGTTAAACATTTTCAATATATAAAACGATTTCTGATTCTTCTTTCTCTCCCCAAAAACGTGAAAAACCAAGTTTTGAGTGATTTTTAAAAATGATAATTTTAGGCCCCAAAAAGTAGAGAAGGGTCCCCCCTTTGGTGTGTCCGAAAAAAATTTTTTGATCTCAAAAATAACTTCAGATTCGTGTTTCTCACCCCAAAAAACGTCAAAAACTACATTTTGAGTGATTTCATTGTTGTTGTTTTGTCATTCTATCAACTCCAATTACATACCAAATTTACGTAGGAAGAAACTGGTTTCAAGGTTAGCGCTGCCACCAGTTAAATATTCAATTTTATCGCTTTCCGCCATCATTTTGAAGCAAAAAAATATCATTTTTAACGTAAAATTTAACGCTTATTCCAAATTTTATCAAAAGTTCAAAATGTTAACAGAAGATGAGATATCGACGGTTTTCTAGGTAGAAAAAATCATAACTCCCAGACGGATTTAGCAAGAACATTCGGAGCAATCATATTTTACTCAGTTTATGACGTCAATAAGCCCAAATTTTTTTCCACTAGCCAAATTCGGATAGTTAAGTAAGAAACTCGATTTTAAGATAAGCGCTGCCACCAGTGAAATATTCAATTTCATCGTTTTCCCCCATCATTTCGAAGCTAAAAAATATCATTTCTAACGTAAAATTTAACGCTGATTCCAAATCTGGTCTAAAAAGTTCCAAAATGTTAACGGAAGAAGAGATATCGACGGTTTTCTAGGTAGAAAAAATCATAACTCGTAGACGGATTTAGCTAGAACATTCGGATCAATCATATTTTACTCATTTTATAACGTCCCTAAAACCTAAATTTTTTTCAAATTGCCAAACCCCGCTTATTTAAGAAGAAACTCGATTTAAAGATAAGCGCTGCCACCAGTCAAATATTCAATTTTTTTGCTTTCCGCCATCATTTTGAAGCAAAAAAAATATCATTTTTAACGTAAAATTTAACACTTATTCCAAATTTTGTATCAAAAGTTCAAAAATGTTAACAGAAGATGAGATATCGACGGTTTTCTAGGTAGAAAAAATCATAACTCCCAGACGGATTTAGCAAGAACATTCGGAGCAACCATATTTTACTCAGTTTATGACGTCAATAAGCCCAAATTTTTTTCCACTAGCCAAATTCGGATAGTTAAGTAAGAAACTCGATTTTAAGATAAGCGCTGCCACCAGTGAAATATTCAATTTCATCGTTTTCCCCCATCATTTCGAAGCTAAAAAATATCATTTCTAACGTAAAATTTAACGCTGATTCCAAATTTGGTCTCGAAAGTTCAAAAATGTTAACAGAAGATGAGATATCGACGGTTTTCTTGGTAGAAAACAATCATAACTCCTATACGGATTTAGCTAGAACATTCGGAAGTCAGTATATGACGTATTTCAACCTCAATGTTTTACGCCGAACTGCCAAAGAAAAAACCTGGAGGGAGGGATGATTAAAAATAAAGTTCTAAATATGAAAACAACGTTTTATTTTCAAAGGAAACTTTTAAAAAAAAGTTGTAAAGCCACCTGATCATCTCCCCTTTTTTTCATCGTAAAGAAAAGATTGATTGAAAAAAAAAAAGTTTGTTTCATAAAAGATTTTAATTTTTCTCTTTTTTAATATTCACAATTTTACTCTAAACGTTTAATAAAGTTAACAATAACTTTTTTTGAGACATTCTTTTTTTTCATTTAATAAAAACGATGTTATTAGCTTGGCAGCCATGATGGAGTTGGTAACCATGTGGGGTCCGAATAAAGACTCTAATAAACCTCGAACACGCGAGCCTTAATGGAGTCGAATTCAAACTCACTTTGAAAATGTTTTATTTTGGCCTCATTTTCATTTTTTGAAATCGCTCAAAATGTGGTTTTTGATGTTTTTTGGTAAAAAGTACGAATCTGAAGTTATTTTTGAGATCACAAAATTTTTTCGCTTCAAAATGATGGCGGAAAACGATGAAATTGAATACTTGACTGGTGGCAGCGCTTACCTTAAAATCAAGTTTCTTCCTAAAAAAGCAGGGTTTTTCAATTTGAAAAAAATTTGGGTTTTAGGGACGTCTAAACTGAGTAAAATATGATTGCCCAAAATGTTCTAGCTAAATCCGCCTGGGAGTTATGATTTTTTTCCACCTAGAAAACCGTCGATATCTCATCTTCTGTTAACATTTTTGAAGTTTTAAGACCAAATTTGGAATCAGCGTTAAATTTTACGTTAGAAATGATTTTTTTAGCTTCAAAATGATGGCGGAAAGCGATAAAATTGAATATTTGACTGGTGGCAGCGCTTATCTTAAAATCGAGTTTCTTCCTAAACAAGCCAAGTGAAAAATTTTTTTAGTTTAATGAGGTCATAAAATGAATAAAATCTGAGAGTACCGGATGTTCTGGCTCCGCCTGGGAGTTATGATTTTTTTAGAAAACCGTCGATATCTCATTATCTGTGAACATTTTTGAACTTTTGAGACCAAAGTAATCAGCGTTAAATTTTACGTTAGAAATGATAGTTTTTAACTTCAAATGATGGCGGAAAACGATGAAATTAAATATTTGACTGGTGGCAGCGCTGACCTTAAAATCGAGTTTCTTCCTAAATAAGCGTGATTTTGCAAGTGGAATAAAATTTGGGTTTAGGGACGTCATAAACTGAGTAAAATATGATTGTTCCAAATTGTCTTGCTAAATCCGTCTGGGAGTTATGATTTTTTTTCTACCTAGAAAACCGTCGATATCTTATCTTCTGTTAACATTTTTGAACTTTTGATACAAAATTTGAAATCAGCGTTAAATTTACGTGAGAAATGATAATTGTTTGCATCAAAATGAAGGCGGAAAGCGAAGAAATTGAATATTAGACTGGTGGCAGCGCTAATCGTAAAATCGAGTTTCTTCCTAAACAAGCCAAGTGAAAAATTTTTTAGTTTAATGAGGTCATAAAATGAATAAAATCTGAGAGTACCGGATGTTCTAACTCCGCCTGGGAGTTATGATTTTTTTGTGTCCATATCTCATCTTTTGTTAACATTTTTGAACTTTTTAGAGCAAATTTGTAATCACCGTTCAATTTAACGATAGAAATGATAGTTTTTAGGCTAAAAATGATGGCGGAAAGCGATGAAATTGAATATTTGACTGGTGGCAGCGCTTATCTTAAATCTTAAATCTCATCTTCTGTTAACGATTCAAAATTCATTGGTTATGGAAAGAAACCGGAAAATCGTGGGTTAGCGTTCAAGGACTCTTGATTTTGGGCTTTAGCAAGATAACCTTCTTCCTGGGTATTTTATCAACTTCTCTGAGAAGAGGAAAAGTTTTGAAAATTAAGTAGGTGAAAAATAGTTAAGAAAAGTTAATTTTTCCGCTCTTTAGGTTTGTTCACGGGTTAAGTTTTTCCGAG